>VZTN01009017.1:120658-219992 GCA_013400515.1 Erpornis zantholeuca | reverse complement strand
CGCAGGCGGGTCCGGCCCCGGCCCGGCGGGGGCCTCTCGCCCGTCCCGCCGGAGCGGCCTCCTTACGCTCCCCATGAAAACGCGTTTATTGCCCAGGCAGGGGGGCCGCCAGCAACGTGTGCTCGCTTCCTCCTGCCGTGCCTGGGGACCGGAGAAGGGTCGTCCCTAGAATAAGTGTCATGCACCCACGGCAGCAATGGAAGAATGAGCAGCGGAGGGGTTTTCCTCTTGGGGATGAAGTCAGTCCCACTATACATTAAAAGCACTAATAGTTGCATACTGATTTAGCTTGCTCTTGGTAATCTGTTCAGACTCTCAAATTTCCTTTGAGGTGGATTGAATGTCTTCATGAACACCGTTTTTCATCTAGCTTGGACAGTAATTGTTACCAAGGCTCTTCGGTGTCACTGAGATCTGTTCTCTACAAACTTGAACAGCGTGAGCATTTCATTTGCATACAAGGCGTTTCATTGCAATATACCACTATTTGTACCTTCCTGCAGGTAAACAGCAAATTTTGACATGATCCAGTCAGACCAGTATAGCATCAAGAGTTAGACTAGCAAAACACACTAGCAAGATCTACAGTTAAATATAAACAAACTGGGATCTAGAAATTGTGGCTCTTTCAAGTCTGAAGTGTTTATGTGATCCCAAGCAAACACTCCACACAACCAGTTGTTTCACCCAGCTCAGGAATGCAGTGCTCTTCCCACAGCCTGCTCTGGTGATTTCACTGTTACGACTCAAAATCAGATGGAGATGGTAAGAAGGCAAAGTCATCCCTTAAGGATCTAATAAGGATTCGTCACCATTATAACATGCAGCAGTCAGCTATCCCAAAATGCAGTCTCCAAGAGTCTGAGCAGTCTTCAGGTGTTTACATATCAAGACTGGAAAGTTTTCCACAGGTGTAAAGACACACGAGTGCCATGACAAAGAATTTATAAGCCTGAATGTAAGGAGCAGGAAAAACAGCTTGTGAAAAAGAAAAAGCATCTGAACTCAGATAGATTTGCACAAATCACAATGCCTGGCTTTGACTTCATTTTACACTGGGAGGACCTGTTTTTTTTCCAGGCATTATCCAAGTGGGCTGAATGCATCAGTACCACATTTAGGGGTGGAGCTGGAAACTGAGCGAGCATGGCTGTGGGAAAAACAGGTGAATGACTTCACAGCATCATTTGAAATACTGTCTGCCAGGGGTGGTTGGAGATCCCTAATCCACTCTGCTGCTCAAAGCAGGATTACTCCCAGCCCCGGATGGGGACAGCTGGGGCTTTGTCCCATTGTGTGTGAGCATCCTCCAGGAGCTGGGGTGTCATGAGGCCTTTAAGTAGCCTTTCCTGTTCTTCACTGGCCTGCTTGTGAGACCTCTGTGTGGCCATTCGCTATGGTCAGCACACCAGCTGGACAAAGGGAGGTGGTAAGAGATGCAGACGAATGAGAAGATGCAAACCCATCTGCAACCTTCAGCAGCAGAATCATAGAGTCAAAGATTTGGAATTGTTGAGGATGGAAAAGACCTTTAAGATCATCAAGCTCAGCCCTCAAACTAACAATGTCAAGGCTGCCACTAAGACATGTCCATAAGTGGCACATCTACAAGTCTGTTAAATACCTCCAAGGGATAGTGATTCCACCTCTTCCCTGGGCAGCCTTTTCCAGTGCTTGACAACCCTTTCAGTGAAGAAATTTTTCCTAATGTCCAATCTAAACCTCCCCTGGCAGAACTTGGGACTATTTCCTATTGTCCTATCACCTGTTACTTGTGAGAAGAGAATGACCCTCACTTGGCCACAATCTCCTTTCAGGTGGTTGTAGAGAGCAATAAGGTCCTTTCTGAGCCTCCTTTTCTCCAGGCTAAACACTCCCTGGATGTGCTCCAGCTGCTCAATCACCTCAATGTCTTTCATGCAATGAAGGCCCCCAAAGTGAATAGGATTCAAGGTGCAGCTGCAGCAGTGCCAAGTACAGGATGATCACTGCCATGGTCCTGTTGGCCACACTCTTTCTGCTCTAACTCCTCACTGCCAGCCCCACCTGACCTGTGATG
Source organism: Erpornis zantholeuca (assembly GCA_013400515.1). Classification (NCBI taxonomy): domain Eukaryota; kingdom Metazoa; phylum Chordata; class Aves; order Passeriformes; family Timaliidae; genus Erpornis; species Erpornis zantholeuca. The sequence continues at coordinate 217,933 of VZTN01009017.1, read as the reverse complement.
TTACAGCTGCGATTCATCGTTCTTGCAGATTTCCCTAGAGCTAATTACTGCCTTCACCCTCCTCCTTGTCCTCGTGCAAGAGCTTCCCAGCTTCACTCTCATGGTGGTTGAGGATGCAGCCCACATCACTGACATCTCCAGGCCTGCCAGGTAGCTGTGCTTGACCTGCACAGTCTGGGTCTCAGAGTCAGGCTGGGTTTAACATGTAAATGATTAACATTGTGGGCACAGGGAAGTTACAACTTCCGCTTAGAGAGAGTAGAAGGGCATTAAACCATTCTTACCGGGGAAAACACCTGCTCTGTGCTGCCCTGTCCTCTGAAGGTACAATAGCAGAGGCTGGTGAGTCCCAGCAGCAGCTCAGGCTGGGGCTGCCAGCTCTTCCTGTGCCAATGGAGGCAAAACCATCAGCACAGCAGCCTGCTCTTCTCTTGCTAGCGAGCCAGGCAGGACTTCAGCCCGGGGTTCAGCCCATCTGTCAGAGCTGATCACACCAGTTTGTAGCCCAGCATGTCAATATAAGCTGCATCAACGTCATTTTACATGAATACCTTGGGCCATGAGTTGCTGTGAATGAAAACCCTGATCCAGGTTCACTTAGCAGGTGTGCAGCTGTGTGCAGGAAGGCAGCAGCCATGTCACCTGCATTTGTCCATCCGAGACTTTCAGATGGCTCTTCAGCACTTTCCCCAAATCGGCTTTGTGGTTAGCAGAAGCCCTTATATGTAGAACCTCCTCTGAGATAATTGTAAAAAACTTGCAGAACCAAATGCTCCAAAATGGAAAGGTAAGCCTCTAAAGTCCTAAAGACATTTAAAAATAGTGAGATCCAACAGGGCATCCTGTATAAACATTTTTCTTTAAGTTTTTACGTTCTTCCCTGCAGCCTGAGGTCTATGAATCAGCTCAGCAAGAAAATATGAAATCTGAGATTCTCATAGAAAGCTAGAACACCAAATGTTACATTACTTGTTGTAGACTCTGTAAAGGCTTGTGGAAATTATCTGTGAAAATATTATATGCCTTCTAAGAAGCAACTGACTGTATGCAGTGAGGAGTAAAGAACTTCTCTTTAACAAAAAGTGATTTCAGATTTTGTTAACAAAGTCCATTTGCCTTTTCATGTTTCATTCTATAGCTGAAAAAGCAGGTTAGATTTAATTAAGTCCCTTGGCTCAGACTTGTTTCTTATGGCAACGCTATAAACACTTGGCAGAGACTCTGAACTATAATAGCAGGTTTATTAAAAAAAGAGTTTGGTCACATATGAAAAAGCAGGGAGTCTGATAGGAAGTTCGTGGGGATCTATGCACTGTTCTGCATAGCCTTTTTCTTTTTCTTTTAGTGTATGCAGAATAAAGATGTTAAAAAGTTTTTAATTTCCTGTCCTTTGACTATCTTACCTGTGAGTTAATGAGTTGAATTCTCAGTTTGAGAAGAAAATTTACACCTGAAGATTGTGTAATAGTAGGAAAAAAGCCATAAAATTCTACAGCTCCGCTCTGTGCCTATCCATATGGAGAGTACCTTGTAGTTCCTGCTAAAATGGCAAGGGAAGGTATCTGATACAAAGGAAGCTATTTCTCCAACTAAGGAAGATATTTATGCCATTGTAGCTAATTTACTTTGCCTTTATAAACAGAGTTCTCCATATGAACAGCCATTCTAGGAATGGATTTTTTTCTGGTTTTGTTTAAAATAGTTCCAGACTAATGGTGACCAGAAAAAGGTATTGTCTATCTTGAAATAGCTGAAAATATTGTGCATTTCAACCCAAACCTCAGAGAAGTGTAACTTCCTACCCAGCCATGCCTCAGCCATCCATGGCTGCTCTGACCAAAGAGCTGCAAAAACTTTCCACTGATCCTTTCTAGAACTCCCTCTGCCTACATTCCCAAAATATCCTTGTTGAATGCCCCAGGTGTGCAAGGTGTTTCTCTGCCCATGACATAGAGTGTTTTGGGAAAGGTGGTGGGCATTTGGATTCTGCCCCTGCACTACTGGCATAGTCCTTGAGTCTGCACGTGCTTCTGGCTTGTTAAAGGGGCTGCAGAGAATGTGAGGATCTCACTCAATTTTTAATCCTTTTTCTGAAGTCTTACAGGACGAGGACTGAAAATGGATGCTGTCTTACCCTATAACCGAATGAGAAGAAAGGAGGAAAGTTAAAGTCTGTAACACAGGAAAGTAATCCAAATTCTTGTTTAATTCTAATATTTTACAGATACATTACAACCTGGCTTGAGTGGTCATTCCATTTCAAGGGAATGACACTGTAAGTCTCATCAACAATTTATTTTCCTTGCTTAGCCCATATCTGAAATACCGAGGAGGGCCAGCTAGGAGAAAAGACTCATTAGCTCTCCCAGATGAATAGGTAAGTAAAGATTTTGTTTCTATTACCCTGTCTGACAGCAGCCACCCCTTAGTCTGGCTCCTCTGCCCACACATATGTAAACAATGGGAGGGGTACCATGTAAAACAGACTTTCAAAGCAAAACACCAAAAAAGTCAAGAGAGAAAAAGACAGTCTAATTCAACCAAGTAAACAGGAGACACTGAGAAAAACGTGTTGTAATAAGAGGATTAAGCAACTGGAGAAAGTAAGGTCATGTGCAAGTAAGCTTATATTAGTAACTTACTCAAGTAAGCTAGGAAATATAAGTGCTTTATGACTTCTTTAAAGGCAAGGAAGCATACACTAAAATGTGTATTCTACTTCTCCACCCAAAGTGTGATAACTACCAATGAGTAAATTTATAAAATGTATATAATCAATAAAATGAATACCAGCTTAGAAATAGGAGTGTCGTGCCCCACTAGACCCATCTTCTTCTTAGTCCCTTTCAAATGGTAAGAGAGGAAGAAGGGTAATGACTCTTGGCCCTTCCTCAGTGTACAACTGAGCATATTTAGCACTCTGCATGTTGACCAGTCTCCCTCTGCTGTGTCTCCTCCCTTGACTCCCAGAAATCCACCATGGAAGCTACACTGATGAACCACATTTATTCCACTGATGAACCAACATAATATTGCTATTATGTTGCCACATCACAGCAATAAATAGACTATGGAACTTGCTGGAAGATCTTTATGTGCTGTGCATAAGTTTCATCACACAGTCCATGAATAATGCCAGGAGTTACTGTGGCTTCTAACTTGGAAGGTGAATTTGTTTTATTTGCCTGCTACCAAGGTAAAGTTTGTTTGGACCAACTTAGTAACAAAATGCACTTGGGTATTTTCAAGTCAGGGTCTTTTGGGGTGATGAGGTAGCACCACAGGGACAGCTTTTGTGTGCTAGAGGTGTAGAGCTGAGGTCCTGATTCTTCATCGGGGCAGCTGGTGTGGTGGGAGTTGTGTGGGTCACTCTCAGTCCTCCCTCTTGGTATTTCATTTTCTTTGGTAAGTGTGATTTATTTTAAGGTGTGATTTATTGAGAACACATGCTTTATTTGACAGAGGCAGTGGGAAAGGCTGTTCTCTGGTCTTCAGGCTGATTTTCTTACATTCAGTTTGGTTTTCTGTCGTTCTTTCATGGAGATGAAAGTGGGAAGAAAAGGAGAGTAGTTATGTAAAACTCATTTGAATATTATGTACTTGTGGAGCTGATTTCTTTCTGTTGCCATGAGCCTTTCATTCAAAATCTCCTCCCTTACTAGGGCAAAACCCTTCCTTGATTCAGAGAGGACTTGACACAGAAAAAATTCCATCTAGTTTTTGGAAACTTGTTTGTGTTTTTCCCTTTATTCTGCTTCTATTTTCCTTCTGTTTCTGATGGATGCGGGATACAGTTGTCTCATCCATGTGACAGTATTGTGTAATTCTGCCCCTTTGAGCCTCACTTGCTCTCATTCGTCTGTGACCAGCTGAATTCAGGACCTTCAGATTCCCTTCTCTGTGCTCCAGCACGCTATGAAGATTTGTTGCCCCAGTAGATACTGAACAAAGGTTGCAATGTTTACCAGCAAAGGGATCATTTTTCCAGCTCTGGATATTGTGTAGCACCCTAAAGGCCAGAAAAAAGACCCAAGAAGCAAAGCTTTCACCTTGAGAGCACCTCCTAGGACTTTCCATCCCTTCAGAACTTGCTCCCATAACATGAGTTTCATGGTTTCATTCTATCTGATCTCCAGCCTGGTTCCAGCAGCACCTTAGACAAGGAAACGGAAGGGACAATTCTGTGTCAGGGCTTACTGCATGGAAGGAGAGAGGAGAGAGGGACAACAAGCAGTGGCCTGGTGTGTTGGTGTCTCTGTAGATGAGGGCAGTAGGGTCCTGTAGAGCTGTGTAAGATGGTGAAGTTGTGTAGGAAGAAGCAGCTTAACGCTGCTCAGGGGTGGCCATCTCTGCACAATGGGCAGCTTGAAGTCACCCTGGCTAGCCTGGTTACCCTCTTCTGCCTGAATTATCCCGGCTAGAGAAACTTGTGGTACAAGCATTGTATACCCCAGAGATAAAAGTCAAGGCCTCTGCAATAGTACTCATTGGCAAAGACTATTTCTGGACATAACTACAAATATTTAATGCAGGATAAATTATAAATCAGCCTTTTCCAACACCAACCAGAAATGAATGCTTCAAATGAAAATGGAGATTGCCTGGTCTGTTTTTTACCCCATGAATATTAGGATTGGAAGCAGGGCAGCAGGTAATTATTAGTGTTCAAGCACTGCAGTTGCAGTTGCTATATAAACAATGCTAACATTGCTGACTTTTATACACAGCTTTCCATCTGCAGATTTCAAATCTCTTGTATATTACAATTTTCTGTAATTTCATAGCTTAACCTGTCTGAAACAAAATCCACAAGCCCTGAAATAATATGTGATATTACAGAAAACAACTGGTATATTTTTGCAATAAAATGTTTGTGGAGGAATGAATTATGTGTGATCTATTCTGCGTACTTCACCATAGTAACAAAATGAATTGGTTTCTTAGAAGCCAGCAAGCAAAGAAGGCTTCTTTTGAACTGCCTGACCTCTTTCACAGCACTGGAGATGTCAAATATTCTTCAAATGCAACATTCAGCTAAACTGCTTGTCAATGCAACACCCTTCCAAAGCAATTCAACCTTTTCCTATTTGTTTGTTTCTCTTTGAAGAAGGGGTTCCAGTTTTACATCCAATGTCAAGTCAGTTTGATTGTGAGAGATGTGAGAAGAGATTCCTTCCCTGACCTTCCCAAACAATATTAGCTTTGAAAGTAACAGAAATATATAAATGCTTCAAATGGAGGGGCTGTAGCTGATAAATAAAATGATCTTTTTTGGGGAGAAGAAATGGATGACTCTGATGCATAACCGGCCAGACGGAGGCTTTTGCAGGATGAGATGCTCTCACTAATGATTTCAAGCTCTTTCAGAGCAGGCATTTTCAAACCTTACTTATATTTCACTGAATATTTAATGTCACAGTTCTGCCAGAAGCCTCTGAAAATAGGGAGAATTAAAAGCTATCAGTCATTCCTTAGCAGAAGGAAGTTGATGATTTAGAAAGTTTCTCTTTATCATGTTTCAATGTGTGACCTTGAGGAGTGCTAGGAATGTCAGACATGCCTTGTGGTGCCTGTAGAGGCAGTTTAGAAATCATGGTTGGTGGTATTTCACCTGAGCACAGTTAACTGCAAGCATGTGTCAGGGTTTGTCAACCTCTAACCAGTATGTCCTTAACGACTAATCATCTTAGAAGTTGTGTTAGAGAACACACAGTGGTGCGTTTCCTTAAGTAGGTGTAAGGAAAGCATTGAGCTTTGCTGTGGTCAGCAGGGACCTCAGTGTTAGTTTGGAGATCAGCACCCCAGTCAGGAAGTGTTTCTAGTGAGAGGTGGCTGGCTGCTTCCTTCTGATCTGTTCTTATCCTCTTTTCCAAATGCATTTTCCAAATCAAGCTCTGGATTTCAAACCCATCCTTTAAACAGAAAAATCTGGAATCTGGAGAGAAGACAAACAGTAATATCTTGTGGGTATGGGGTAACAAAAAGAACTTTCTGTGCTCAGTTTGTAGGTGTTGGTGTGTGCATGAGCATAGAAATGCAGGCTGAAGTGATAATTTGCCAGTGTTCAGTATAGGGATTTCAGTAGCGTTGTCTTTCCCCATGTCCAATCTCGCTCTGCATCACCCAGTCCCTCCTGTATCACAGAGGTGGGTTGAGGGGATACAAAATGGATGGATTTGTATGCAATTATGCATTGTTTTCCCTGTTCTAATAACTGCTTTGCAAAAATGAACAACAGTTAAGGAGGAAGGAGAAAGTATGAGGCATCCTCACTTGGCAGATATTCTTAAGTTAGCTTTGATGGAAATATTTGTACTTTGCTTCTGAGAGAGGCTCAGGAATACATCTATTTATATTGTAACTCCCTTGACTTAAACTGGCAGATGATCATAGATACCACAGTGCAAAATTCAACTGGTGTAATTTGAAAAAAAATTTGGAAATTGAAAATACCCTTTAATTCTCCCCTTAGAAGAGCCCAGAAAAGGCATTTGGTGCAATCTCCTACTTCTCAAAACCAACATAGTTGCAAGTGATGGGTTTGAATGGAAGTCGCAACAGCAATATTTGTCTCCGGTACTGCAGAACTGTTGACATAAAAAATCTGACAAATTTCCCAATTTTGTTAAGTTCTAGTAAGGCTGCCAAAATGTGCAAAGCTTGAAAAATCAAGGATTTTCTTTGTCATGTTTTTGTACAAGTCAGTGGCTTATCTCATTTGTTCTCGAAGAACTTTTATGGGAGCATTTCAAGACTCCAGGATGAGGTAAAAGTGTGACCACATGTAGTTGCACTGGACAGTTCTGCTTTTTGTATTCAGTGATTTTTACCAGCATTTACAAATCTTATTGCATTCTATTGCACAATTGATTTTAAAGTATGTATATGTCCAAGAGCTCTTTCCTATGATCATTGGTGAGAAACATCCCTGAAGTGTTTGATGAAGAGGCAAAGCGTTCAGGGCTCTTCACACACACAGTTAATTTTCTTCTTAAGAAGGAAACACCAGGCCTTAAGGGGTTTTAAAATGCACTGGGGACAAGAAAGACAAAAACCAATGGCCAGAAGCCGAAGCCAAGATGAATCCAAATGAGGAGATTTTAATAGTGAGTCAGTCATCCAGAGAAATGATGATTTGCCAACTCTTAATGTCTTCAGAGAGAGAGCGTGCCTTTCTAGAAGATGTGCCATACTAAGAGTACAGTTTATTCAAAAGTGGGTTAATTGTGTGAAGTATAAATGACTTGTAAAGTAAAAGCTGTATCAGAGGATCTGCCTAATGGTCCTTTGCCTTTAGTTTTGTGAGGTTTATCTTAAAAGGGTATTGCTTTTCTTTTCCTTTTTCCAGCTCTTGCACAGAGTAGGTCAAAGAATTTTAATTCCATTCCTTACAGATTTCTACCTGGAAAATGAAGCCATTGAGCAAAGCAAAAGTCGTAATAGCAACTGTGAAGTGATAACAGTTTGCAGTTAGTGCTCAGCCAGTGGGAACTAATTCACTCATTCACAAAGCTACAAAGCTGCCATCAGACGGCATTTTTTTGTGTCACTATCAAAAAGATTGTGATTAGATCCACTGACAAAGGTGAATGGTTTGATAGTCATAATTCAATCCTCTTCTATCAATTCAGCAAGAGAGTCTCTATATCACACAGTCCATTTTTTGTGAGGTTATCCTGAATTTATAGTCAAAACCATTGCCAAAACATTTGAAAATACATATTGCTAGATGGTTGTCACAGCACAGTTCATACCTGTGTGCGTACCTAACCTGAACGGCCTCTCTGCCAAAGGTGCATGTAAAATTATCTGTGTATGTACCTGTACGTGTCTGGAGTTAATAAATATGGGAGTGAACAGAAGAGTGTTGTTGGTGGAACACGAGCATGTGGATGTCTGGTTTGTTCAGCACTATTTCTGCAAGTCACACGCATCTGTGCACAAGACACTACTGCCCCCCGCTCCTCTTGTGTAACTTTGTGAAGACTCATAACACTGATGTGGTATCTGCAAAGAGAGGCTCGGGGAGTCTGTGGTGCCCTGTTACCAGGTGATACTTGTCAAGAGCTCCTCTTCCCCATTCAGGTATGTTCTGAGAGTTAAAACACAGAGAGTGACACACCTACAGAATGTTATCAGCATCAGTCAGTCATTCAGAGCACCTGAATTTGAAAAGTCTGTATATTAGTTTGGCTTTGGCTGTGGCTTAGGACATACATGATCATATGTAAGTCACTCAATTTCTCTGAATTCATATTGTCTTATTTATAGGACTGGATGCTCTTGGTTTACTATGCCCTACTTCTCCCAGCTCTCATGAAGTGCTACACTTGTGTCTTCATGTGGAGGTAGTTTCAGGAAAGCTATGTGGTTTCATTATTGCCTCTATAAACAGAAAGCAATGCCTGTATTTGGGATGGTAAAAGTGAAGCAACAGTGATCAGAGTTTTTATTTGTGCATGTTTTAAGGTAGCATATCATATATCCATGTTCAAATCTTTTTTTATATCTTGTTTTCAAGCATCTCAGTTGGTACTGCATGTGCTTAACCCCTCTATGCTCACCAGGAATGGTTCCAAAGTTCTTAACCTAAGGCTGTCAGTCCAGGGAAATGGTGTATTCTCCCCAGATTATGGAAGGGGTTACAAACCCAGTACCAGAAATTCTCAGATTTCTTCTCACTGCTGTTGCAAAAGATATTTGCTTAAAAGTCCCCTTGCCTGCCAGGAAGAAAATCTGGAGGAGAGATGAAGTATGTTTTTGCTCCAGCAGTAGTGGAAGAAACCTAAGAAAACATACTCCAGTTGTATCCTAGAGGTGAAAGGCCCAATAAAACAAACAAACAAACAAAGTAAGTAGTGCTTATTGCTTTGAGAAATCTCATCATTTCAGAGCTGATTTCAATGATTTTTGAGCAGCTGCAGGCACAGGGATGCTCTGCCTTTCCTGAACAGCTGAACAGATCATATATCAGTCTTAAATCAGTTCCCAGCTGATAGGGAAAGGATTGCAGTCTGCTTAATAGTGCCATTGCTGCAGACAAGTAGAGGGCATTTCTGAGGGAAAAATATTGGGAGCACTGCTGTTTCCTGAGATCAAAGGAGACAGACAGACCTGCAGCCATTGGTTGTATCTGGGGGCACCGTGTCGTGTGTGCAGACTTCACCCCACAACAGTGGCCTCGAGAGCACAGCCACAGCTGGTGTCACCTCATGCTCTGTATGCGCTGTGGAAACCACGGCTTTATTCCCGCCCTGGTCCTCAACTTCTGCCAGTGCCGCTTTCTTGGAAAGCTGGAGCAGCAGCATACAATGCACAATATAACACCTCTCTCCCTGTTTCTTCCCACAGACCAGCCATTGAGCACTGGTCAGGAGACATTAGCACCCAGTTCAAACAATGTAAATTCTATGAGAACTCATTGTTTTTATAAAGATCGCATGCAATCTGTTGCCAAGCAGCCTACACAAATATTTAAAGCCTGCCTCTTTCTTCACACAGTTTAAAAACAAAACAAAACAAAAATAACAAGAGCTTTTACTTTGTAAAGGCTGAGGCGGAATTAACCTCTTCCTGCACAGGCACCAGACACTGAGATGATGGAATTATTGACGTGTTCATGAGTTCCATGGGGATGATGCTGGAGAGGACTTGACTTGGAGGCTGGCTGTGTATTTATATATGTATTGTTATATATTTTGCCAGGACAAGATAGGTCTTTCCAGGTCCCTCTTTTCTTGAGAACATTTGTCTGGCTAACCCTAATGTAACTACTTGATTTCTAAGGATCACCTCCTCATACCAAATATCTCCAGGGTCCCGGCCCACCTAGGAAGAATAGCCACATTTGATCATGATTCTCTCCCTCTCCATTCCTGCTGTCATTCATATCTAAAGACATGCTCAGCTGCTTTGCTGAAATCGTCAGACAGGAACAATGTCCATTCTGTCAAAACGTCATAGGAGCGCCAGCTCTACGTTTCTGTGTAGAAACTTGGAAGAAGACATATTTAAAAATACTTGTTATTATTTTTAGTCCTATCACACTTTAGTCTCACCAGTATGAGTTGTCAGGCTAGGTTTTTCTGTCTCTGGGAACAGTGTCCAGGCATGGAGCTGTCTAGTCAGGCAAGAATTATCATTGGTATCACAGTGGATAGACTTCATGAAAAAACAGACCAAGTACAAATATAAGCAATGGCTCGAGTCCCAGAGGCACTTTTCCATAGGAGCAGGCATTCATACAGTATGTACCTTTGTGTGTGAACTGCAATACTCAGGAGTCATTTCCCAGCCAAATGAAGCCTTTATCAGTGACTCCAGGGTCTGATTGCCAAGGAGACATCTGTGATCTGTGAGGAGTCAGGATTATGAAGGTAATTAACATGCCCCTAAGATCTGCCTTGGAAGTTTGTCATTCATTCATGCCACACATACCTATCCCATAAGAAAAAGACTGTTTTCAGGACATTTTCTGACCACCTCATTCTTGCATTTGACTTCTGAGGTTCACTTATTATTCTGCTTTTTGAAACCAAAGTTTCATGTTCAGAGCAGAATCACATAAATGTGATTTGAGCTCCCCAAGGTTGTAAAATTTCATGATATGTCTCATATAAGTTCTAAATCGATTCCTCCAAAATGATTTCAGAATTGCCTGAAACACCATTTAGTATGGCCTGACCTATTTTTGCTAGACAAACTTTAAAACTGGTTGGAAAGTATTCCCATTTTAGCAATGACCTTGTTATTTATAACCAGGTCTTGATCCTATAATATCTATTAATTACAATAATTTTCCTCAAAATGTCATTTATCCGCATGTTCATAAGGACATAAAATCCTGTAACTTGCCTAACTAAGGTAGAACTGAAAGACATTATTGTGGTTTCTTATCTTGGCTTTCTATAAAAATGCAAATACCTATAGCTTATGTGCCACAATGGGATTATCAGGGTGGTAACATCAATTACATGAATAACTATTTTCTGCATCTAGACATTCATCTGTAAAAGGACAAACAATTTTCAAGACTTATCTCAATTTTAAATGTATTTACCGACTGTGATTTACTATATTTCCTTCTGTGAAAACCATAGAGCAGTAGACAAGTTTTTCTTTTGTTGCCAGTTTGCTTCACCTGTGGTTCTCATGCATTGCCAATGAAAAGGACACACAAATGAAAAGGATCATTTAAAGTCACAAGAAGCAACTGAAAGTAATCAAGTAAGAGGTATTTAGAATAATTTGGGTTGGAAGTGACCTTTAAAGGTCATCTAGTCCAAACTCTTTGCAATGATCAGGGACAACTTCAACTAGATCAGGTTGCTCAGAGTCTAGTTCGAATTGGGCCTTGAATGTTTCCAGGAACAGGGCATCCACCCACCTCCCTGGGTAACCTCTGCCAGTGTTTCACCACACTCATTGTAAAAAAATTCTTCCTTATAACTAGTCCAAATCTACATTCTTTTAGTTTGAAACCATTTCTCCCTGTCCTATTGCAACAGGCCCTACTAAAAAGTTTGTGCCTCACCATAAAGGTCCTTCCTGGCCTAAAAACCTGCATCTCCTTAGGAAATGGCTTGCTTTGCAGCCGGGGGATTGAAGATGAACGCCTGTGCGTCTGGTAGCTCATGTGCCGTCTGACCGTCACGGGCAACACGAACCGCAGCGAAGCAGCACACTGGAGTCCCGAGGGCGGGCAGAGGAAATCTGCTTTAGTGCCCTCCTTGGCTGGGGCTCCGTGAGGGCCCCGCGCGGCCCGGCTGCCGAGCCCAGGGCACCGCTGCCCTCTCCTGGCGCCCGCCCGCATCTCGGGGTGGCACGGGTGGCCGGAATAGAATGAGGTTTCCTGGGTATAACCCAACTTACAGGTAACTACAAGGGGGCAATAAAGATGGTTTTAGTGCTTCCCTGCCTTAGGGGACCAGTCCCACCCCTGCTCCCCTTCCCGCCTGATTGCACTCCCCAGCGGGCCATGCCGGCATGCCTGTAGCCTTCCGTCCTGCACCGAGGAAGGCAGTAAATGGGAGAGCTTTTCATTAGTTAGAGCCCTTAATTTGGGGATTGTGTAAAGCTTTTCCCCAGTCCTGTAGTTAACCTGAAACCTCTAACATATGCACTGCCAGTCTCAGTGGAAAACAAATCATATGTTGAGTGTTGCAATGCTCCATAGAGGCATCGGGGAGAATTTGTCAGCCCTGGACCCTAGAGATACATGGGGCCTTTTTATTATTTGAACTCCGAGCAGTCATTTGTGACTGAGTCAAGAGAGCATAAAACTGCCACGTTTTTACAGGCACCTTTGCCTGTACGAGATGCAGGGAACTCAGAGTAGGGCACTGCAGATTGGTCCATTCTGCTCATCCTCCATAGTGCAGGACTTCAATTTTTACCATATCTTTTTTACCACATCTCTTCCTTTTCTCATCCATCTCCATTCCTGGGGAACTTTTGAAGGTACAAGAATGCTGCACACCTGCAAAACATTCGTTGACTTTCTCTCCAGCCAAGCCCATATTTAAGGTTCCTCCCCTGGCTGGGGCAACTTTCCCTTGCAATACAGGGAATAAAACAAGAGAGAGAGGAAAGTCCTTCAAGCCTTTCTCTGGCCAGGGGTGGAACCACAGGAGCAGAAGCAGCCTGAGCATTTGAGAAAGATGAGAGGAGAAAGGGAGAAAAATTCCAAATGTGGTACACGGCTCTTGCAAGCACTTCACAGCCTTAACCTGCTGAGTGGTAAAAGAAATGTTCTCCACTCCTTCTGTTTTTATTTTCCTTCACAGAGAAGTTTGCATAGCTGGAGGAGGAAAAGAAAAATAACTGTCTTAGATATTATTTCAGTACTTTAATTTCTGCTTCAAAGAATCCAATTTATTAGCAGCAGTACCTGAGATTATACTCACCAAACAAATTCTCAAAGGAAGCCTCGCCATCTAGGTGTATTTTTCATTGTACAATAAACTCTGAACTCCACCAAAGGTGTTTTCTCGTAATGTTAAACTCAGTGCCTGACAATTATTGTCCAGCTCCATTTGGTGCTAGAAGTGCATTCAGTGGAGAAGTAATAAATCCTTTCATGCTGTTTAATAAAACGAGAAAATGTGTTGCTCACACTTGGATGCTAGATTTTATTACACAAACACAGCTAAAAAAATAAATGGAGTATTTCCTGTTTAGAAGTGCCTACAAGTCACATGATGTTGATTTTCTCCAGGTGTTGCAACTCTAAATGAAATTTTCACTTAAGTTATTCTTAAAGAAGTGAGTTATTTCAAAATCCAATAATCAACATGTTGTTAAAGGTGCAAAAACCATTGTAAAAACTCCCAAAACATTCAATATGCTGCAATAAAATTAGACGTGGAGCATTGCTGTTGCCAAATTATTCAAGATTTTTGTGAGACACATTGCCATCCACTTGAGTGCTTTTCTGAGTTTCTACTGAGAGAAAAAAAAAAGCAAGGAAAAATTCTATGAGGTCTGAGAAATGCTTTCAAATCCTCAGTTGGTTTTGTCTCTTTGTAGGGAGCTGGGGTTATTCCCTGCTCTGGTGGCCTGGTCTTGGTTAGAGGTGCCACTGCCATTGTAAAATAAATGCCTGATATAAATAAATGTCTTCATCAAGGTGCAAGTGCTATGTGGAAACAGCTGCTGGAGCAGGATTGTCTGTTCCTTCCTTTTCTCATGAATTTAAATGAAATTTAAATGAAAGAAAAAGTCAGCCACACATTGTCTTTTAATAGATGGATCCTTCGATTTTGGATGTGTTTCATACTGCTCATACTTGCACAGCCCATGTGAAACTCACCCAGTGACACTTTGAAGAACGTGATGAATATCTGGCATGCATGCCTCATTCCTCCTCTCTCTTGCCTTCCATTTACAGGCTTGTGTGGGCGAGTCTCTCCCCTTTGGGGACTTGGTGGGGGACATTTAGAGGTGCTCAATAGTCTGTATTTCTGTGGGAGATGTGGAGGAAGAAGCACTGAACATTAGGATGGGTCTAACATCTTGCTGGAATTTCTCCCACAGCTTCTGAACAACCACCAGAGTGGAGACTCCTGCCCAGAGCACCTCCATGCACAGTGTAAATACCCTGCATACTTGAGAAGGATGGATCTCACCCTGAAACTTCAGAGACATCTAGACAAATTCTGAGCCCCAGCTATCTGTTATTCCCATCCATGATAATTTTTTGATATACCATTATATGAACTTAGCATTGTCTCTTTTGTATTTAATAGCTGGAGTTGTATCTCTCTTCTGTTAATCTCTTGCTCAAATCTCTTTTTAATCTTTCATTTAAGATGGCTGAGGACACTTACATCATTGGGGTTAATTACTCCTGTTGGTGTTTCTTACAGAAAAAAGCATATCTCTATCATTGGGTGGCTCATACCTTTTCTGTAGACTAATGTTAACCCACATATCTGTAAGAGGCACTGACACTGCACCTCTATAAATGTCAAAGAACAGCAGAACCTTAGATATCATCCAAAAAGCTCTTGTACCTGAAAGAATGACTCAAAGAGCCACTATTTCACACACAATAAAACAGGTCAGAAGTGACTGCGAATACTTTCCAAAAGATGTGGACTTTGTAACAGGCCCTCAGAGCACACAGAGTTTCCTTACCAGCTTGACCAGCTGATGACTCTGCAGCCACCAGAAAAGGTGGGATCCCTGTCTCCCACCCCTCCATTTTGCGGGCCAGCACCTGCAGTCATATGAGTCAAGGAACACACCCATCTGAAAATTATTGGGCTTTTTGGAGGATTGGTTTTTGTCTAGATCAGTTTGCTCATGCAGTTGGCCAAACAACGTGGTTGGTTGCTGTGCTGGGGAAGCGTGTCAGGGAAAAAAGGCAGGACATATCTTTTTAATAACAGTGCAGTCCTCAGATGGCTGTAGGGGCTTGTGAAACCATCTCATAGGATTTTGCAAGCCTAGTGTGGTGTGCATCTCCCTGAGGTCCTTTTTTCCCAGAGGCCCCAGTTCAACATTACAGTTAAATGACTAAATTTCAAGCCCATGAGTAGTTCCCAAAGTATTTCATATTTAGTTTCAATTCAATTGTATTCTTAACTTAAATTTAATAATAAGCATATATTTACTTGCATGTGTAGAGTTAGGTATGCGTTCATGTCCTTCTCAGGAGGAATATCGCAATTGCGTGTATGGAAAAACTAAGTGATTTTTCCTAATAGGTGATTCCAGTTATTAATTTAGTTTGGCTCATTTAGCTCTCTCTTTAGAGAGGTGATTTATTCACTCTTTCTCTTTACTGACAGCAGCAAGTTTCCTTCCACCTGGGTGTAACTCCAGGACTCAGAACTTTCCACTTAACTCCCTCTGCAGATTTAGTCAAACTCTGATAAGAAAGAGTTGGTCTTACAACAGGGTTTTTGTTGCTTAAAAATTTCCAAACTCAGCAGGATCAAATGTAGGCTTTTAAATCTGCGTTTGAGCTCCTCCATACACTTTGGGGGCTGTGAGCTTCCCACGTCATTTCCAATGAGAGATGAAAAAGAAAACCTCTGAGTCTCTCCCTGTGACTGTGGGGACCAGAAGGACCACTTTGCAGCAGTCCTTTTTGCTGTCAGGCAGCAGGGTCATGGCACAATGCAGAGAACATCTCTGTAACCTTGTGAGGTCAGATGAGCACAAGTGATGCAGGGAACAGTGATAATAATAGAAAAAGAAAGGTGAAAATAGTTGGGATTTAAAAGGGATTGCAAAGACACTCCAGGAATACTAAATATTGGTATTACACAATTAAGTGAAACCTTCTGCTGGTCTAAAATATATATTAAAAAAATCGGTCTGTCTGAGTTGAAGTGTGATGCCATGCTGCTTACATTATATATGAATAGTAATTGGAAACAGGACATCTGCAGAAATTAACCATTAACTGTTGAGCACTAAAATCTCTAATTGAGTTTGTAAGCCCTTAATGGCACAGTTAACCTTAAACATAGCTCAGTGCACACACTACCTGGTTAACACTGGTTAATAACTCTAACAGCTGATAATATTTCACACCCATGAGAGCACCAGATTAGCAAGAGACTTGCTGGAATGAGCTCAGCTCGTCGCTCCTTTGGACCACAGACATAACAGCTTTACCTTTCTGAGCTTAAACTTACTGCTGTAACTGGTCTTTTTGGGTTTTCTTCCTTCCAGACCTGCGTGTGATGAGAGCACCCCTGCACGTGTGGCTTGGTGAACTGCAGACACTGCTGTGTCCTTGGAGCACTTTGTGGCATAGCAGCAGATGGAAGCTGCATGGATAGTGATGAATAAACCTCCTCAGGTGGGCTGGAAGAAGTGTCTATAACTTGAAGTGTCCTTGAAAGTGAGTGACACTGTAAATTATACAAGAAGGGCAAATTCTACCCAAAGTATTGATGGGAACTGGAGAGATCAAAGATGTGAGGAACAGCCCACTGCATGCTTGACTGGGGATTCACTCATAAATCTTAACCCCACATCCTCTACCATTAAACCCTGCATCCAGGAAACCCTAGGACTATGCAGCCCAGACAGACCAGCTTGGGAAGGACAGATTCAAAAGTGTGGATTGTTTAAAGTGAGATTGGTGCAAGGGGCTGAGCTGACAAGCAGGTGGAAGAACTGTTGTTGAAAAAGCACATAATTCTTTGTCAGCAATGAAAAGTAAAACTTGACAAGTGGATTTAAGGGTCTAGCACTGTCAACTTTAGGTGTCCTAATTCAGAAGCTTGTAAACAAAAAATATTTCATTACTGCTAACTTCCAGCACATATCTAAGCAAATTAATTCTGTGGATGTTCCAGAAGTATGTGTATGTACATATATACATGTGTGTGTGTATATATATATATATTTTTTTTTTTTTTTTTTTAAGAAGCAAAACCCTAAATGTGAATTGAATACAATTTTGAAGAGGCTCACAAATCTCAGCTGCAGACCTATGTTATTTGTAGCACGGGTGTGTGCCACAGCTCCTCTGAGGCTGGAATTCACCTGGAAAAAACTAGGTGAGGTCTGCACCTTGGGTTGTCCTGGGGGCATCGCTGCAGAGCCCAGGCAGAACTGTCCAGCACTGCCCTCGCCCACAGATGGCAGAACGAGGGGCAGCGATGAGAAGAGTGTGTGCAGACCTGCCCCTCTGCAGCAGGGCGTGCTGGGTTGCCAGCAGCAGGAGGATGTGCAGCTGAGAGGGCAGCCTGGCCCTGTCCTGTCCTGTCCTGTCCTGTGCTGTCCCCTCCTGTCCTGTCCTGTCCCTTGTGCTCCCCAGGCAGCCGTGCAGCCGTGGCACAGCCTGAGATCGCGGGTCTTCGCCTTTCGTGACCTGCAGCATGTGACTGAAGCCAGGAAATGAAAATCACCTTCTTTTCTTAATTTACTCGCCTTAAAAAATCGTGCTTCTTCTTACAAATCTGTCTTTTATATAATTTTCATTAAAAGTACTTAACATGACAATGACTTTGACGATAATTGCCCGTTTTTCTGGCTGCTTTTGTGGTACATGGAAATTCACAATAAGTGGGTACAGATCGAACCTTTGAGCTAGCAGATGTCTCAGAAAACAATTTTTCCTGTGCACTTGTGATAGAAATTCTCTAGCATTTTTTTGTACTTACCAAAAAGTTTTGCTGACCAAGAAAAATAAAACAAAAACCGCAGCTCCGTGCAATGTGGGGTTTGGATTTAAAGTAAATCTTTCTCCCATGCAGAGATTTAGCCCCTCCGAGGCTGCTGTTTTGTCACCTTTTACAGCCTTGTCTCCTAGGCACCCTCAGAGTTTACTGCAGCTGACATGGCTTCCTGTGGACTTTCGCCTATGCACTGCCCTTAGGTACCTGCAGGAGTTGATCACTTTGCAGCCATTACTCTTTTCCTATTTTCCCATGTGTTTTTACAGCAACTTGTGGTGATTTTCTAGACTAGCTGGGGTATCTGGGGCTTCTTTGTGCCTTTGTTAGATGTTTTGTTTTTCTTTCTTTTTCCCCAATGGCAGTTATTTTATTACATCCCAGCCTGTGTCTCCAGGCCTCATGCTCTGGGATTCTTGTTTGGTTTTCTCATGGAGCAGCCCTTTTCCCTTACCATTTCCCTGATGCCTTGTATTGCATTTTTATTACAGCAGAGGCTGTGTCTACAGGTCCTTCAGGCTATTTGTTCTGAGACTTTTACTGGATTCTCAATAAATATGTTTGCCATTGGGGGTCCTTAGCTGGTTTCCTTACCTATTTTTATTGAAGCTGTGCTTCCAGACAAAATGTTAACCAGCTATTTCAACAGCAATCTGGTTTCTCTTCTGAAACCTTGCACGGTTTCTTACATATTTGCATTGGCTGAGATACATCTCCTGCTTTTTTTTGCCTTTTTTTTTTTTTTTTAATGTTTCCCTCATGTTTAGGACCTTTTGTTGACACAGTCTGGGTGCTTTTCTGCAGCCGTCTCCATTTTACCTGGCAGCACAACTACACCTTTGTGGCAGGCAGCAGGTGGAATGAAAATGGTGCTCTGCAAAGCTGAGAAATCCTAGGCTTTGTGTAAACAAAGAGAAGCAGGTCACATTGCTGCAAAAAGCTGCTCTTTGCTAAATTGATCTGATAGGTTTTGCTTGGGTAATCCGTGCTGCACTGAGATACATCAGGGTGCATCATCTTCATCAAGAGAGGTGGATTTGGTGTCTTACAGGATGGTGGGTGTGTTGTCGTGGGGAAGGTCCTGTGAGGAAAGACTGATAAACCCTTGCAGGCATGTTACCAAAGTACTAAAGCTGGAGGCTCTTAGTCATCTCTGCCATGAGGATTTTTATCCAAATTTTCACAGAAATTCTGATTGACACTTGGTTTAGTCCCATTTCCATGGTTATTTGTGGTACCAATATATATATAAGTTAGGGGGCAGTGGCATTCTGTGGAGAGACTCTGTGGAAAGGCTGCACCCCTGTCCTAGTTCTTTCAGAAATGGGGTTGTGGTACAACTGCCTGGTCTTCACATCAGAGAAACCACTGCCAGGGCTGCCATTCCATCAGCGTGATGAGCCCAGACAGCAAAACACTGATGGCTAATAGTGGAGAGGGAAATAAAAGCCTCTCTCCAGCCTAAGCCTAAGCCTTAGCCTTCATCTTTTAAAGTAGTTTCTGTGCATTTCATTGGTTTTCTGTTTTTAACTTGGGTAAAAAGGCCTCTGTGATCAATGTGTATGTCTGTGTTTGTGCATCTCTAACTGCTCTTCTCCTAGTAACTGAGTTTATGGACCAGTTTCAACCAGATTTGACTGTGGAGGAGAAACCACGAAGATAGGATGGTCCTGAAATTTCTATCTTAAAAAAACAGCTGGGTAGAGGAGAGAGTATCAGAGAATCCACACAGGAAAGAGCCATTCTAAATACTTTAACTGCAGGAAAAGTCTAGATCACAGTTAATGCTTTATTAGACATAAAAATCCACCAGTCATTCAAGTTGTCTCTTCCGGATGAAGACCATATCCTGTGTGTAGTAAAAGGTAATTCTGATTGAGCTTTTTCTGGTGCTATGGACATTCATAAAGTCTTCTCTCACAAACACATGCTGCAGCTTTAGCTAATGCAATTTTTAAAAGATAATCAGCTACAAGATGCAAATTCATTTGAAAGCAGGATCTGCTCCTTATGATACAGAAAGACATAGATATTTGCTTAGAGCTAGTTATAAAGCTGTTCTGTGGCATTTATTTTATCAATACTCTAGAAAATGTCAATAGATATTTTCCATTTAATGTGACACACACATTAATAGCCTTATTTTTGAGAGAGAGTGTTTGTATTTTGGGAGCAGAGAATTTGTCTCAGAACAATAAGACATTGATGGCAAAGAAATTAAGACAGTCCATATCAAACAAATTCACTGTCTTACCTTGGAAGACCATTTCAGCATGAAGCTGTTTTCCAGGCATAGAGAAAGGTGGAACTATCTAATGCTGCACTACATTTCATCTCAGAAAAGGAAAACTGGAACACAGTGAGCCTGATACCCATGACTTGTCTGGAGCCTAGAGGTGATTTGACTGAACCTTTCCCAGGTCAGCAGTGAGACTGGAAAGACCCTGGGAGTCACATCCACCCAGAAGAAGCTACTGGGACATTACTAGTAGGGAAGAAGCTCATTGAGAAAAACCATTTATACCATTTATTTGCCTATTTTGGACACGAGAAATAAAACTTGAACTGAACATAAATGAAAACAGAAGCTGTAAATTCTTAATTTTTATCCTCTGTATTCAGATCAACAGGGAGAACTTTGTGATGCACTGTTGGAGGCTTGCTTAACCCAAAAAATCAGTGGTTCTGCAAAGTTTTGCCAGAAACCCTGCTCCTGCAGAAGCCATGGGGATGGCCTTCTAATTCCTTCAAGGAGGTCCAAAACCACATTTGTTTTGCCCATGGGTGGGGAGATGCAGTGCGGCACAGGGGGCAGGAGGATTTTGCATCCAGGTGCCATATCAGGCATCTCCCTAGAGCACAAACAGCCTGTCTCCCCAGGGCAACATTGGCTCCAAAGGGATGCTGGGCTCAGGAAAAGCTCTCCCACCTCAAAAACTGGATTTCTTGTGAAAGACCAGCTTGTTCTGAGGCCCTTGAACTGGCAGGTAACCCTCTGCAAGGCAGCCCATGGCTTCTCCTTGTCCCTCTGTAATGGGGACAGTGACGCAATCCTTGAAGGGGGTCTTCTCTCAAGTGTTCATGATTATTTCCTGGAACATAAAGAGCTAGGCATAGGTCGCTCCAGGTCCTGAAAAAGAACTTTCTGGCCCAATTTGCAATGAGAAATTAAGAGAACCCTTAATCATGCCAAAGCCAAATTATTTGCTGCTGAAGTGGACTGTTTGTCCACATCCAGCTTCATTTGTCCAGCGTGTTGAGCAACAGCCTTGACTTGTACTAAAACATGCTCAGATTTTGCCCTCTTTCCAGGTGTCAAAAGGATGGGTGGGAGTTGAGACTGGAGCTGGGAAGAGCCACAAACCTCAGCCTTGTGATGACACTGGACTTCTTAGGCCAACAAAAGCCTGAAACATCTAATGTGAGTACACGCAGAAGTTCAGCTTTCTTTGTGTCAGGATTTGGGGAAACCACAAAATGACAGCAATAACATGACTTTCTCTGGGAGCATGGAGCCTGTGGGACAACCATTAATGACCCTGGTGTGAATGTGGGACCCTCAGTATTTCAGCACGCCGGAGAGGTGGTTGTAACTCACAGTTTCCATCAAGAAACATCTCTTTAAAAATCAGAACATTTTCCTGCATTTCTTGGACTCTCTTATTGCAAGCTCTGTTTCTTTTTAAATTTTCTTTTGTTGCAAACCTGCAATTGTCTGCTAGAAAATGCACCACACATGGATGGTTCCATTCATGGGATTGAAATGCCTAAATGTTTTACAGCAACAATAAAATCCTGAGTACCATTATGACTGAATAAAATTTGGGACACAATAACAGTAGCAATTTTAATTTTTTCTTAAATGAAAGCAAGTAGCTGTAATGGTAAGGGCACAACTCCAATTTATGAGTTATTTTGAGCAAACAAAAGACTCACTCTCTCAGCCCAAATAGTGGATACTTGCTCACTCTTAACAAAACTATAATCTTCTATTATTGTATCACTAAATGTATCATGAAGCACAGCCCTCAAATCCAGGTTTTGACATCAGAGGCCAACATACTTACCTGAATTTGGGATTCTGAGATGCATTTATAGCACTACTTTTTGCAGTGACCATTCCCACTGCATGGTCGTGTGCGTGGATAACCTGTAGGGATGGTCCATGGCCCAGCTGCAGTCCATGCCAACCAGAATCTTGTAGCTGGACTAGAGGGAGAGCTGGTCACAACTGTCCCTGAATGCACTGGGGTGCAGCCACCCCATTTCAGATTGCTTCTAGCATTTGGGGGTTATTGTTTATCAGGAATTATTGTTGTCTGACTTCAGCCTAAAGTTATTTCCTATCAAAGACCCAGGTTTTCATGCTATACAAGTTGTGTAGCAGTACAGCTGGCCAGGAGGATTTGAGCTATGATGAATTTTTAAATTAGTTTCTGACTTCTTGAAGTGCTTGTCTCGAAAGCTTACTTACTTTTCACTGTTGTTTTCTTGCAAAAAACACTTCAGATGATGTGAATTAGAATAGCTCCAGAGAGGCTTAGGCTCAAAAACTATTGTCTCATGCCTTCATAGCCTCCATGAAATTAACGGCAAACCTCAAATGTATTTTAGTGAGAGAAGGAGCAAGCCTAATACCTTCCTCACTGGGGAACAAGAAAGCAATTCTCAAAGAAATCTAGGTTTTGCTTACTGAAGTAAATTTGACATGAACTACTGAATAAGCAGGATGCCTATGACTAAAGGCATCCTGAAATGTGATAAGGGAGACAGAAGAGAACTTACTGCTTTTCAAAAGAGCACACTGGAACTACACAAGCAGAAAATGTATTACTTGATAATGGACATGCTTTTTGGCAGGAATATCTCATGAGTCTACAAGGTCATTTATGTTCTGCAATAGTTGCGTTATAATGAAGAGGGGGAAGAAAGAGTAATTAGATCCCCATGCTTCAGGAAGGCAACAGATCCCTCTTTACTGGCAGATTTCAGATTCTTTTATCCTCTTGTGAGTGCCTAAAATTCTCACATTTCTTTTATATTAAGATTCTTCTCCTCATCCCTTCCACCTTTTTCTTACAGGGAAATGCACACAGAACTTCTATCTGCTTTTGTCTGAGCTAAGCAACTTGATTTAATTTTTTGTACTACTGACAGCTGTGCGTGACACTCCAGGGTTTTGGAGTGCATGGAAAATGAGGACTCCATCCCACAGATTATCTGTGACACTCTCAAGAATTAAAGTAAACACTGTTGTGCTTTGCTATTTCAAACAAAGGAAGAAATAGCAGCTGGTTTTGGCTGGTTGAAACAGAAGAGGTTTTTCACGATGTAATGGAATTTAAACACAAATGTTTCAGGCTGTGGTATAAAAGGGGCAGAGGAAATGGAGTCTGCCACCTTCCCTTGGGAAGCATGCATAGCCTCATGTGTGCACGCACACACATGAGCCCCAAAAGAGCTTCCCTTAGCAACAGTGCAAATTAGAGTTATAAGCTGGGAACTCAATTGCATCCAAGGTCAGCATATGGGGCCTGTAAGGAATGTCCTATCAGAAAAGTCCTCCAAACAAAAATAATTTACAAATCAGATCATCTCTTATTCTGCAGATCATAGTCCATTCCCAGCTGCTCTCATCTGGCAGCCTTTTACTGAGTGCACGACCAGGACTCTGGGATTACACCTCTCTGGAAGGGAGCTGGGCTCCCAGGCGGGTGGCCCCAGTACACCAACCTTGGGGACTTCTGTGCTTGTGAAACTGCCTGGCTTTTCTCACTGCTGCCTGCCCACCAGGCTCCTCACAGGCCAGATGTGACACAAATGGGTTTAAAACCAGAAGCCTAAAACCAGAACCTTTTTCTGCCAGCTGCTGGCACTCCTACCTGCACTCATCTGAGCAGGGAGTGAGCAGCATGGCATGCATGTCTGCCTGTGATTTTTGTTAGATTTTAGATATGCTTTAGATGCCAGTAAGTTCTGGCTTTCTTCTCTCTCCAGTATCAATAAATTTGCACCAAAGCAAGAGCTGCTTGTGCTCTAACCCAACTAGTGTCCATTTTTATGGAACCCAAGTTTTTCCTCAATATAGGCAGAGATACCTAGGGCAATGTGACATCCAGACAGTGATAACATGAAACCTGTATTCATGGTAGCTACCTTGAGTTACCAGCTTGATCCAACACAGCTCTCCAGGATGCTGTCTTCCATTTTCAGAGGCTGGGAAGAAAGTGGCACCAAAGAAAACACTTATATTTCTCCTTCTGCTTATCACAAATCTTTTCCTCTTGACCCTGTTTTTGTCATAATAAATTAAACACTTTTTGCTGTCCTGGAGGATTCACCCAGCAATGCACATATTGTCCATTCTCCTCCTGCATGATCCATCTGCCAGCTCACAGGGTCATGCCCTCTGCCACGTGAGGTGAGTATGGGACAGCACTACCAAACACTCCACTAAATATTGTTGCACTGTGTCTGGATCTTTCTAATTGCTGCATTTAGCTCTTCCCACAGCAAAACCAAGGTGATTGACTAGTGGTTAAAATGCATAAAAATAACTCGGACAAGGCGTGGCTTTTATCAAGGACAAATATAAACCATTTGTCTCTGAAAGGGCATACTGCATACAAGAGCAGGAATAGGTCTTCTCAAAATTTGGCCCCAGGAAGACAGCTGTGGCCAAGATTGCTCATTCTGGGATGAAACCTTGTGTTTTGGGACTGCTCTGAAGTGAAAGGAGATACCCAGATTCCCCAGCTGCCCTTCCAGCACAGCGGGCAGGCACTAGCAGTGGTTAACTACTTTCATACAGAAATTTACCTTACTCTCCATTAAACCTTTCCCTCTAGCTTTCCTGAAGCTTTGGCCAGTGTCCTCTGGAGAGGACTGTGCTGCTGGCAGGCAGTTGTGCTGCCCAGCACTGTCCAAGGTGGCTGGAGACAGCCTGGGAGGCAGACATAGCCTGTGGGTGCCCTCTGGCAATGGGCATGGCCAGAAGCTGATTTCTGTCGGTTTTTGCCTTCAGTACAACACTGTCGAGGTGGTTTTGGAGGGGAAATGAGTGTAAGTGCTGGTTTAAGGATCTCTGGGTATGGGTTAGTTCTGCCAAATGTCTGATGGAGACCAGACTCAGAGGTTCCCTGCCAGTCTGCCTGCACACGGGGCTGGGGCCAGCTGCTGTGCAGCCTCTGGCTCCTCTGCAGGGGATTGGGCATTCCCCTGTGCCAGGAGCACTTTTTCCCCCACCAGCTGACGAAAGAGCTGGAGAGCCAAGCACAGCAAGAGAGTGACAACATGGAAGAAGATCAGTTTGGAATTTCTTACCATAAGCAACATGACTCTTGATTGGAAGTGTTATTAAACAGTATCTCTAGATGTGATTATTAGCAGAAGGCATTTGGCTTTTCTACTCAGCGCCGAGGAAACAAGCTGAGGCATGGGCAGCAGATCCCTGGCATGGCTGTGCCCCTCCAGGCTGATGGCTGTGCCCAGACTGGGTCCTCACTACTTTTTTTGCTGCCTCGCTGCCTCGCTGCCTCCTCTGCCCTTGTGAAACTCAGCATGGCTTCAGGGCACAGAGCTGGAGTGTGAATTTCGTAAGATCTGTAGGCAGGTGTGACTGTGGAGCACTGTTTATCCCCTTTTTGCAGCTCAGCCCCTGGAGGTCCCAGCTCAGCTGTATGGGGTGGATTTGGCACCAGCATCCCCCAGCGGCAGCAGGATGCAGCTCCCATGCCCAGTGGGTTGTGCCTGAGACTGTGCCTTAACCCTGCCTCCTGTGGGTCTCCTGCAAGTCAGGTACCCACAGCTGTCAAACAACAAGTTTCCCCCAATTCCTCTCCACTATTTAAAGTGGAGAGGAATTGGGGGAAACTTCATATTCCCAAAGTGCAAAACTGCCATTGTGCTGTGAAATGAAAGAAAACCAAGGGGAGTTCTGACAGTGATTTCCCAGGGAGAGTAGGATTTGCCCCTGGTTCCTCCTGTGACCAGAAGACACTCATAACCCAGCTGGAAGCAGAACAGGAATCCCAGGCCTGTCCAGTGGCTACACGAAGGACCTGTTGTGTCTTCAGGCTGTTCCCTCTGTGTCACCCTCCCACTGCACCAGCCCTGTGCTCAGAGTCATGTGTAGCCCTATCCTTCCTGCCCAACCCCACTCCCACTCCGTTTTCATCTGCAGCTCACCCTGCTTTCCTCTTCTCTTTTTTAGAAAGCCACCACCTCATTTGTCATTTATGGTTTCCCTTTTCTGTACATAAATGATATTATTATTTGCTTTTAACCTTACTGCTGCATCTTTCCTTTATTTCAATTTTCTCGTTTAGCCTTGGACAATTTGGGTTTTAAATGATTTTTTATTATCTTTGAATTTGATTTTAGTTTTCTAGGATCAAATTGCCTCTGTGTAAATTAAGTGATAATGCCAAAGCAATGAGACACATTTCTCACCATCTTCCTGTTTTTTGAAGAGCAAGAAGGGCTGAGACAGAGAGGAGACTACACTGGGTTTACTTACTAATCTCTTGCATAGACAAGCCTGACACTACAAATTTTGCTGATCATGGGTGTCATGATATATATATATAGACACAGGCATGCAAAAAACCCCTGTTGCATAGACATAATTCCACTAATGAAAGCACATTTCTGCCAACACCTTAGTTCTCCACTGGAAAAATGAATTGTTGAAAAGATACAGTTCTGTTGGTGTGTACCAAGTCCTGTCACTGAATGTTTTGCTAATAATGTAAGAAAACAATACATTCAGCATTGTAGGCACACTGCAAAATATTTTATCTGCTATAGATGAGAAGGTGTGAGCAAAAAATAAATACAGTCATCATTACTTCATTCCTACTGAGCTGTGGTGGTCAAGTTGAAAGCAGTAATGCAGCAGTATTAGCAGCGTTTGGCTCACTCAGTCCCCAGGCAAGCACTCTTGGCTTGCTTTGCACGACTGAGGAGCTGTGGCTCCTTCTCCAGAAGTTGGAGGCTGCTCCATTAATGCTCAGCTCTTCCCCAGCCCTTTCTCAGTTCAGGCCCCACAGTGCCCATGTGAGTCAGGCAAGGTGAGTGCCTTTGCCATCCTTGGAAGAAGAAGGAAAAGAAAGTGGTTATGTGTGTCTTCTTCACTTCTGCACTGGCTCAGCAGAAAGGTATTTGAGGGCCTGATGCATTAGGAGGAAAAAGTTAATGCTGGTTCGTACAAGTGCCAGGGGCTGCAGGGTGAATGGCTCAGAGCAGCACAATCCTTGATAGCAAGGTAAGCTTCTCCTCTGGAGCCTTGCTCCTTCTCCTGATTTCTTTCCTCTCCTCTCTGCTCCAACAGAGCTCCCTAATTACTGCATGGAGGAGAACATTTTCCTCCTTCAGCCAAAACTCTTGATCAGATGTCTACAGAAAACAATTTTTTGAAGTGTGCAGCATTTCCCTCTTCTGCACAGTATCACTTTATGAAGAAACACATGACCTGGTGCAGAATGAAGACCCTTCAGTGGGTACCAATGTGACCTGCAGAGTAAACATGAACCCTGCCAGCTGCCATGGACCAAATCCATTCCTGCTGCAGCTTTGGTGACATCCTTGGAATTACTCAGGGAGGAAATCTGATGCTAACAGCCATATAACTAAATGGCTGTTCATGAGGATGTGTTACTAATTACAATTACTGAATGTTAACAGCACTACAGAAATATTGAGAGTGCCCTATATAAAAAAAATATTTTTGTAGCAGCCAAAGTCATAAATGAATGTACTAATTTCAATTTAAAAGCAGAAGCCAAGGGTCTGTAAGTTTGTTGAGAGGCCTCTTGTGGTCTAACACAAATGAAGTAGGGGCTGCTGGCACTTGGAAAATAACAGATGAAGAAGAAAGGTAATTGCTAGTCCTGTCAGAGCTGCTCCTTTGTGCACCAAGTCCAACTTTCCCTACACTTCCAAGTTATCTACAACAAATTTTCTTCCAAACTAAACAAAATCAGAGGCTTTTAGGAACTCAGAAATGTCTGCTTAATTTCAGTGTCGATAAGCCCCTGCTCCAACTCATTCTTAATGTATCAAAATTAAATGTTTTAAACATATTTATCTAGTTGCTATGGCTTTGCCTGGTGTGTCAGACACTTTATCCATCAAATATGACAACTGAATAATATTTTTACTTTTAGATATGGATCACAGATCCTTCTCATCATACTATTCCCTTCCCCCCTTTCCTGAGTTTTGAACTCACTGGAAAATCTGTTCCATAATACGGTGGGTAAATGAATTACAGTCACAGATGGCCTCTGGAGATTTCATACATGCTGCAATTCATTTATTCAGGAATAGAGAAAAAAAAGAGAGACCCTTGTCTTGTAAGGGTATTATCAGACACAGCAGATCAGACATTGTAATGCTGCCTTGCACTCTGGATTTGACCCATTTCCTAAGCTTTTATGACTCGGCATTTACTATTCCTGGATTTGAAATTTTTTAAGAGGAACGTCAAAATCCTCAATGAAAATGATTAAATGTGAGGAACTGTGGCCGTTACAAGTTACAATTTATTTTTACAGTCCTGAGTGAAACTATCATGTTCTGTTGCAGAGAGATGCTCAAGAACAGCAATCTTCAGCTCTGGCAGTAATATTTCAACAAAAAGAACTTAATGCACAGATGACTGTTGAGAATTAGTCCAATCTTGCAGTGGGCCTTGAGATCCTCATAAGGAAAATATTATAAGAATAAGAACTATAATATAGAAAGCAGTATATAAAGTTACTGCTTGGGTGTCTTGCTCAGCATAAGTCATAAAGCTTATTTGCAGGCAAGCATTAGAGTCAGGCCCCAAGACTCACTTTTGCCTCTGAATTCAGGCCAGCGATTATGGGAGAAAGGGATGGGGTGGTTGATGCATCAGCCATCAGGGAAAAATTAATCCTGCAATAAATGCAAAGAATCTGCCTCAAGAGTGGATCAGACAAACTCATTTCTGTTTGTGCAATGATATAAAAATACTACTATGTGGTCAAATGTAGCATGGTGATTTAATCATCTGCACCGACACACCGCTACTCCATTGCAGGGTCAGGCTGCAACAGGCTGAAAGAAGGGACCATTTATCTTTTCTTGCTATTTACTCTGCTCTCATGAGACCCCACCTGGAGCCCTATGTCCAGCTCTAGGGCCTCTGGATGTGGACCTTCTGGAGTGAGTCCAGGGGAGGGACGCAGAGATGATCAGAGGGCTGGAGCACTTCTCCCATGAAGACAGGCTGAGAGAGTTGGGCTTGTTCAGCTTGGAGAAGAGAAGGCTCCAGGGAGACCTTTTGGCACTTTCCAGTACCTAAAGGCAGCTTATAAAAAAGAGGGAAAGGGACTTTTTATATGGATAGATAGCAGTAGGATAAAAGGTAATATTTTTAAACTGAATGAGAGTAAATTGGATATTAGGAAGAAATTCCTTTACTCTGAGGGTGTAGAGGTTGTAGGTGCCCCCTCTCTGGAATGTTCAAGGCCAGGCCAGAGGGGTTCTGAGCAACCTGGTCTAGTGGAAAGTGTGCCTGCACATGGCAGGAGCAGGGGGTGGATCAAGAAAATCTTTAAAAGCCCCTTCCAACCCTACGATTCTATGAGTATTTAGCTCTTTCTGAGGGACATTTCACACTTACATCTCACCCTGCAATTAGGCCTCACAGCTGACGTAGCCCACTGGGTGCTCTAATGAAGATATCTGTTCCAATGCCAGATAAACCAGCCAACACTGCCACTCGAGTGGAGCAGCATTGGCCAAGAGGCCTTGCTCTGTGCCTGGCGATGCTTTGGGTTGGAAAGAAACTGCTCAAAACCTTCTTCCATCATGTCCACAGGCCTGAGGGGAGACTGCACATCCCAGGGGAACCCCTGACCCCCTCCCCACCTCTGCCCTGGGGATGAAGGTCCCTGTGAGGAACTGGGTCACCTACATCCATCTCTAGGACAGAGACAGCACCTGCTGCTGGAGATGTAGAGTGCCCACAGGAATGCCTTCACTCATCCACCTCAGCGGGAGTTTAAGTAACCAGAGGTTAAAATGTCAGGTGTATCCTCCCAGGGCTGCCATCCCCCTCCTTGTAAAGAAGCAGCAATTTAACAGACTTGCTGCCCTGAGGTTTAATGGATGGCTCTGGCTGCAGTGCTTGGGGACCCTCTGACAGGGCGCTGTGAAAGGGCAAAGGGGGACTAATAGCTGCTGTGTTTTCCAGCAGCCCCAGCCAGAGATAGCTCTGTATATAGCTGACAAGCAGTCAACGTCTGCTCCCTGTCTCTGTTTGCACTTCATCGAGTTATCTCCTTGCAAGCAAAGAAATCCCAGCTGATTGAACACCACATTCATCATCTGGATTTCCCCCATATCTTTTCTGTATCATTGGTGCCATAAAAAGCCCACCAGAAAAGTCAAAGGAAATCTGCTCTATCTTCCTTCCATTAAAAGCTTTTGCAGAGATCTGAAGTAAAGGAAAAAATCAAAACAAACCCCAAACATTTTTCCTCCCTGAAAATGTCAATCAAGGAACATTAAACAAAAAGATTAGTTCTGCTGTTATTTGTTTGTAAAACAAAAAGCATGAAATATTTAGCAGTATTGTAATGAGAAGCAGATGGGAATAATGCCGGCTTTCAAGGCCGCTGGTAACCACCTCCTTTTCATGCCGCGGCAGCAGCAGGATGAGGCAGGCAGCCCATTAGGACAATTTATGAACTGGACTTCCACAGAGGGAGTTCTAGCAAGAGGTCCACAGCTCGTACAGAGCAACCCTGATAACATCTGTTAGGGTTATTCATTGAAGAGGATTATATTACAATCCCTCTTAATACTACGAGTGCTACAGTAAAACCGGATGAGCCTTCAGTTTCATTTGCTCCAGCAATATGTGTTTATCAGAGCATTTTTCTGAAGTTGGAAACTTAGGCTGCATTCATGGTATGTCACAGAATGAAGTTTAGAAAGCTTGAAATATTAACCTAGAAAAAAACCTCAGTCCCTGTTGAGCCTGAGTCCCTCTCATGGCTGTAGTGCTCAACTTCTATGTGCAGCATCAACACACCATCAGCCTTCTTCCATGGAAAGCCACTCCCCATTAACTCTCCAGGTCTGAGATTGATTTTATTTAAATAGTTCTCACTCGCTAACCTTGCTCCATCCTTATTTAAGACTTTGCTAATGATGTATTTTTTTCCCCTTAATTTACCTAAGCATATAATGAACGCTCACATCCGAAATGACCTCATTATACCAGCAAGGACTTTGTGCGGATACGATTTAGTGCACAGACATAAGGCAGAGAACTCTCTAAATGGAGAGGTTTTAAACATTCTGTAAAATCCCTGTTGACTACAAGCCAGATTCTTACTGCTGTAAATTGACTTAGTTCCAACAGCTTCAATGAAGCTACTCTGATTTACTCCACTTGAGGGTCTTACCCTATTATTCTTATTTATTGAACTTGCCACCTTTTGCTGCTACAACCTAAACTTCCATCCTCTAGCAGCAGGGTTGCTATCTAAAACAGGTGTTTCTCCAGTAATATACGACTTAAGAGATTTATAACTGCCTGGAGTATTTCATTGTCCCCTAAAAATGTTTATAATAATTCTTCTCAACTGTCCCAACTCCCACTGATCAGCTGTAGAGTTGTTTGCAAGCTGAACTGGTCAACAAAATATCCATTCCCCATACAAGCATGTGCTGTTTTATCTGTTCATAGGCATTTTTCCTCCCTGCTGGACAAAGGTCTTTCCTGGTCTCTGTACAGTGTCTAGGACAAAATGAAGCCCCGAGTATTTTGCTGGTTCCAGAAGAACAGGTCCAATATACACAAAGCAGACTACTTTCTGGCTCCACAGAAAACAAACTGCAGGATGAAAAACTGCACTGCAAAGGAAAAACAAAAACCTGCAAAACCAGAAATTTCTTTTGCACACCAATTTTAGCCCTAATGGGAATGTGACTGTCCCCCCATGACAGTCTGCTGTTCCTACAGCCCTGGGCTTGTTTTACCCTGTTCTCTCCTGGGAGGGGTTTGGGCTGCTCCGACCTTGGCACAGCTTTGATCAGCTGAAGTGTCTGCATTTGTACTTTTTGAGGCTTAGCAGGAGACAGCTCATAGGAAGGCACAAGATCACATGGTCCAAATACCTGGGAGAAGTCAAAGACCTGCATAAAGCCCATTGTGTTCATAAAAGCAACAGCGAACCTAACCCCCAGGTTCACCAAAAAGTTGTAGTGGTTTTCTACTTGCCCATAAACAACTCCCTGTGGAGCCCTTTGATATCAGGGATACCAACAGACTTTGTCCCATAAAGACTCAGGAAAGAAGCCTGGATGCTAATGAGAGCTGTGCATCCATACACACACACACTGCAGTGACTGCTCTGCAGAGATGCCAGCAGTGGTTATACCAATAAACTGCTTGCTCACTACGTGTGATTGGTGTTAACTTCCAGGACAAGGTCCTCAAAAATACTCCCCTTTGTCTTACCAGCTCTAGGACTGAGGAAAACCCCACAGAGAGTTCCACGGGCCAATGCTGTAAGAAATCATACTGAATCGTAACATGATTTAGCAAATTCACATTTTCTTTAGGTCCAGTAGAATTCTATTTAAATAACTTAGAGAAAAGCTGATATTTTCTATTGAATTCCAAAGAACTAGAATGAAGTAGCTACATTTAGCTATCTTCCAGTGATACCTGAGCAGAGAGGCAGGCAGGAGGAAATTTTATTCTTGCTTCATTTGTTCTGTTTTTTTCTAGGTCAGCCCAAATACTCTGATGATAAGAAATAACCACAGCAAAAATGTGCAGCCACCACTCGAAATAATCTAGAAGTCCTTAAAAAGAAATGCACATGTGTTTATTTACTGCATTATAACTGCAACATCAAATACAACTGTATTTTCATTTCAAAAAAGGACACATGCAGTAAAATATTCTGATTTTATAATCTGATTCAACACAGTTCATTGGTAACAGTGGAGCATTACAGAACAGTCACAAGGCAAGGGCTTGGGGTGATGAATTTCCAGTCTCTTGATCCTAGTTGCAAACAGCAAAGTCACATCATACTTTATTTGTCATCAAGGGATAAACTTTTGGAATAATGTGGCTGGATGACAGAAGGTTCCAGCTGCCCCTTTACTCCCGGACGAGTCTTGAAGAATCAGATTTTTTTACTTGAGAAAAATATTACATTTTGACAGAGATGAGGAATAGACAGTATTTTCCAAGCAGAGAGCAGAAATCCTTCCATGTTACACCACAGCTGAGGTACAAAACAAGGGCCTCTGCTTCACAGGTGCAAAGAAGCCAAGGCTGTGAGTTACTTTAACTATTGCTCTGAAGAATGAAATCAGGCCATTTTCTGCAATATTTCACTGCAGCTTTTTATTATGTTCATCTGCTCATGGGGCTTCAATCAATTTAATCTGGCATTTCAGCAATGGAATAAATCCACAATACCCAGGAGGAGCCCACAGCTCAGAAAAGAACACAAAAAGTTGTCTTGGAATACTCAAAACATAGCCTCTTAACTACTTAAAAAGCCCCGTTCTTCTTTAGAAAAGGTCCTTATTCTATCATAGCTATTCACACACCTCAGGTTCTTATTTTTAATATTTCCCACGAAGTTTCATGGGACTAATTTTGAAGTAAGGTTCTAAAACAGTGTGAAAAACCTACAGACTCAGGGCTCAAAATGGTACCATTTCTAGCACAAACCCTCCTGACTTTCAGTTGGGACTTTTTAGGAAGTGTAACGTAACGCTGTCCAGCCTTTCAAAACAATGACCTGGTTTCTTTCTGTACATCTTGCGTGGCATAACACTAAGGATGACTTACTCTAACAATTTACATAGAAAATAAAGTCAGTTTTTTTATGCAGCTGCATTTTTACAGAATTTCAGAGTCAGTATACAGACGCTTACAACTTTTTGAGCTAATTCTAGCAAATTTATCTATGAAAACAAGGAGTTCCAAAAGTACATGGAAATCTGTAGAGCAAAATATATATCTCTATATAATTTCCCAATGCAAGCAATAGGCAGTTTAGAAAAATATGATTGTTACAGTCTTTCTGAACCAGAAAAGAAAGGATTTAAAAAATAAGTTCAGCTTTTCACAAAGCCATATTTTTAATAAGAAAATAGAGTGGTCCACATTTCCCTGAATAAGCCTGAAAGGTTAAAGAAAGGTCCAAGCAAGACAAGGAGTCTGACTTGGACTTGATATCAGCTGTGATAACATGCACATGTACAGAGACAGCTGCTTGGCTCCAGTATTGTTTACCTTAGAAACGAGCCTAATTCATCACAATTGTATTTAAAAATCATAAATAACATGACAAAAGTGGAACTGGTCCCCGCAAGGCAAATAATTATATTCGTACAAGCAAAAAGTGACATCAATCCAGTTATTTTCTTGTGACAGTTAAAAAGTATTTTGTACCCAACTGTTACATTAAACAGCACATGTATAAACACAGATTATTATTGCAGACTTTGCTATCAGCTACTATACATAAACAAGAAGAGATGGTCATGCTGTAATTGCCTCTAAGGTTTTTGTTCTACTTGAATATTAACATTTACAAGAAGCTGAGGTGGAGACCTGAATTCAAGCCAGGATTTCAACACGCAAAATGACAGGGTTCACAAAAAGGTTTCTGATCCTCCCCATTACTGACATTTGGAAGTGGATAGGAGCTCTGAAGAATTTTAAAACCATTCATAACATGAGTTTCTCTTGTGAACAGCCTTTGGTTTTACTTGTGCCCAGAGGCAGGTGATCTAACACGGGACATGCTGATGAAATTTAGATTCACATCAATAAACTTCCTGTTAAGGAGAATTCACATTTTAGTTTCAGGTCACTTCTAAAAGAAGGTGGCAAAATGCACCTCTCAGTATTTGCTGATTTTTAAATTAAAAGCAGAGAAAAGTTTGATTGCAGAAACTTTGCTCCAGGCTGTTCTTAATAACTATTTAATTTATCAGTTAGAACTTCTTATTAATTCTGTTCAATGTGAGAGCAAATCCCTTCATTTTGTTGCAGTTTTTGTGAAATATATGGGCTATTTACTCACCCTATATGGGAGTCTTAGCACATTTCTTTAAACCTTCTTCTAGCTTGAAACTAAATAAAAGCACAAAAACTGATGGAAGCAAGATTGATGGAGTGTTGGTGAAGGGATCCAAAACTGTGTAAAATCCAGGCTTGTCAATTAAATTGGGCCCGAGACAGCCCACTGCTCTGAGGAGTGAGGACAGGTCCTCTGTGGGAGCACTGGCCATGGGTAATATTGCCAGTAAACAACAGTGCAGCTTCTGGGTCTCCCACCACTTTTCAGTGTCAACGGAGAGTTATGTCTTACGAAAGGCAATGACAGAAAAATGCAACACCCACATTATTGCTTGTGTAATTGCTTCACAGTGGTCCAGTACAGTTGAGTAAACAAATGAGAAGAAGGTATGGTGCTGGAAGGGAAGCTCTGAGGCTGGGCAGATGCAGTGTGCCCCCATGGAATCACCCGATAAACTCAGTTAACACAAGTTAAAAGGGAAAAAAATGGAAAGAGTCACACTGATCAAAAGGAAAACATCTACCAAGGCAAAAATTACCATCAGGGTCTTGGAGCAAGACAAAGGTGTGTCTTTTGCCTTCCAGCCAAGCCCATGTACAAAACAGAGGCTGGTGTTTGAGGACAGACACACCCTTAGCACATGCAACCTCCTAAAAACCTTCAGGAACAACCAGTGCTCAAGCAATGCCTCCCAGGTTAAATTCTTACAGGGTTTGATCTGGGAATGTGATGGAAAAATCATCTTGGGTGCTTTTTGCCTTAGAGACTGAAACCCAAACTCAAAGCTTATTAAATCTCATTAAAGCTCATTAAAACATGTACCTCTAAACTATTCCAGCTTCCCTTTAAGACATCGTTTCTCTTAAAAGCTGCACTTGAAAGTTACATTGAAGTGGAATGTCACCTTTAAGGAGAACAGTAATTACGCTCCCCATTACATATAAATATATATACACATATATATACATACATATATATATATATATATATATATATATTTCATGGCATGGAAAGTA
The DNA here is from genome assembly GCA_013400515.1 of Erpornis zantholeuca. NCBI lineage: Eukaryota > Metazoa > Chordata > Aves > Passeriformes > Timaliidae > Erpornis > Erpornis zantholeuca. The sequence goes on along the minus strand of VZTN01009017.1, from coordinate 182,182 downwards.
CCATACAGAGGCATTCATTCATATCTGTAGTGAAACAAAGTCTGTGGTGTTCAGTGCTTATTAGACTTGACAATAGAAATAATTTGATTTTGAAGGTGGGAGTCACTTCAGGAGCAATAACAGCTCCAACCCCTGAGTTCCAGTGGGAGGCCTCCTAGAAAAGCACTGCTCTCCAAACTCACCTCTCCCTTTTAACACACAGCTTTTCACAGAGCAAAAAGGAGCTAAGATAAATGGCTTGCTATAGGGCTTGATAAATGAGTTGTGAAATCAGTTTGTTAAAAGCGATCATTTTAGTTTTCTTTTTTTTTTTCTTTTTTTTTCCCTAGGTCAGAAAAAAGGGTTCTGGCTTATTTAGGATGTATAACGATGACAGTGAAACACTCCTGACAGCTCAAGAGCACAGACCCTGGCTGAGCAGCACTTGGGAGCTCTTACCCCAGCAGTGACAATGCGAGGGTAACAGAGCTGCAGCTGAACCACAGCCCTCTGCACTGACTGAGGGGCACTTTTCTGCACACAGTAATTGGATTACACATCAAAACCTGCTTAGAGAGGAGAAGAGAAAAAGGCTCTGGGCAGGCTAGGAACAATGCTAAGGGCAAGGCTTTCATTATTAATAATTGTTTGTTAAGTGACATCCTCACACTCCTGTCTGCTGATGTGAATATTAAGGGCAGTCTTTGAGCCAAAACTGAAGGTGGCTGAGGGCAGGACATGGCCAGGAGACTTGGAAGAGATGGCTGGCCAGGACTAGAGGCCCCTGGCTAGTGATGAAGGCTGGTTTAACTCAGGGGACAGCAGAAAGAGACAGAGCATCTGCAGGAGGAACTGCAATGGGGGAACAAATTACTAAATTTTAAACTTATTGAAACTGGACCAGATTTTTTGCTCTATCGAGGAAGAACTGCCACTGGAAACACTTAAGGTGATAGGAATGACCTAGGCTGTGGAAGAACTGCAACAGGAAAAGAAGAATAAAAGGCTGGGATAATTTACTTTGGAAAGGAAACAAAGACAAATCTCTGCTCACATAAAAGAGGGAAAGACAAAACACGGCATGGAAAGGGTGCTGGTCTTTCTGCTTCCTTGGATTTAACACTAAGTGGCCGAAAGAAGGAAAATCAAACCATCCCCACTCCAACAAACAAAAAGTTTCTGATCCAAAACCAGTTCAGAGGAATACCTTTTTCACACAACTTGGAATATTGTGGAACTTGTTGATGGCTCTGAAGCCAGAAAGCCACCAGCCTTCAGTAAGGCACTGAATAGGCTCACCCCCAAAATCCAGAGGACTAAAGACGACACCTGACAGTCACTTGAAAAGGAACAGAGAAACTCCCACTTCAGTTCTACAATGCATTTCTGCCTCCTGAGGATTGAACAGAGACCATCATAACTGGCTTTCTATCTGTAATAGCATTTCCTGTATCTTTTCCTGGAGCATCAGCACCCACCGCCTACCATTAACCTGTCACTGAGCAGTTTTAATTTAGCAGGTTCTTCTGTATTTAATGAAAAGAGAACAAAACACTTCCAGGGCTCAAATCTCAGCTCGAGTGAATCACCCTGAGGGGAGCCTACTTCCACAGTCTGATGGCTGATGGCCGCTGTCAAAATTCTGTCTGTCAGAGCAGGATGGCAAACCCTTGTTCCTGTGTCATCAGTCCTGGACTGCTCTCATTATGCCAGACCTACATTTTCCCCCTTGCATTGAGATATTGGGCTGCCTTTTGAGGACCCAATGTCTCCTGCTGCTTCCACTGGGATGCTGCACCTCAAGCTGTGCGGTTTCACCTTACCCACACTTTACCAGGAGAAGGGCTGTTATATCACAGGTACAATGAGCTAAAATATGCCAATTGCTGAAGCAGGTTAGGGAACAGAAGTGCCATTTAGGCTACAGTTTGAACTGGTATATTCCTGATATATATTCCTTGTTTTCCAGGTCTAATGATAACTCTCTGGTAGACACATATTCATATTTTAAATCGGATAGAAAAGAGATTTAAAAAACCAACTGTATGACAGATTATTCTATCCTGCTTTGTTGTTTTGTTAATTCAAGAATCTTTGTTTTGTTTTACCATTTAAAAAGTGCAACATGATCCCACAATTCTTAAAAAGGCATGTACAACTCAAAATGCCTTGTGCCTAAAACATGCTGCAGTTACCCAACACCTACAACTAACCTGTTTATATACCAGTATAACCAATAGATACTTTTTTTTTAAATATGGCAAATGTAATAAGACTGGTTTCTCGATGAATCATGTTGCCTGCACCAGAAATATTATCTTTAGTATTTTAATAAACTGGTTTCTGAGAGTTGCCAACAGCTGACAGATAAATTAATGCAATAAACTTGTAATGCCTCAGAGAAGGTCAGGGATCTGAGAACTGCTAAGAATATCCTCAACAGCCCCCAGCAATTCTGGAAGAAGCTAATATAGGTTCTCTGGGCAAACGTGTCTTCAGCTGCAGACCAGCAAATGATACTGTCCAAGGGGTAGTAAAGTCTCCAAAAGCAGCTCTTACAGCCAGCTGGGTACATAGTCTATGACTTGAAAGACATCTATGATGCCTGGCAAAGACATGTTTATTGGAGGTTTTATACCAGCCTTTCTTGAAAGGCAAAACTATTTTTCCAGTTTCCTATGGTGGATAATTTAGTTTCAGTTTGTAATCTTTAGTTATTCCAAAAGGATTTGTTTGCTCTGGGAATCTCTGTCGCAGAACAGCTTTGGGGTTTTTTTCCTGAAGAAAAGAGGACAATGCACTCTCTTGGCAACACAAGTTAAAAAAATTATTGTACATGAACTCACTTTTCAAATCTCTTTAGTGCTAATGAGATGTGTATGCACACACATCAAAGTAAAACATTCTCTATTTAATATTGAAGAGGAGATCAGATGTAGCAAACTCCTGAGGTCTAGAGCAATTAAAGGGAAAATACTATTTCTTCTGATCTGCAGTGATCACCACCTGTCTATCTAGCAATGGCCATTTTTGGAGACATTTCTTCTCTCTGAGGTCTACACCTACTCCAACAAAAGGGATTAAGGAGAAGCATAAAGCCATTCTAAATGCTCTCCAAATTATTCAGTGATCTCTAGGTGGTTTTATTAGTTAGCCTAGTAGCTTTATTTACAGCCTCAAATGTTTAAGTTTTTTAAGTATCTCGGTCAGTACAAATAAAGTAGCACTTGGTAGAAATCATGATTGTTCTGGAGATCCAATGCTAACAGAGGAATACAACATTTTTAATATATATGCTTAGGACTGAACATGTTTTTCATTCAGAGATTTCTGGAGAGGGCATATATAAATAATATTTAATGCCATTTAAATTGCTGGCTGGAATCAGAGAAAGGGCTGTTAATAGACATGGGGCACAATAGCAATTTTCTACCTCGGTGTATTGCCGTCATGGAAAATTCTCTGGAAAGCATCAGGCTTCAAAATCAATTACAGTTTACAAATGAGGCTTGCTTTCACGCCAAAGGCTGGGTTTGAAGTGTGCCTTTGGGCAATCTCTCCCTGTAAAGCGTGGCCAATGGAGTGCAGGATTTTGCCTTGAGCACTGCAGGGTCATTAGTGTGGTTAAGCAGCTCCCGGTCCGACAGCGCAGGTGAGAGCTCGGACAGAGGCTGGGTGTCCTGGAGTACAGGCCAGCTGCACAAAAACTCACTACCTCAAACATATTCGATATATTTTGGAGGGTTTTAGCACCCTTTGACAGTGGCTGCATCTGGACTGGGGCAAAATGGAGCAAGTCCTCAGTTGCAGATACATCCAGAGGTTCTGTGCATCCCATGTTTTGGCAAGGGAAGGCTTAAAGCAGTGGCCCCCGTGTGAACCTGAGCTCTAACACATCTCAGTTACATCTCGATGGCAGAGATGTATGAGCTGGGGATTTTATAGGCACAAAAGTGAGCATATAACCACCAAATCATCTGTGAGCAAAGATGAGGAACCGTGCTCAAGATTTTAAGGACTGATTTGGAAACAGTATGATTGAGTTTGTGTTTTGAGGAATCTGAGCTTTGTACAGTTTCCTGGAAGCTGGGCTAGGCAGTTTGTTTTCTTTATTCCAATTACTGACTTGATTAATATTTACACGCACTTCCAGGAATCAGTATCACAAGGTTTTCAGAAAAAGTCCCACAAGAGAATTAAAAAGAAAGTAAATGTTGCATTTACATCTCAAGTTTACTTTTGTGGTTTTGTTACTTCTTTCTTTGCCAGAAAAATCTCACACCTGCCTTGGACAAGTGAGGTAAATGACATTATGGAAGACTTAAATTGTTTTCACTGATATGAACATTAAAATCCTGTGCTTTAGATAGTTTGCATTGGAAAGATGTAGAAATATTCATCACTTCTGTGAGATAGTCAGATTATTTCGGTTAATGAGAATGGATTGACTGAGATTTAAAGCAAAACTTTCCAAGATTACAGACAGGGGACTTACAGAATAAATTGATTGCAAACCCAGCAGCAAAAGTGTGTTTCTAATTTAATTGTTTGGGGTTTTTTTTAACCTGCCACAACACTGAAACATGAAGGTGATGATGCAGTTGTTCTCTTAAGATCCTCTGTGCAGAATTTTTTTCTCCCAGTTACACACTCCCACGGTGTCAAAAGCATTTGTGAACCCATACAGATCACCCAGATCAGAAAGGCTCAGCAGAAAGAAATCTGATGTGAGATTTTGTGCTTTCATAGAAAAAACTTTTCTATCTCCCTTTTGACTTCCATTTGCAGCTTTATCATTCTTCATTATTTTTACTTTCTCAGTGTACTTTCATCACCTGGAACAGCTCAGCAAAACCCAGAGAACTGCAATGTAGCTATGTTACAGAAAGGTGTGTGCACACCCACACACACCCACCACCACACAGAGCAGGTTTTGTTACTGCCCCTCTTCCCCCACACTTCTTTTCTAAAGGAAGATTTAATTTGAGATGGAGATGTGTGTGATGATTAACTCCTTGCTGGGCAGCCACAGAGGTTTCTTCCCCGACGGCTGGCAGCAATTTTTAGAGGAATGTGCATGGCACTTGCACAGCTAATCAGGAGAGGAGAAGGTATGTCCTCTGCCCCCAGAAAGAATGGTTGCAAAGAAGTAATTAATTTGCCCCATTCTCTGACAAATTATAGCCCCTCTCACCCTCTCAATCTCTGTCTCCTTCATGAAAGAAATCACCAGTCTTCCTTCGCTTCCCGCACGTGAATGTCTTATTGCTCAGCATACATGGACTCTGCTTGCCTTTCTGCTTCCAGTCCCTCTGGCCTGCTCTGAGAGCTCTTCTACTACCTCCTGACAGTCAGGTTTTTAACCCACATCAGCTCAGCTCCTGCTCATGCTTCCCCTGCACTTTGACTGATCCCTTCACCACCCCTTCTGTCTCTTCTTTAATTTCTACCCTACACTTTGAGCAGAATTCTGACATTTTAATCAAACACTAGCAAACCCAGTGCACTCAGAAGCATTATTAGGAACACAGTGACAGAGTCCTGGTGGTGGAAGTGTCTCCTCAGAACACTGGTAGAAGCCCTGTTACTTGACCCATTTAAACCTTGAAAACTGAAGAAAAGCTGTTCAATATGCAATAGAACCGATACTGTAGCAGGGAGGGGGAACCAAAAAGATTCTGAGATTTTTTTTCCTCTGTAGAGCCTGTACTCTTGTCCTTTGTGTTAATTGTGACTCCCTTTCCAAGCTTTTACAAAATGATGGGCACCTCTCCTCTCTGTGTTTAGTTCTTTCACCCTACCTGTGGTCCAAATCCTGTGCCTAAATTGAACTCTGTGCTGTTAAACCTCCCAATTCTACACAAGTTTGTTTCTTTAACAGAACTTTAATAATTTTGTTAAGTAAGTAACTTCCTCCTCCAGTCTCTCAGCTACTTTATTATTTTAGACCTTATTTGGAAGAAAACACCAAATACCCCATACTGATATGCAGAAGAGAAGTTCCTCCTGCAACACAGACAGGAGAGGGAAAGTAACTGTTTCTTCTGTTAATTTTTTTTTATGATTACTACTGTGGCTAAAAACAATAAGGGACAGCTCTCAGAAATGGCACAAAGTTTTAGAAACTACCTTTTCTCTCAGGAATTGATTATGTAAAACACCGCTAAGAATGGCTTAATCACTCTGAAGTAAAAATTGCTTTTATATTAAAAGGCAATGTTAAAATGTATGTACATTCAAAAATTCGATAAATCAGGCAAAGGGTTAGGTAAATAAATGACAAGTTGCCATCATTTTAGAGTTTATACTACATGCTTGACTGTCTTTGATACAATCAGTGTATATAATTTCAATAAACCATTAATATAAAATCCTAGGTAGGAATCTTGTTTCCAGGGTGGTATTATTAAAGTACTTCCAACTTTTGTTTTACTGACACTGAACTGGGCTGCATCCCACTGTTTAGGCTTTATGATCCATTACCAAATGCCTCTTTATAAAGTAAAAAAACCCAACAAACCAAACCACAAAACTCCACCAACACAAAAAACCTAACAAAAAACCCACTCTTTTTTATAGACAAGATTGGTGACACAAGGTTTTGTTCAGTGCTCACAAATTTGTTCAGAAAATTATGACCTGATTTTAAAAGTTCTCCTGCTAGAGAAATGCTAAAAAAATATATATTTTTTTTCCTAGCTTTCTTCCTACTGTATTCCACGTCTCCTGATTCAGGTAGGCTGGAGAATACAGTAATTGGAAAAGAAATCTGGTAAAAAATAAGAACAAGAGGAGGTCCACCCCCACTCCTACTGAAGTCAGTAGAAACATTTCTATTAGCTCCTGCAATCCCTGTATCCAGATACTGAAAAAGCAGCTCAAGATTTCAAAGAGAATGGTCCAAATCTTCCTTGGACTGAGTGTCAACCACTCTATTCAAACACAATTCTACTGTGCCTGCTCTCCAGTTTACACTCTGGTGCGTCACCGCAGGTTCACAGACTTGCTCTGACTTCAGTTGTAAACAAGAATCTGATGTTAAAAATCACCCAGAAAATCCCACAACACCATCAACCTTCAGTATTTCTTGCTGAAAGATAGCAGAAACATTGCAGAATTATCCTTAAACAGCGGATGAGTGGATGGTGGTTGTTAGTTTAACCACAGATAGGCATCTATATATATATATGTACATACATACACAATCTTTATATACATATTATAAATACAATAATAAAAAAATTGTAAAAATATTAATTTTGCTCAAATACCTGATTAAAGTGGATTAATCTTATGTTGCAATTATGTGATCTATCCAGTTGACATGATGGTTGTCATGTCATTTTAGAAGCCCTAAAATCTGCTGCGATTAAAAACAAAGAGTCTGCACTGCTGGCAGTCACCTCGTGCCACGCCGGGAAGTTATGTTGGAGGTGGGCCCTCATATCTCAGCATCAGCTTGAAGGAGCGAGCGAAGTTGTTGGCCAGTGTGCAGCTGTGGGTCTCCTCTGCCAGGGGCAGGAGGAAGGCCAGGAGCAGCAGGAGCAGGAGGAGCAGCTGCAGTGGCAGCGCTGCCCGGCACACACGATGCAGGTAGGAGCACACGCCTCCAGAGCGCCCCTGCAAAACACAAACCAAAGAGCAACTCAGAAAAACAAATTACTGGGGACGTCTGTTTCAAATACATCCAAATGCCAGGGAGAGACTCAGAACAGCCCCTATGGTCCTTGGCCTAGGATCCAGCCTGGGTGCTGGGCACACTGAAGCTGACTGAAGTTAAATTATGTCTTTTAAGAAAATAGCTCACTATTTTTAAGAATTCACTGCTGCAAACTGTTGTCTTCTAGAAGGAAAATGCTGCTAACGTTTTGGAAGAAAATTATGGCCTCCAAGTCCATTTCTAGTTACAAAGTGGTGGTTACAAATGCTCACACCCAAATGGTCCCCTCACAGCCACCACACGGCACAGAAGGTCTGTGTTTGCTACTCTCTAGTCCGTAAAATGAGAGTGCTGGTGCCTGGAAGAGAGGAACAGCTTCTGCTCTCTGTCAGCAAAAAAGGGCTTTGTTTGCAGCTCATCCTGCTCCCAGTCATCTGCCCTACAGGCTTTGGGGTCTACAAGACTGGAGGTCAGAAAAAAGGCCCCACAGTGCAGCTGCCTCAGTATACCTTATACCTTACCAGGCCCAGATTAGAACTTTATGTGATGCAGAAAAATGAGAGAAACACAACACTGATAGTGAAGGAGACATTTAAGGCACATCTATTTCTATGCAGGTCGGGGACACAGAAAGGAGTCCCATTACACCTTTCTTTATGCTGGTACAAACCTAGAGCGGCTCAGTTAACCTCATAAATTTAATCTGGTTTAGCATGACCAAGGGAATATATATTTAGGGCTACAGAATTCAGAAAAGATTAATTAAGAAGGGAGATTTCCACTGGCAAGACTCCTGGGTAACTCCTGCCAATGAGCTGAACTGTGTGAGTTTCCAAAAGAAAAAAAAATCAACTCTCTTGAAAAGAATTCTGATAAAAAAGGGCTCAATAACCCACTTATTCAATCAAAAAAGGATTTATGCAATAGCATAAATGCAGTACTTACTGCGGCTACATTAGGTACCAGCCTACATCATAAATGTCAGCATAGAACCTCCACCAAAGTGGGACCAACATTTTCCACAAAAGGAAGTTAATTTATTGCACTCAAGTCACAGGCAATATCAGTCCTGCAGCAAAATTAGGGCTTCTGCCCACTATGGGGTGCTTAACAGGCAAGGCCTTTGTCCCACTACAGCACCACCATGAATAGTCCATGGAGAACACCAGCAGAGAAGATAAGAAGGAGATTGATAGTAGAAGAAAGTGATTATGCCTTCTGCTATTTTTAATGATCTCTTCCACTGCTTTCTAAATTACTCAGTCCCTTGTAACTCCATATAAATGCTTACAGAATTAATTACAAAGGTAAATATACAGCTGCAGTTATACATAGCAAGACAGTTGTGCTGCAAAATCCTTCTGTTGTAGTTGGTTTGCTTCCATTATATTGAATGGCTGGTGAGATTTAATTATTGTGTCAGGCAGATGCAGAGGCAGCAGAGCAACAGCTGCTTGCTCTATCATTTCTGGCCCACAGTATGTGGGTTGTAATTTGCTTGCTGTGGCCAAGGAAAACTCAGATCCCTGGACACTGGAACTGTCAGTGGATAAAGTGTACATGCCAGGGTGTGAGTGGGACTGACTCTGAGCACCATGGGGTTCCCTGGGTACAGCAATCATTTACCCACAAAATCAAAGCTTCACCAACCTGGCTGCCTTGCAGAAGTCACCTGCTCCTACTGTGACCTGTTCTCAAGGTACAAGGCACAAGTAGCTGTACTAATGAGATTTTCCCTTCTCTAATCCAGACCTGAAGCCCTTCTTCCCCCCTGGATTTCATCTGCCTATGAGCCAAACAAAACCTGAAGGGTCTTTTATGTTAACAGTCAATGCTAACTCCATCATGCACAAGAGTAGCAGCCACAACTCTTGCTGTGAGCTCTCTGGGCTTGTCTCTGTAATGCCATGAAACAGCCACATCCTGGTGCTTTCAGTGTAAACCACTGCACTGTCATTCACAGCTCTGTTCTCATCGACAAAGATTTCTCATTCTTAATTCTTCACTGCATCCATAATATACAGCAATATGACAAATATATTTATCAGAGTGCCCTATCTATAAGGAAAAAGATCCCTGCCAGGTTCCAGAAGCCATGAGCAAGTTTGTTTGTACATGTTACCAGGTGGAAGATCCGATCGAGTTAACTCTGCATCGGGACAATTCAAAGCATGCTCTTTGTCCTACCACTAAGGCACAGTATGTCTTAATGCTGATGTTGTTGAAGGGTAAGATCTGAGAGACTGTTCAATAGTTCACTACAACTAGAATCCTCAAAAATGTTCTCACAAACTCAAACTGGGACTTAGAAATCCACTTCTCACTGAAAGAGTTGTGAGGACTGCCAGTCTTCCTAGCAACACCTAAAACTTTTGGTTTACTTCTGTCAATCCTTTAGAATGGTTTTGAAAGCTACTTCAGTCTGAAACTATTCTTCCGTTGCCAGGCCAGCTGTAACATATCTCTTCCCTGTAATGTCTTCCTGCCTATGAACTGGTGGGAAATGTGGGCATTTCTAGTTGTGCCTTGTCTCTGTTCCTGCCATCTCCCAGGGTGCAGATGTCTGATGGTCACTCAGGCCTGTCCCCGGTTTCCTATAATGACCACACTGTCAGTTAACCACTAAATGGTTTTCCTACCCTAATTCTTTTACCAACCCAGCACTTGATTCAGAGCAGTTCACTGACTCTGCCTTGATTTCAACAGCAAAGACTATTAATGCAACTCAAGTAGTATTTCAATCTCATCCCGTTTCTCAAAGAGCCTTGCTGCTTTTAGATACACTGGGAGAAGCTGTAAAATAGTATTGCTTTTCACAGCTCATCCTCCCAAAAGAATTAATGCAAAATGGATTTATTAACAAGCTCTCATTTGCTCTCCTTGGAGCTTTCTGCAGAGAAAGATACTCAGGCTAACCACAGCAGATCCTAGCATTAGAAAAATCTGTGAAGGGACATTTATCTTAGGGCAGAACTTCAGAGAACGAGAAATATTTTGTCTTTATCTGCTGCTTTTCTCCTATCTGCTTGCTAGGTTCATAGGTATTTGTGTACAGTGAACTTTTGTCTTTGATGCCCAGCTTCTCTGTTTTGTTTGATCACAAGGCAAGGTCAGAATCTTGTATTTCTGACTCCACTTGTTGTCATGGGAATGACTCAGCTATCACAAACATGGTATTATGATGTCTCTGCAGGACTAAAAATGAGGCCCACAGGAGCTGTGAAGGTTTGGTGTTTTCAGAAAATTTGCAATGATAAACCCTTAATAAATGAGGGCCTCAACCTGCACACACTGAAATCCATAGGAGATTTATCATTAATTTCAGTGTCTGCAGCAGTATTACACACAGACACCACTAAATAAAGTCAGGATCAGGAACTACTTGTCTTTGGAGGTCAGCAGGTATCTTACAGATGGATTCATTACTTATTTGCCCAAGTTGTTGTGACATGAAACCTACATTAGTTCCATTGCTTTGTACTTGCTGGAACAATTGGCGATTTCTTCTTTTTCTTGTGGTAGTACTATAAGAGGTGTTAAAGGATAAACAAATTTGAAGGAGACACAGTAACTTTTAACAGGACAGATGATACATTTGGAGAAAGCACAGAAAATTTGAGGCACTGACTCCCTTTCTGAGTATGAAAAAGCAGCACTTCAATTTTACTAAGTCGAGATATTATTTAAATCTGTGATGTGAAAAAGAGATGCTTTCAGGATGTGGTGACCTGAGATTATGGCACCAACAGGAAATCCAGGAGGCCAAGGTTCAAACCTCTGCTCTACCAGACTCAAAGTACCAGGGTCCTGAAGTCACCACCACACTTCCAACCCTTTAGCACATCATTCTGGGTTAGAAAAGGACAGTCTAACACAGTTCCACCTTTGCAAAAGACAGTTTGAATATATCATTTCCATATGAGATGGAAGGTTGATGAAAGATGAGAAGGAAGGAACCACAACCCTTGCTACACAGTGGAATTTCCCTTCCCCAGTCACTCCAGCTACTGGCATCAGTACAGCTACTACCCAGCACCCACGGTGCCTGCAGTGCATGTGTCAGATCTAGGCTCCACTAAATTTTCTGAAATCAAATCTTCCTCTGAGAAAAACTGGCAAAGCTCCAGTGAAGTCAACAGAATTTTAATTTCCACCATCTTAGAAAAACAGCTGGAATACCTGGGTATTGAGCCAAAGTGTCAGAGACATTTTTGAAACACACATGGAAAAGGAATAGGTTGGCATTTAAAAAGAAAATATACTTTTAAAGTTCACCATCAAGAATAAATGTCTTCCCCCTTCTCTCTCAAAATATCAGGACAATCGAGGACTGTCAAGGGGTGCACGACTGTGTTTTGTGTAATGCTAAATGCATGCTTGTTCCAAATGAACTGCACTGGCTGTGAACATTCACATTTGTACTTGATTCACGTTGGGGCCTTTGAATGACAAGCATCGGTTTAGATCTAGGGCGTCCTCAGAACTTAAATCTGTTTGCAGTTAATAACTCCTTACCAAACGCACCGTGAAAAATCACTTGGATGGGAAACAGCAGAAAAGCACTTTAGAACTTGCTACAAAATATTCCTGTGTAAGTTGCTGAAGTGTTTTACTAAAAATCAGTGCCCCCCCTGGTTTGCTGTTGACCACATTCCAGGATATAAGAAAACACACTGTTAATCTAGTTATTTGAGAGAGCAGAGCAATATAGCATTTTAGACCAGCCTCATTAGCGGGGTTTTGCTGCTGCTTGTATGTCACCAGCGTGCCTGACAAAAATCATACCTGCACCACTGAATCAGTGATCCAGCAGAGAAAAAATATTTAGTCTGGATTTATTCCTCTTACCTCAGAGTATTTCCTGAGAAATGCACTGCTGCCTGAAAACTCCTGCTCTCCCCAGGGCTAAAGAGACCAATGCCTTGGTGTCCTACAGACACTACACACAGACACCAGCAGACATTCTACTCCATGCCAGGGTTGTACCCAGCCCAAGTATCCTCTATTCTACAGCAGCAGGCACAGATGCATAGGTGCTAAAGCAAGCATAAACAATTTCTCCTTAATATTCTCACCCTTCAGCTACTTTCAGTTCAGGCAGTTTCCTGAGCCTGACAGAGCTTGTTCATCTATTTAACATTCAGGGAATCTTTCTTCCAGATACTTGTCCAGTTTCCCCTTGAACCCACACAAAATATACAAAGTCCTCAATATTCTTTAGGAAGGAGTTCCAACTGGCATGAAGAACACATCCCTTGTGTTAGCTTTGAACCTGGCTCCTAGTTCATTCTACAAGAATAGATGTGTATCATCTACACTCTGCACAATTCATAATGTGAAACCCTAAGTTAAATGCTTAGGTAGGATGAATCCAGGCCTACCTCCACAGTGAGGAGGTCACAACATATTTGGCTTAAACTACAGCAATAGGGACAGAGGAAGAACTTTTTTACAGGAAGAATAGATAGGCCTTGGAAAGGATCACCTGCATAGGTATGGATTCTAGCACTTTATTATTCCTCTGAGAATAAACAGAGCTACCCTTACATTCCTTTCATTCTGCATAGGAGTATGCCCAGATAGGTGTATTAAGCACCACCACTTCTTTTGGTGAAGCAGCTGCTTTATCAGTGGCATTTTGCCTCTGAGAGGCCCTGTGTTTCTGCCACTTGACATCCCACTGGGTACTTATTCAGCTGTTGCTCACAGAGGCAGGTTATAGACAAGAAGAAGAGTTCAGTTCCAGGAGGATTGCAGGCTGCTCTCTCAAACCAAAGCAAATTGGGTTTTTTACCTCAATGTGAGATAGTTTGGAGCTGGGCTTCTCTTCAATTCTCAACTCAGAAACATGAGTGTCCCTCTCCAAGATAAACAACACATTGCAAATCACAGCTGGTCTTTCAAGAGGGAAATAATTTAGGGGCGTTGGATACTACTGTCACCACAGAACCAAGGATCCAACATGCTCTTGGGCAAAGCACAATCCCATAAACCACAGCAGGAACTAAGATCAGAGGTTATGTGGCCTCTGCAAAAGGACAGTGAGACACTGGGTTCAGAACTGTATTTTCCTAAAAGCAAACACTGCCCAGGGTAGGCAACCAGCAATGAGGAATGAGTAAGGAGGGCCTGGGCCCCACTGAGTTCTGTGCTTATCATGCTCCTTTGCATAAAGAGCTATCAGAATGAACCACAGTGCTGAAGAGAAGTTAACTGCAGTCATACAAGCAATTTTAGCTCTGACATTTTCCATCTTCAGATTGCTTGACTTTGCAAAGGAACTTAATGTTCCTTTCAATTCTGAAGTGCATAAATATATGCATGTATATAGTTAAGTATACAGGCAAATTAAAAACTGTTTTGTTCCTTAGGGAAGATCCTGGAGTAACTAATCATGGCTGGGGGATAATCTAGAATCTTTGATGGAGGCTTTATTGAAAAGAAACAGAAAACCAGGAAGAGCCAGCAGTGGGTATCTGAGGTTTCAGCAGCCACATATGGTGGGTATTTCAGAATTTCTGCTGCAAAGTCACCTAGAACTAAGCACTGTGCCATATGCTACTGTGACACAAATGGATTTATAAAGGTTAGCTTCTGTGTGCATATACAGCATGACATGTTTCTAGGAGAAGCATGTCACAGGACAGGAGCTACAGCCTGACCTGTTAAAGTAGCACTGATTTCTATAATTCCCCAGACCCAAGTAAGCAGAAAAAGACTTCAGTCTTCTGTAGTTATTCAGAAAGGCAGAGAAGTAAAACAACTTTTCCCAATTTCCAACTTCCACTCATCCTTACAGGCTGAAATAAACTAATTAAAATAAGCATAGTAAGAATAAAAACCGAAAGAAAGACAAAATATTCTGGAACTTGTAGAAGAAGTTACTGACATCAAAAGCTGGTTTATCCTGTCAACAATGTAGGTTTCCAGCTGCTTTGCCAGTAACTCTCTCAAGTCAAAATAAATTTTTTCTTAAACTTCAGCAGTCATTATACATAATTTGAATACTATTTGCATTTTATTTAAGTAATTAAAAATGTGATGGCTTACTTTTAAAGAAATAATAGGTATAAAAATAAAGGTGGTGATTAGAAGAGTTTTTCTTACAGTGCCTTTTGCAGTTGTGTTAATTTTTTTTTTTCAGATATATACTGAAAACTGGTTGAATTCTTTTATTACTCAACAAATATTTCTCTCTTTACCTTTCATTTAGGACATAAAATTATATCTGCTTAGAAAATCATTCTCAGCTATCTACTTGGTAAAAATCTGCAAATGCTTCACAACAGCTAAAGGATCATCTCTTCACAGAAAGCAGGGACCATCAACCACATGCCTAACTAATACCACAGGAGCATGAAAAGAAAGTAAGAACCAGGTGTCCTGGGAAGCAGGATGTCACCTCCTTGCACCAGCACTACTGTAGGCAAAGAGCACTGGCAGGGCACAGGTGTGGCAGGACCAGATAAACAACAAACAAAGAGCCTCAGATTTCTGACATTTGAGGACACCATAAATTGGAAAACAACATGAAACCTACAGAAACAAGAGCAGACAGGCAGGGAGCCTCACAGGTGCAATAAAGCAAAGGGAAGCTTGTAAACCTGCTGGAAAAGGAAGGGGATGCTGTTGCCTGGCTCAGCACACGTAACAGTGGGTCTGAGTTAGGAATGGGCAGTCAGGACTTTTACAGAAGTGGAGTTTTTCAGGTTTTTTTACTAAGTTTCCTTTCTGAGCAAACATTACTGTTGGGAGAAAATAAGTCTATCTGCTAATTTTTAATGCTAAGATGCCCTTCATCCTGTGTTTGGGTCATGGTATAATTCCTAAAACAGCTAAGCCTGGGCTTATAGACAGAGTGATAAAAAAAATAATGGAGAGATATTATCTTTATCTATAAAAGAGGTACTGAAAACAGAGGGAAAGATACCTTTTAATAAGTATTTTTCATTTTACTAGGACTGTAATTGTACAGAAGATTTCAAGTGGGTAACACCTAGCAGGACTTAGGAAAACAAATGGGCCACACACTCTCAAGTGGTTAGAGAAGCACCACTAGCACAGGCACTAACACACAATGCTGTGCTTTTCTGCCATGAGGAACTCCCATCATATCTGCACTTGGGCAGAGCAGACCACATGAATGTTTTCTTCCTGGCAAGCTGTGGCAGCTCTAGCTTTGCAGTTTCCTGAATGACTGCATTAATTTGATTGACTCCAGATCAATGGTATCCCTAAATAAGATTAAATTACATGTTCCTTCTCTCTGTATTTTACAGGAGATTACTCTTAGCAGAATCTCAAAGGAAGCAATTAGCTGACCACTGATGTAATGAATTCTAATTATTTTGTTTGTACAAACAATAAAGCCAGATCGTTTGTTTAGCAAGTGTAATTACTCTGAGCACTTGAGAAAATAAATCAGACGGCGCTACCTAGACCTGTAAATAATGAGCCTTCGACTTCCTGTTTATGCTAAGAATACTCATGGAATATTTTCAGGTAGCTGGGAGCCAACCTTTGAAAGTAACATTTATCACAGTTATTATTGAGGACTTGCTTGATTATGTTCTTGAGAGTGCTAGGTACCCTGCAGAAATATCCACCTACACTGGCTGTCACTGGCACCTGCTAAAAATTCGCTGCAGCCAGTGCAATTTCCTGCAACTGTTTTTTGTTAATCAACAACAAGTCACTCACATCGCAATCATTAGGCTGTTCTGATCCTTAGGGCACCAGTGGCAGGGGCATGTCCTCAGCAATGGATGAATGACCAGAAAAAAAAGCACATTACTATACATGGAGCATGTATATTCTGCCCAACATTTAGCTGTGTAGGCTAGAAATGGAATAAAATCAGAAGGCAATGGAATGAGAATGGTCACAGCTGCGTCTTCTCCTTCTCCATGCTGATCTGCTGCTGCTGCTGCAAAATATTCACAGCTCAAACAGGAGAGACAAGGAGAGTCACTAGGGACCTCATGCTGCAAAAAGCAGAGATCAGTCCAAAAATACCTCAACTTCTGCTACTTCTGCTGATTTTGTGTGACTCAAGAGCATGAGGGAGCTGACAAATTAGAGATAACCCGATCCTATTTTATGCAAATTCACTGGTTGTTGCAAGCACAGCGATGCAGCCATCTGCACTTCCTGCAGATACTAACTCCTGAGATCAGCTCAAGGT
The DNA here is from genome assembly GCA_013400515.1 of Erpornis zantholeuca. Classification (NCBI taxonomy): domain Eukaryota; kingdom Metazoa; phylum Chordata; class Aves; order Passeriformes; family Timaliidae; genus Erpornis; species Erpornis zantholeuca. The sequence continues at coordinate 165,359 of VZTN01009017.1, read as the reverse complement.
AGTTGGCTTCCTTTTACTGCAGCTTTGAATAGATATTCATGAATACAAAAACATTTTTCTTAATCTTTCTTTCATTTTTAGCATGTTTTAGGTGTTAAATCTGAACTTAAAGTAAACTGCACAGCCTAGAATTCTGCAGTTGGCCTGGTTTTCCTCTTTTCTCAGGCCAAACAGTGATACACCCAAAAGGGATGAACATAATTTTCTGGCTCTCTTAAGTGGTACTCAAAAATCTTGTGTCAACACTGGCTTACATCCTGATAAAACCTGAATGAAAAAAAAAAAAAAAGACTGTTCTGCTTACAGCACTTAGATTCTTGTTGTAGAGACACTGTTAAAACAGAGAATGAAAGCCCTGAGGTCAGCAAAATCTCACTGAAGTGAGCAGGGTGTAAGTTACAGCAACATCTGTACTGGCTGAAGGGAAACTGCAAATCACTTGTTAGTGCAATGGGAGCCATTTCCCTCATGCTTATGAGGTATTTCAGTTCTTTATTCCTTTCCACCCTGAGCTGTTTCTCTTTGTTTGTGTCCAGTAGCTATTAAAAACTCACAGAGTGGGGGTTTTTTTGTGCTCTTGCTGTAGGCCTAATTGCCAAATGTTTGCTGCCTGCCATTATGTTAAGCCAGTATCTTTGAAAATTAACTGAGGACTTTAGTCTAATTTGGAGAATTTAAGGATGAATAAATACCATGGACCCCAAGGCAGGTGGGGCAGATGAATTAAAAATGGCATCTAACTGTAGTGGAGACATGCTTATGCCTAAAGCTTTTGTTTTGCTTTTCCCTACAAACAACCTGACCCAACCAAACAACATGAAACCAGAGAATTCCTTGGTCAGTCTTCTGGAATATTCCTTTGAGCCTCTTCTAGGGAAAAGCAGCACTACTAAATGTTTGGCTGCCTCTACACCAAGTATTAAAATGTCATACTGTTTTTCCAGCCTGAAAAATTCTGGTGACCTTACTGGATGAAACAATTAATGCTGAGCCAGACAGGCAAGAACAGAAGGTCTTTGGGGATTTTCAGGAAGGCTGAACTGCAGCCAAAACTATTGAGGAAAGTGTGAAAACTGCCTTAAAATTGGTCAGTATTTTTCTGGGTATAAATACTGGAGCTGCTACTTCACATTTGAGTATTAGAGGAATATCTCATCAGAATGAGGAAAGTCTTGATTTCTGGCCATGCTTGAAGTGCACTGTACTGCACCCTTTAAATATTGGTCTCTTGTACAGAGGTGTTGCAACAGGAGAAATCAAGGGTTTGATTTCTCTTAAAATGACTACATGATTATGATCCTGCAACACATTATTCATCCAATCTCCTTTGTGTTGGGCAAATAAAACCTTATTCTGTTCCCTCTGAAAACAACTGGAAAGTGAGATGACAGTACAAAGGAGGAGAGCATCTATAAACAAAGCAAATTGTGACAGAAAAATTTGCTGACTTTATGAAAATGGGATCAGAACTGCTGCTTGGTTTAATAAGAAACTGGCAGTATTTTGTTTTCTTTTAGCTTCTCCTTATCATCTCCTGTACTGCTTCTGTTTCTTATGTCATCACTTCAAAAAGAAAATCCATCACAGGAGAAATTCTGCTGCTTAGAATAAGGATTTAGTCTAATAACTTTAGAAAAATCTCTCAGCTTTCTCTGGCTTTCTGCAATAGAAAGAAGGTGGGCTGGTTGATCCAAAGCTTTTATTTCAGAAGTGTCTAAAGAATTAGAAGTCCCATTTTAAAAATTATTTTAAATAATAAATCCTTTACAGAGATATTCTGGCTCTTCCTTAGTCTCTTTTGAAAAATGAATTAAGTTCATATAGCATGTAAATATGTAAAAAGTGAGTTCACTTCCTCTCCCAGGAGATGCATATTTAGCTTCTAGAGATACAGTAAACCTAGCTCAAGAGAAAAAACTGTGTAATATTTTACTTTTTAAAATCTGGAGAAAATCAACTTCTTTAAGAGTGGCTCTTAATATGCAAATTAATTTCAAGAATCTTTAGAAAAGTTTACAGTAATTTTCTGCAAAATGTCTGGTCAAACATTTTAGTAATAAGAAATGGCCATACCTTTCTGAATCTCTCTGCTTCCTCCAAAGATCCAGCACTCTGTTCAAGAGAAAAAAAGTAAAGAAAAAAAAGCATTAAGTTAGTATCCCAGAGGAGCCTATAAATGAGTATTCACCACACAGGGGATGTTTCTTTCAAATTCATGGTCACCTGGACAGAGTGAATCAGCAGGAGATTTTTTTAATGAGCTTTTTAAGAAACACTTGGGAGAAAGATGACATGTTTTTAGGTTCTTGGCTATTTGAATCAGATGAGCAGTTCTCCCAGCAATAGCTTTGACTTTACTGACACCTATTGACTATATTAATGCCTACAGAAGGTTTTGGTTAACAAAGCATGAGCCATTACAATCAACGGCAAACACAGAAATATGCTCTTTATTAACAGAAGTCATGCTTACCTTCCATGCATTTTAAAGGATTCATGTTCTAAATAAGCTTCATATTTCAAGACAAGGTTTACCAATGCAGAAAATTTTAAAATGCCTCAAATTTTAGGTGTTTCAGTTCAGATACCTTTGAAAGCACTCCCATACCTGTAAATTCTAATCCTTTTATTATGGTATCTTGAAGTTGCTCAGATAATGTGAGTTAAGCCAGAAAAATATTAATTAATAATTATAAATGTTTATGCTAAAAACATGGAATTATCTTTAGCATGCCCTGGAATATCTTATATATGATGATGAATTCTGCCATGCTTAGCATGCCTTACATATAACAACTTGGTAACTTCTTTAATAACTTGGTTTTTGCATTAAAATGACCCCTTTTTATTTCATTCCAAATCATTAGCCTATAAGGACAGTTTCAAAAGTGACTAGGCCCTTCACTGCACAGTTACTTTGAATCAGTTCCATCACCGACTATTCTGTCTCACAGCAGGAGACACAAGTAATGAACAGTGAATATATTTCTTACTGCAGGAACTGTCAAAAAATAACTCCATGGAGAATGTTGTGTGGAGAAAGGGCAAAAACCAGAAACCCATGTGCCCAGAACCAGGCATTTATCCAAACTATTCACAGCACAAACACCTCTCAGTCCCATCTGCCTGCCTCTCTGCCAGTTGTCATTCTGGTTTGAACCTTCCATTTCAAGAAATACTTTGAGCACAGCTTACAAAGGGAAAAAGCACACAACTCTTAATTAAGCACACACACATGTACTGTTGAATTAAGCCTAGCAATGTGAAGCAACCTGAGAGAGCAGTGGCAGAGCTCAGCAGCTGTGAACTGTGTGTTGCCACCTACCAGAGAACTCATGGACTCCCTCAGTTTAGATTTGTAGAGCATCCATCGGTAGCGCAGGTCCTCCAGCTCCTCAGAGTCCCCAAGGACAGGATGAAGGTGAAGGAGGTCCTCAAAGAGACGCTGACCATCAGGCACACGAGACTGCAGCTCCTACAGGCAAAGACAAGGTTCAGAAGCAACTCAGGATTCAGGAAGGCCCCACTTTTTAAATTAGCATTTGAAAAAACAGTGGTTATGGAATAGCACATTTATTTTTGATATTGCTTTTTTGGCCCAAAATGATATAAGACTCCTCTGCAGAACTCCTGTAGCCTTAGATATTTCTGTATTTAATTTCTAACAGCATCCATTGCCACAGCATTTGGCTATACTCAACAGGAAGAGTGAGACCAAATACCAGAAGATTTTAATCAGCTTCTTTTAGTGAACACCTTTGCCATACCACACTGGAAATGTCCAGCCCAACAGCTAGATGCCAGGTGCTCTACCACTCTGGATCTGGCCTTCTTAGTAGAACGGATGAAATTTGTCCTAAATTCCTGAGCTTTGGCTACTCTAGAGTCTCCTAAAGTTTGAATTTTTTGTCAGTTTGGTCTTTGGGGATTTTTTTTGTTTTTCTGGGGTGGTGGGTTGTTGATTAGTTGGTGGGGTGATTGGTTGGTTGTTGTTGCTGTTTGAGTTTTTTTAATTCTGAAAGAATATGGACTTATTGCAGTATTTGTCTCCACTCACCCCCTGAAAACCAACCTCAAGTTTGCTCAGGTGTGCCTTAATTTCCTCTGTGGAAGATGGAATCCCAGCAAGAATTTTGGTCAGTTTGGTGTTTTCCCCTTGCAGCCACTCTTCAAAGTCATGTAGGAGCTTCAAGTGGCTGCTTGCACTTTGCCCTTCTCCCATCTTCTCCTAGGATACAGAACAACAGAGACGAAGAGCTCTTACTGTTATGTCAGATGTTTCCTCTGAAGGCCTGATTGCAAGATCTTAACCTTCAACTTTGTAACCCACAATATCAGATGAAGGCAATGAAATTGTTCTTGTGAAGCTGATACGAAGGCAGGCATGGGATCCCCATCTCACCTGCTTATGGTTGGGATCCACATCCAGAAGGCGGACAGCAGGTCTAGACATCCATCTGCTGTCCACAAATGCTCTTTTCTTCTTATCAGCCACTGGTCTATTTAACTGCCACTTTTTGAGGAGGCTTGAAAACACAAAACCAGAGACATCAGTGCGGCAGACATCCACATTTTGACTGGGGCTATGTGGGACAGCTCTGGGGAAACAGCACTATCATTGTTATTATTATATCATTATTACTATTAATAACACTATTACCATTAAAGTTATTTCCAACTGGAGTGTCCAAAGCTGCACCAGTACTCTGGTTCTAACATTTCCAAGGGTTTTGTTTTCTTTTATTTAGGGGAATAAAAATATTACCTTGGCAATATACATTTCTTTCTGGTTACAGGAGGCAGTACAATCAAGCCTTCCTTGATTTTGTAATTTTATTTTTGTGCCTATTCTGACACTTTGTATGAATACAATCATACATGCAGCACATCATTAAACATTAATACAGACTAGCAAATATGAGCAGCATTTCGGTGCTCCACAACAGAGGCAAAATAAATTGTCTTCATTTCCCAGTTAAAGAGAAGATTTTTAGGTCTGCTTATACTTTTGCAGGTTTGCAAAAGGCACACATCCCACAGCAGATATACCTGCAGAACAGTAAGGTGAGACAGAACAGCACAAGTCACCCAATCTATGCCAAATTTCCTCTGACATGGACTGGTGATATAAGGGGGAGCCAGGTCATAAGACACAGTCTGCTCTGACACAAGGAAAAGGAAGATTCACAGACATTGGTTCACAGAGTCTTAAAAAGGTTTTCTTGAAAGTAATGATTTTCAGTGGACAAGCAATTAAATAAAATCCATCTTGCTTCTAGCATTATGGTATGGCTGTTCACCTTCACAGCACAAAGCATAAGGCCTCAAGTGTGTCTGTTCTTATTGCACTAAAAGAACCCCCTTGAAGGGACATGAGGAAGACCTACATGAACACTTACCCAGTTGCCATCTCCTTCAGTGATTTCCACGACTCCTTCAGCTGATCCAGCTCTGCCTGGACATGGGCAATCTCCTCTGGAGAAGAATTCTCCATGACCAGCTGGCCATGAGCTTCCACAAGGTGCAGTTGGATCTCCTTATCTGGAAACTCAGCTAGCCATCTCTGAAACGCACAGCCCTTACAATTACTCCTAGGTATCCTGGGTAAAGCAGAGGCTATGTCAGACTGAAGGCCATGTTCAGTCCAGGACTATGCTCTCTTAGCACTAGCTAGAACATACCTAGCAGGAAAAAAAACATGCTGTGGATTCTTCCAAAGAGCCAACATAGGTCAAAGAGCTGATGGCAAAACTTAAGGAGTGCAAGCTGTCAATGCATCTCCTTCTATAGCCTTCCCATGAAAGATTTTGGTCTCCCGTAGGAAGGCAGCAGCTGCCAGCTGAAGTAACCTTCCAGAGTGAGTTTAGCATGCAAAGTACTGCTACCCAGGGAAAAGCTGGCAGACTTGGAACAGCTCAGTTCAACAAACATAAGGCCAGCTAACATGGCAGGAATGTTCAATGTACTGATGAGTACACACAGGCAAAGGCAGGTATTGTCCAGAGAGACCACCCTGACAGGAACAGACCACCTATACTTGGATAATACTTCATCCATCTCAAAAGTTCTTAGTCATTGTTCACCATTCTTGTCTGTTACATGGTCCCATATCCCACAACACAGGGCAAAGCAGAGGGGCAACAGCAATCAACAGTTATTGAAAGAGAAACACACCATCATTACTCTCCCAAACCAGGAAATTCTCTCTAGAAACCCCCACTCTTAATGTCTGAATGCTGCAAAGTGAATAATTAACCTCTTAAACTAACATGCTTTTCTCACCTCCAGGTCTTCCAGCCTGTCCTCAGTGTTCTGCTCTCCATCAGCATCCTGGTAGGAGTCAATCTTCTCCCTGGTTCCTGAGATCCACTGCTGGAGGTCAGACAGTTTGTCATTATATGTCCAATGCTTCTGAACATGGTCTTCACTTTGCTGTATCATCATCTACAAATGATAAAAAAATGTCAGCAACTAAATACAGACAGAAAGCACTTCCTTTGCTGGATCTAACACTATGATGGGCACAGAGCCTCGTGAGCAAAAATGAAAAAAGCAGCTATTAATGAGAGACAAAAAACCCCTATCCTTTTAGCATCAGTGGTGTGGAAAACACCTCCAAGCTCCTGCAGGCCTGAATTCCCTGAATACAACCACACGGTGGAGCATTAAGGACTAGAATAGCTCCCTTTCTTCTCAGCTGAAGGAGGTAGAGAATATACATGTCTGGGGTTTTTGTACCCCAGTCAATATGAAATACATCTTACACTGCCTGAATCAGAATTGTACAGACTTGTTTGGCAGAAGTCCAGTTCCGTGATAAAGGGGATGACTGAGATTGAAACTAGTATTCCACAATCCATGTTCAGGTAAGACTACAATGACCTGCATAACTAAGGTAACTTTATGAGCTCTTCTTCTCAGATTGCTTTGGAGGTAATTTTGTAGGTATTTTTGCAAACTACAAAATGCCTCAGGAAAAAACAAGTACTTAAGCAATTGCAGCACTTTTCTGTCATTAACTTCTAGGTAGCAAAGCCATAAAAACCCCAAACACTTTGGTACAAACCCCCTCTCTGGTAATCTGCCAAGTGCAAGCACCACCATGACAATATGAGTTCTTTTGGTCAGAAATCTCAGGCCCACTCCAGAAATAGTTTATATAGACATAAATACTGTGCAGATGGCATCCTATCCCCAAGGGAAATCACATTAGAGATAATCAGAGAATCCTGAAAGAGTTATCAAAGTCATAAGAATTCAGCACCTTCTTCCTCTGAAATGAAAATATCTGTCACCCAAAGCATGTAATGTCATACGCTCAAAGATTTTAAAAAATATTTTTAAACAGAGGCAACTGACAACTCCCCAGGCAACTAAAAACTTCCTTATGTTACCTCCAGTGATCTCTTCAGGGCCTGAGAATCAGATGAAAGTTGGTTAATTTCATGCCTGTGTGTGGTATTTGACTGAGCAAGCTTCTCTACCTCCTCCACGTGAATTGCAAGCTCTGCCAAGTCATCTTGGATCATCTGCAGAGGAAAAGACAGATTCCATATGGCTAGTGTGCTAGGTATGGCATGGACTTTCACAACACATACATCAAAGGTAGCTTCATTTGACAATGTGAGGACAAAAAATAGCAGCAACAATCACTGTCATTAAGGAAGTGAATTGCTTCCATGCCTAGGAGTAAGTGTTCCTGAAAAAAATGGTTGGATGTGCTTTTCACATTACCAGGAGACAACAAAGAAGGTAAGTTGCTGAGAAGTGCCAAAGGAGCCATAATATACCCAGCTAAGTACTGCAAAGAACTGTGGTGGTAACAGCCCTGTGCCCACCGAGGATGAAGTGGCACAGTGCAGCTGAACCATCAGAGCTCACCACTGCAGAGTCACATCCTCTCTCCCTTCTCCTCCTGCTCTTCTCTCCCCTCTCCAGGTATGTAATCCCACTGCACGCCTTAAAAAGGCTCTACTGCATGTCGGACCCTTTGCTGAATCAGTTCAAAACACTAACCAAAACAATTATCATCTTTTTCTGTTATTTTGGTTTTTTCTTATCTTGGCCAGCTGAATCAGCCCATGGAGTAAATCCAGCATGTGTCAAAGCTAAGTGACAAGGTAAAGAGCAGAAACAGGAGGATACAAAAGGAAGTGGAACAATGGAAATTTTTTTGGAGGAAGTTAGATTGGTTCAGGTTATCTTGTGCAGTTTCACTGCCAGTGGGAAGTGTCAGGATACATTTTCTTTAGCAATTAAAGTAGCCCAAGAAGGTGTGCCACCAACAGCTTCCAGCTGCTTCTTCCTTCCCTCAAGCTCAATTTCCCAGTGCTTCATCTGCATTGCTTTAATTTCATTCACTCATGCTATAAACTGGACCAAATGAAATTATCTAACACACAATTGAGGGGAAAGGTACTTAATTCTCAATGCTAACAAAATATGAACAAACAGGACCACAGTTAGCTGAGGATAACACAGCCAAACAATACTGTAAGGTACCTGGAGTCTCTGGAGTTGTGTCTTTTTACCCAAGAGGTCAGGCCGTGGCTCCTTCTCTAGATCTAATTTGGCTTTAATGGCAGATAATTTCTTTTGCAATGGTGCAAAACCAGCATCAAAGTTCTTATGTTGCAGTATCAAATTCTAGATGGAGAAATAAGAAAACAGGTCCAGCATTCAAGACATATCCCTTGGCATTATCTTTTGTCAATATCTGCTTTATATTCAGAACAAACACTGAGCTACACTATCCAAGAGACCACAGATATATTTGAATGTATGATCAGCCTAGAGAAAGGGATTAGTACTGAATTTATATGTATAAAACTGCCTTAGTAAAGACTCGATCTTTTATCACAGGCAGACAGTATATGGGTTTTGTAGTTCACCTGGAGTTTGCTCTTGCTTTGCAGCAGACTTTTGTGTAGAATTTCTCTCTCCTTTGAAGCTTCAGCTACTTCTTGAAGGAAAGACTCTGCTTTTTCCTCACCAAGGACATTGTTTAGCAAATCTTTCTTCAGCTGTATTGTCATCAATGCCTCTTTGAACTGGGAGCTTTCAGCTAGAGCAGCCTAATGGAGAAAAGTTCTGCCAGTGAAATCATACCAAAAAAAAATCATATAATCATTTTATTCTCATACAAGTCACACAACCAAAGCAGTATGACAAAGTCAGGTAAAAATAGCATGCTGGGCCTACAAGGGGTTACAGAAGGTACCTGGACAGTGCCCAGTTAAAGGAAAAATCTTCCTGATAACGTTAGAGGCACCAGGGCTGCATCCATTTTGTAAACAGAAATAGAGGTAAGCTGTACTATGGAAAAAGTTGTCTGTGCAGAGGAGATGCCTAAACAATCAACAGAAAGGACAGCTTGAATGCTCATCCTGAGGATAAATTCCATCCCTGTTCACAGACACATTTATTCTGGAGATCACAGGGATGAAAAAGTAACAAACACACCTTGCTGGGCACATGCATAAATCATGCATTTTAATCCCATGTCTACATCACTACAAAATTCTTTAACAGAGTCCACAGACTTTCCATCCAGGCAGATCTGGGCTAATGCTATACAATATTATCATTATTGTTAAAGATATCTAACATTTTAATGCAGCCTACTCAGCTGACAACTCCAGTTAACCAAATGGAGGGCAGAAAGTAAGGCCATGTGCTAAAGCTGGAGCTAAGTAAAGATCCCCATCCCTACTGTGGGTTTTCCTGCCACACTGGCAGGACCTTCCAGCTGCTGCTGCCTGGCAGCTGTCTGCAGGCTTGGCCCAAACCACAGTTCTGAACTTAGTAACAGCTTTGCTACCTCGATGTGAGCCAGCTCTGGCTCCGGAGTCTCCAGCAGCATCTGGACCGATGGCTTCCACTGTTCAAAACTTTGCAGGGGATTTTGGAAGATTCTCCTCAGCTGGGCTTCTGTATCAGTGCTCATTTTAGAAGTCTTGCCTCTCACACTGTAAGGATAAAGTGACAACCAAGAGAAGGATTATGAAGAAATCCAAGCCCAAACATTCTATTCTTCAAGGCATGAATTAACACAATACTCGGGTGTCAACCATGTCCAACACAAAAGCCTCATTCTGTTTGACTGTCTGAGCCTGGTGTTGCACACCAACAGCTGCTCTGTCAGTCAGAGACGTCTTTGGGGATTTTATTTAGGTGCCATAGGACCCATTTGTCTTTTGAGCAACTGTGTATCAGGAACTACTTTGCTTTTCTAGTAGGCAGCAGTCACCCCAGTCACCCCTTGTATGTGAGCTTTCTTGGCTGCTGTCACAAGTGTGATTTAACAAATCATATTATCGGAGCAGTCTCACTGACTGATGGGAGGAACAAGCCAAGAGTGTCTAGAATGTAACTGCAGTTGCCTGTAAAAAACAAAGTTTTGTTCCTTAAAAAAACTCCATTAAAAAGTCTTTGATAACCTTATGTTAGCACAAAAAGTGAAAAAAACATTTCTATTTCAAATATATTTCCTTTAAATTTTGGAGAACCACTTGAATTTATACTAATACATACAGGCAATTCTAATAACAGCTTTGTATTTATATATATGAATCCACATACATACACAGCTCTATTATTGGAAAAAAAAATAAATCAGCAAACCCTCAATGAATACCCAGACTTCTCTTAAAAAGGCTTATCCCAAACACACCTGAGTGACAGGGCCCAGGAATGACACACCCCATGCAGCTGCCTCCTGTATTTCTCAGCTTGCCTGACCTTCCCAGTTTACAGAATCCTGCCTGATATGGCAAAATGCAGCCCAAATTTATGTTCGTAGGGGAACAATATCTTGCAAACTCACAAGACAGGCAGGTGAGAGCAATGCCAATCAGCACCAATACTGCCTTTCTATAAAAACAGAAACAACAATCTTACCTGTGTCACTGAGCCATGACAGAGCTAAACAAAGGCAAGTTTGCAGAGGCCAAAAGCTCCGCAAATAGAAAGTTCTGACTTTACACGTCCTCTGCCATTTGCTCTGCTGCCCCTGCCAGGCTCCGTGTGAAGCTGCCAGACTTCCCAAAGCAGCTTTGGAGAGAAGCTGGCAAAGGAGCAGCTGCCATTTTCTACTCTGAGGCAAGTCCCCTGCCTCCTTTGCTCCTCTTTCGAAATTGTTTACTTGCTAGTTTTTTAAACTGAAATCCTCTCACACAATGACCTATAACCCTTTCAGCAGGACAGCATACTGAACACAGAGGGAAACAAGCTGGGATTCAGGAAAAGAACTGACCTTCTTTATTCCCTGAAAAAAATGATCCTTTCTTCTAGTTTGCAAAATTTGCTGCAGCTCCTTTACTTCCTGATTCCAGGCAGCCTGGAAACGGAAACACTGAAGTCTGGGGAGAGGCTAAACTTCCAGAGTTTCCAAACCAAGGCAAGTTGAAAACAGGAACATGCACATAAGCTGCCAGGAGAAGGGGAATAAACTCTGCCAAATAATTCCTAAGGCTGGTGAGTCACTGCAACAAACTCAACAAGGGAGGGCCATAATTCTTCTGAACCGTTTACTACCAGAGCTCCTGTCCTGATTTTCTAGTTGCTGGCATGAAAGGCAAGCAAAATACATAAATTATTATTATAAAATGCTAATAAGATCAAATTAGCTGCCAACAATCTAATTTTCTTTAAACCATACACAACATTAATGATGTAATATCATTGCTTGAAAATGACCAGGAGCCTCCAGCTCCTAGCAAATGGCTAAAATTACAGCTTTACTGAAACACAGAGGCGGATGTAATTAGCAAATGCTTTTTTTTCTACCCATCACTTGCAACTGGATGGCATATCACTTTTTTCTTAGGCCCCTGACAATCCCTTCAATGCCTGAGAGAAGATTCCCCCCACCAGCCCACCATAATCAGACTTCTCAGTACCTTTGATACTGGTGTATTGCAGAGACAACATTCTCAGCATGTGGCTGCACATCTTGGGAATACCGTAGCAGTTCCTTAAGCTGGGCCTTCAGCCTCTCAATCTTTGACTCTTCTGCATTCAGAGCTGCTCTTGTTGCCTTAATTACAAAAACAATGAACAGATCACACCTTATGTAGTGTCTGGCACATGAAATGAAGAAGTAAGGCTGTGTCTCAGGGCATGCACAAATCCCCTTTCAGTGGTTTTTTTCCTGGTTATAAGGAATATGGTCTTTGCTGAGACAGAAAACATTCTCAGGAACAGTTTTGTTCCAGCAGGCTCTCTCTCCTCCCCTCACACTGCCCAGCCTCTGCAGGGATCCCTGTTTGAACAGAGTAAATCACAAACAGGCTCAGTTTCAGTTCAGTGATTGCAGTCTATAATATGAACTGCATTTTTGGAGCAGTCTTAACAGCGTCTGTTTGCATGAACTGATCTTTCTCAGAGACTCACATATAGAGAATGTTAATTCTAGGGTGACTCAGGCAAACAAAAACAACTAAAACCCATGCAAATGTAGCTGGATTGAACCAGTCTAAATTTTTTGGATCCCTTTTGCATATACTTTTCCCAGTTAGTCCTGCACAGTTCTAGACATATAAACAGCAATGGAAGGCATTTTGAGAACAGATAATAAGTGCAAAACCAGCCCTTGAGAGGAAATGAGTAGTAAAGATTCTTATCTACTTTATGTGTGATGAATTTTTTGCACTCATTTTGCAGCAGATTGGTTTTGGTGTAAATACTGGATTGTTACAATCTTGGGAATTCTTAGTACTGATGATGTGTCTGCTAGTGAAGGAAGAGAGATACCCATCTTATAGACATGAAGGATACAATACAGCAATTTGGCCTTACAAAATTCCTCAGAAATATGTGTACTTGTGTATGTGTATGCACTTATGTCTGTGTATTTATATATACAGTGAGGCATTCATTTTCTGCTTCTTTTTAAGTGGAGCAAATTGTGTTTTTTGCTCTGTATCGTGCTCTTTTTGCATATGATTCCTTTTAGACACGAACTCCAGCACGCCCTCCAACCCCACTCCTTCTGTGCAGCGTAAAATGAAGGTTGGGGCAGTTGATTCCATTGCTGGCAGTCACATTTTCCTCAGTCTGCTTCACACACACTCATACTCCTTCCTTATCATCTCTAACCCATGGGACAGGCATCTGTTGATGTGACTATGCATGTTCAGTCTATGGCTGCACTCAATCCTCCACACAAAGGGTAACAACTTACATTGCATTTTCTCCACAGAGTTACAAACTCATCTTCAGTCTTTTCCCCTTCCCCAGGGTCCAGGTCATTTTCTAGTCTCTGTAGATCTTTTCTCAGCTTCTGGATGTCTGCCTCTAACTGTCTGGCTTGGGACTCATAGGCACTTTCAGACTGTTGGATCTTGAGCAATCTCTCCTCCTCCTCACTACTCAGTAGTTTCAATTTCTCCAAGGCCTTTCTTAGCTCTTCAAGTTCATCCTTCAATCTTGCAGCTCCAAGGGGAGATGTATTCTGAATCACCTCAGCACACTGATTTTCAAGGTGCTTCCATTTCTTTCCACCACTCCTAATGTCTTTGGCAATTTCCTGCAAAAAGAAGTTAAAAAAAGATTATCTTCAGGAATGGGAAGCTGGGGAAAAAGCTGAAAGCAGTAGGATAAAGGATCACCTCTTCTGCTTGTATGTATTTTGGTTTTCACTTCTCATTTCAAAATACGTTTTTTTTCAAGTGACCAGAAGCCAGGGTTAGTCATTTGACTGCCTTCCAAGTAATACTAATTGCCATTGAAATTGGTTTTCAAAAATATTGGTTTTCACTAATGCTGATCACCTGAGAACCCTGGCAAAGAAAACAGGAACTGAAAGCACTAGATAATAGTTGAATTTTAGAGATTTTTAAGCTAAACAGTTAAAGCAGTGGCATCAAAATAAAGGATATTGTTCTCGGAGGTGGTATTTTCATCACCAGCTCTAAACTCTCAAAAACTGTAAACCCTCAGGGTCTATTTGGATCACGTTTACCAAATCTGATTTATTTAAACAGGATTCTCAAAGAATCACATAACCATTGGAGATCAGACTTTAAGAAAAACAAACCAGACCAGTTTGTGACTCATACTGGAAGAACCATACATACTAACAGTTTCAGGACCTCATACAACTTTTCTACCCTAGCCCATGCTAAAATCACCATCTATTTTGTACATGTAATTCTTTTCTCAAATACACCTTTGTACGTCCCACATACAGGGACAAGAAATACACAATCCTAACTCCTTGTATAGAGTTATATTGTTCAAGGACCTTCAGTGCCTTTAGCTTATCCTCTGCTGAAGTCTTGGGTGCTTCTCCAATGCAGCAGTTTAATCTCTCTGTGACACCATTCAGCCACGATTGAAACTGGTTGACTTTAGCGCTGTACTGCTCGTGCTCCTTGGTTATTGTTTCAAGCAGTTTCACTCTGTTCTGTAACAAGAGACATCAGAAATGGTGAGGACTGTGCTTATCCAACTCTTTTTCCTTTATATTATACCCAGAATTTATAAACAAGACTCCCTTTTCATGAGCCCTGATAACACTTGGCCTCCACAGGAATTCACAGTTTACCTTGAGAAACAGACACAAAAGTACACAAAAGACTTGTTCCTGTCTGGATTGTGCTGCAAGTTCTCAATGTCTAAGTCTCCAAGAACACAAACTGCAAGGCCCTGTCAGGTGAATTTCTGGCTTTCCAAACCTTCCTACTCTCTCATTAGAAAAAGAAAAGAAATGGAAGTCTGTTTCTGGTTTTCACTTTGAGAGACAAGCAGTTATGTTCCTCTTGCAGGTTAAAAATAAAGACAAGCACACCTTCCTTATGTCTCAAAATGAAAACAAAAGAGAATGCACTAGAGGCATGAAAATTGTTTTAAATTGTTCATTATTTAAACAGACTGTGTGGAAAATGACCATCACCTGCAATTGTGTAGTCCAGGCACTTCTGTACTTACTTAGCAGATCACACACTATTCTGTGGTGGTATCACAGACTCTGGAAACAAATTCAAGCCAATGGAAAGCAGACTTAATTTTCCAAGTTACTGCCTGTACACCCTATAACTAACAATCCCTGAATTTACAGGGGCCTGCACATTCTGAGTTGCTCCCTGCTGATCCAGTCTGGCACTCCTCACAAGTCAGTCACATTTGCTCAGACTAGCCTTGTTTTGCCAGCCCAAGTTTAGGCCTGTTTGGTTTTGACACAAATCGCATGCTCTGTTGTTTCACTAGTATAATATCCAACCTAAGTATTATTTTCTGCAAAACCAGACTGATTTTTTCTTGCCCTTCTCCAGTTGACATGGAGAGCAATTGAGGTACTCGATGGTTACATTAGATAAAAAAAAAAATAATTCATTGTGCAATCCACTTAGTGCTTGCATCACCCTTGAAAACACCCTTTGCTCTCACAGACAATGGGCCAAATTTCATTTTGTGCAATTCAGGACACAGCACTGGCCTCTGAGCAGCTGCCCTCCACAGCAAGTAGAGTGACAGCTGCAATGGTGGGTAGAGCTGAATTTCCCTTGTCTCTGTGAGGCTCTGGACAGGTCCCCACTCCTGCTAACCCCACCTCCATTCTGTCAGCTTGTTCTCCAGCCAGGCCAGTGGGAGGGTGGCAAAAGCATCAGTCACCCTGGGATCTCCCGTGTGCTGGGGGTGGGGGTCCCTTTGGGACTTTGCCCTTCACCTTTGGGACACCTTGTGCCCATGGCACACTACAAAGCCACCATCCTGCAAGTGACACACCACTGGTCTGTCTTCCTCACTGCCACTGCAGTCTCTGCTGACTTGTGCCATTTGTGAGTGACTCCCCTAAAGTTAGTTAACTTGCTGCTGGACAAAATAGGGACAGCTAAGGGACAATTGTTTTCCATGGAGGATGAAATGCTGCCCATTTATTAGAGCACAACCTTTTACAGCACCAGCCACACATGGGTTTGGATGAAACCAAAAGGTAGGATTATGACTGTGGATTTCTTTGGCCAAGATCTGTCCAGCAAAACACCTCCCTTGCTAAATCTCCATGTGTCAATTCTCAAATCTGGATAAACAATTTGTGCCTTGACCTCAGGTCAGGGACTTGAAGAAGACAACCTTATAGCAGTGTAAAAGGGCCACACATCAAAGTGAACCAAGTCAGGCCAAGCTTATTGACTCCACAGAATTAGATTAATTTGTTTTACTGGCAGAAGCTCCAAAGGGCATAAACCAAAATAACAAAGCAGAGATGTTATTGAGCTCAAAAATCTTAGGCTGATATATAGGGGGTTAAAAAGGAAGTCAAAACGGACTACCCTTGGCCAAGGCTATTCAGCTAAAACAAAGGAATCTGCAGTTTGGGTGCAGTGCTGGTCTATGAGGTCAAGGAATAGATGCCATGGATCTGCACAGACTGTGCTAGTTGTCAGACAAAAGGCTTACAAAGAGCTGGCTGAGCTCTCTCCCCTACAAGAGGTTAAGCAGGAAAACTTTCCAGTGATGAAAAGTAAGGTATCACTTGCTCCTGCTAGCTTAGCTGTCTGGGGAGCAGGACGGCATGAAACTCAACATCCACATTCACTGGAGGAGACTGAAGAAAGGACATGGCCCTGGAAAGAATGAGAGCAACAACAGAAAAAGGATGGGTTTGCCATGGGCTGCAGAGAAAGAGGTGTGTCTGGGCAGAATATGCCCAGCCCTGAGCTCTCAAGGAAGGAGACAGAGGCTTAGGAAGCCCTCTTCCCTAAGCTCCCTTCACAGTCACTCAAGGCAAATGAGCCTCCTCTGGAAGGAAATCTAGAGAACATAAGGGAAGTTCCTGCTTTAAATCCCTCTGTGGTGTCTCAAGGAGAATACAAAAGCTCCTGTAGCCCTTTCTGGTGTTTCTAATCTGAGCCCTAGGGTACCTCAGCAAACTGTTGTAAATAGCTGGGTTTCAGTTAACAGAGACAACACAGACTGAAATCAATTTGATGTGCTCAGAAGTATTTAATATATTTCCTAAATATTAACATATTGTATATAATAACTTTTCTTTCCATCTTCAATCATCATTTATGCTAAAACAAACATCTACCTCTGCATATTTTCAATTTCCTGGACAAGGGAAAGCACATAGGAAATGGCTGCCACATCTAAAAATATTCCTGTTGATGTAATTAAAGAAAAGGATATGCTTTTAAAATTTGGGAATGTTAAAGACACATGTTAGCACTAAGCAAAAAAAAGCCCTCCCACCATTTGCTCATACCAGAGAAGCAGTATCACAGGCAAACCATTTAAGAAACACTGTCCAAGAGCCTGCCTTCTGACAGAGCTGGACAACTGCACAGGATGTAAAAACGCTCTTCAAACACAAGTGTAATCTACAAACACCAGCGAGCCTCCTCTGCTCAGGCACTCAGCTGGCATCTGCAAGTCACACTTAGTCTGGCCTCTCATCATGTGAGAGGCCAGAGCAATCCCCTCACAACTCATTCATTCCTGCTGCCCGTTGGAAAGGGTGGCAGGGTTTCTCTAACTGGTGTTAGACTTTCCAACACAATTCCCAAGGTGCCTGTAACCTTGGCATTAGATAATAAACTCCTCGTTTACTTCAGTTGCAAAATCTGTGGCTTCCCACCTCCCTTCTTTGTTCCATACCTCCTGAAAGAGGGATTTCTTAGCTGGATTCTCTCACTTAATCCTTCTACGAAATGTGGTATTTATAACCAATGCCAAAGAAAAGTTTTTTCTAGTGTCTCAGTTGGCTGGAAACATAAAGACATATTTTCTCTAACTAGTATGAGGCACTTCCTGATCTCATTTACACCAGCACATATCCAAGTTGGTTAGAGAAATCACACTATGTAAAATCAGCGTCAGAGAGGTCACATTCTGGCTCTGAGTATTCAAATTACTTGTTTGAAAGAACAGCTTTATTAAAATAACTAATGACTGTCTCTCGCTTCAAAACCAAAGACAATTTTGGTGAAGAGCGAATGAATGATGATTTTAAACACCAATCTAGATAAACCTCTAAATTCCCAGGAACCTTCTTATTTGCATATCCAGACCCCTTGTAATCAAGCCATCTACCTTTAAAAATAAATAATCAGTGTTGAGGCTCAAGTCTGCTGGTGGCTTCTCTGTGGCAGCTGCAGCTACAGGATTTTCAAATATACTCTACATTTTGGAGAGACATCAGCAGTAGTTGTCTATTTATGGTTAGGAAAGTATCTGAACTACATGCTCACAAAACATGCCAGTTAAGGGGGTCTTCTGTCATTTTTGGGGCTCGGGGTATTTTACTTCAAAAGAGAAAAAGTATCTATGGAGCAAGCAGGACAATGGCACAAGCATCCTAATGCTGTTGTTCTTCCAGTGTGATCTGAAGTTAACTTAGTACAATAGCACTGAGGGAGGGAAAGCCTCTACCACTGTCAGGCTCCAGTTCTGGACTGGTGTGTAGGTGCAGGACTTAATAGAATAGCGTTATAACAGAGACAGACAGCAGTACCAATGTAATGAAAATTATGTCTATTTGCACCAGGTAACTCCAGCCTATGAAATTCCTAGAAGTCACTATGAGCAAAAACTAGGTTTTAATTTCTATATGTTTGGTATAGATGTATATATATATCTTTAAAATATCCCTTTGAATATTTCTATTAATTTGGTCAGTAAGAAACTGAATTCTTCTGTCCACCCACAGATGTCTGCCCCTCATCCATACCACATGGTCTAATTCTGTCTTCACCTGAGTTTTAGAAGTGAAAAGTACAAGCATTTTCTGAAATCTTTACTCAGAAATAGGGTGAAAGGAAATAGCTGGTACTGAAAGATGAAGCAGGATGTCTTACACCAGCCTATCTAACAACTGTTCAAGGTGCAAGATTATTACTGGGTAAGAATTAGTATCTGTGTGCATGAAAATCTTTCAGATAGTGGAACTGGCCACTGAGCAAAGTGTTGGGCCAGAGCTGACTCCCATCTCCATGTTTCCCAGTTCTGCAGGCAGGGAGGGCAGCTCTGGGTCTCAACTAATGCTACTTCCTCCAGCAAGGCTGTGTGTGTGTAATATTGCCTGGCTCCTGGAATGGGTACTCTGCATCTGGTTATACATGAACCACTACTGTGCTGAAAGATGAGGAACAATTCAAACTTTATATAGAGATGACTAAAGCACTATTCATTAGGTCACAGCAAGCAGCCTGAAGTTACTTTACAACAACACATTACAAAGCACGTGCAAGAGCATCCCAATTAACAGTTCATCTTGGGACCTGACCATTGCTTCAAACAGTCCATTGACTAAAAGAACAGGTGTCCTCAGCTCTGTCCCCTTTTGCAGTCCTACCAGGTAAACCCTATCACTCAAGGAGCAAGCAAAAAACAATGCCATAGATTGGAGGAATTTGAACACCTCCCACTCTTTACAAGAGTACCTGAGCTTCTTGTCTGATTCCTTCATATTCCACCCTCATTTTCTTCTGAGCATCCTCATCAACGCTGGGGTCACCTATCCTGCTGAACAACGAAGCAGCTTCCTCTAGCAGCCTTTCCAGCAGGACTGACTGATTTAGGACATCATTCTGCAAAACCTGAGCATGGCTCAGCTGCCACTGCTTTTCCTTTAAGCCAAGCTGCAACTCAATGTCAGGCTCCAAGGTCACCCTCATGTTGTGAATCCATGTGTAAAACTCATCTTGGGCTTTCAGGTACTCGCTCCAGTGCAGCCAGACCCACTCAATGCGGCTGTTGGGGAGAGCAAGAGAGAGGAGTTAGATAAAGTGATGATGGGAGCAGTGGAGACCAACAATCTCAAGAGGCCTTCAAAACAGTGCACAAGGTTCTTAACAGTTTTAAGCTGCTCTGACTTGGCAGAGTCTAGATTCACTTCTCAGGTACTCTCTGCTTTGGGGAGGAAATATTCTATATAAGATCCCCATGCCTGACCAAATTCATCATTCCAGACCATGACGTGGGTGGGCCAGGTTGTGAAGGCAGAGCATTGAGGTCTCACTGATCCTCTCTCCCCACACAGTCCCCAAAATGCTCATGGGACTGAGATTTGCAGGGAATTGCCATCTACAATTCAGGCAGCAGAGGCAGGAAGCACTTTATGAAAGCACTGGAGGAAACAGCTGCCTCAACACACCCAAGAGTGTGTTTGTCTTACCTGTGACAATGAGTAATGTATATGGCTGTCTCTTCCCACAAGGCTTTAATGTCTTTTAGTTTAGAGAGTACCTCACGCTTCTTATCCTCACCAATGCTGCGGAGAGCAGCATCTGCCTTCACAAGAACCAAGTCCATTTTCAAGCTGCCTTCTGGTTCCAGTGCACGTATTTTCTGTGAGAAAAACAAATGGTACTGAAAGCATTGGAAGAAAACAAGCATAATTGATGAAATGTAAAATTTGTTTTTACTCGAGAATCATGAACTCAGAATCATTTAGGCTGGAAAAGACCTTCACGATCATTGAGTCAGTCATACACCTGACACTACCAAGGGGCGGAAATGTTTCCATACAACACAGACAATTAACCCTTCCCAACTAACTCCCCACTGCAGAGATTCTCCTGAAAGGAAAATAAGAACATTTTTTCAGGTATGTTTAAACCTCCTAAAGGACTGAATTAAATTGGAAACCACACAGCAATTGAAAAACATTTAAGTTAGCTACAAAAAACTGACCATCCTCCATGAAATGCCTGTGGCTGTGTTTCCATTCCTGTTATAAGGTTACAGCACCGTGTTGCCACAGGCCAGCTGTTCTTCCCCACCTGCCAAAGCACAAAGAGGCAACCCCCACAGGGTACACTGCAACCTCTCAATTTTAAGCTCTACTGTAAGAAATCATGAAGCATATTAAAAAGGCTTCCTAGTGCAAATAAAAGTTGGCTTAGAAAAGAAGCCAAGAGAAATTAACTAGTGGAATTTTCTGTCTGCTACCAAATGTTGCTTCGACCCTAAACTGCTAAGTTATGGATTGGTGAAAATGTGTATCTTACACAAATAGGAATGCCAGGAACTGAAAGTTGAGTAATCTAATTTTAAATATCCAGAGATGGAAAAATCAGCACAAGTTCTGTATAATATAACAGATTAATTATGCCCCAATTCAGATGTCAGCTTTCAGTATTACTTTATCAAAACTTCTCATACTATCAAAATAGCTCTTCTTGCTGCTCTTCCATGAACTCCTGGCAAACTGCAGGTTTTCAAGTTTGAACAAAAAGGTTTCTAAATGAAAACACCAAGATGTTCAAAACTGATGATTACTTTCAGTAAAATCAGGCCTATGGCATTTGTTAAAAAAGAATGATGTCAGTTATTACAAAGGTGAGACAAGTAAAGGCCTTTGGATTTCCAGTCTGACATTCTGGGAAAAGCCTGTTCTTTTGGCATGCAGAGAGAACACCTGCATGTAATGTACAAACAGGTGTTTGCATAAATTATTTCCTAAGAAAGGTGTGATTAATAGAATCCAGGGAAGCAGAGCAAAGGCAAGAAAGTACAAGCCATAGCTATCATCCAACACGAAAACTATAAGAGCAAAGCTGTATTCTAAGCCTGGTATTTTTCCAGCAACTAGAAGCAAACAACAGCTGGAGAGAAGGCAGTGGCTGTACAGTCATTTTTCTTTTTCAAAACTTTTTTTTGCATGATTTCTATCACTGGCTGACATTTTCATTAACAAATTAACAGAAAATAAACCACAGGAAGGAAGCATGAAAAAACCGGCAAGCCAGGTGCAAAAAAAGAACTGAAAATTGATCACTGGATTTGAAAACAGCCAACAGGTGAAGCAGTGAGCACATCATAAGGACATCTGAGCTGAAGACAGAAGCCAGGCCCAAAAGGAGGCAGGATGAAGGAGCAGGAGGTGGTTAAGGTACACACAGGAAGAAAGAACAGACACTTGTTAATCTTTAGAATGATGAATTTCCAAAGTCTAAGTTGAAAGAATCTCCTAACATGACTTCTTGCATATTACAGACTTCCTCTAAAGCCTACAGAAGTAAATGGGCTTCAGTTCAGGCCATATCACATCACCACAAATCTCTAGACTATATAACTTGTTATCTCTGCCATGAATGTTCCCCCTTTGCCAAACTACCACTCTTCTACTCGAGTTCCTGTGTTTCTTGCATGTTCTGAGACTGCACATATCAAAGTTATCCAGACAAAAGAAAAGGGTGAAAATAATTTAAGGTCAGAAAAATGAAACTATAGACCAAGATAAAATGCTTCAGGTTTTTATGACTCACATGCAAGTCATCACTCCATCACTCCATGAACAGTCTCTATATTATGCCAGAGGCAAGATCCATCCTCCAACTAACCACAGTTAAGGAAAAAGACTGAAGACATCACTGTAAACTACCTCATCATCCATGTAAGCCTGCAACGTTTTTGTTAAAACTTCAGAAGAGGCAGGCCACATATAAGCAGACACACAAAAGGAGAGACTTTGGGGTAAATAACAGTGGGAAAGATTTTGCCATTTAAATTAAAGAACAGATTACTTGGAATTAAAGGTAATAAAAGTATAAAAATACTTTCAATGTTAGTCACAGAAATATCACCACTCCCTCCAATCAGGAATAGTACAAATGGGACAAACAGGAGTGTTTCCTTCTCTGAGATTACAAGACCTAGATAACATCTAATGAAACTGAAGTTAATGAATGTGAAATCACTGTAAGAGAGCAGGCACAATCTACAACAGGATCTCTGTGAGAAGAGTTATATAACAGATTAAGTAAAACCAGGAAAAAAATGAGAACTTTTACCTTTTCCTTAAACAGATCATAAAGGGGATCTGTAAACCCTCTTATCATCAGGGTTTATGGAAAAGGACAAAGGAATTACTCTAGAACAGCTCATTACCAGGACACTGCAATCTTTCTCTATCAGTGCCAGAGCCCTGGAGGAAAAGGAACACTAACATGATCTGATTCTCTTATACTATATGCTGCTTGTCTGCAAATTACTATGGTAATTGCAAGCAGCAACCAAATTGTTCCAGGCTTGAGGAGAGTAAACATTTTAACCTGCCAAACCTGCTGCTAGTGTTCTAAATCAATCTGAAAAGCCTGGAAGCCTGTGATATCAAATTGCCATCCTCTTTTTCTACATCTGTAAACATTTTGCAGATGAAAAATTTAGAAAGAATACTGATGTGAACCACACAGGCCCCAAGCAGGGGCAGCTGATAATTTCTAATGGAAAACTCTTGAGTTTACAGCAATAACTGCTGTAACAATGGCAGCAGTGAGAGCCACCTCTGAATTCCATCACTCTTCCCTTACCTCAGTCTCTCTCAGTCTGGCTTCTAGGGCAGATCGAGGTCCTTTGGTGTTGTCATTGATCCTCAGTCTCTCTTGGATGGCCTTCATCCAAGCTTCTGCATTCTCCACGCTACTGTCAAATTCATCCTGTAGCTGCTGAGTCATCGCATTGGAAGAAGCTGAAAGGATAGGAAACAGGAGGTAAGCAGCTTTTGGGTAAGACCTAAACAGGAATGAAAGGTAATCTAAAGGAGCAAGGGAGAAAAGCTAATGATGTTATGGCTTTCCTTTTGAACAATAAGGCCCAAAACTGCAGCAGTATTGCTGTTCAGTTGGGCACAGAGAACACATTCACACTGCAGCTTTCCCAAATGAAAATATACCAGGAAGCAAAAACAAGGTGGAGAACTGTGGGAGGCTCCATTACAGTAAACAGATTTAATTCAAGCTTTTAAATGAGATTAATTTGGTGTTTGTGGTGTATTCCGGATTAGCTACACCAAACACAAACACTTTCTGTTTCTTCCCAGAGCCATGTCAATATAAAACTCTCCCAGTGCCCTTCTGGGCTCATGTACTGAGCACCTGACACCAGACTAATGAAGTACTTTGGCACATGCTTAACTCAGAGACACACAAACTGCTCTTGTAGAGGTGTTAAAGCAGGATCAGATGCTTAGACCCTCAGTTAACTTCTGCTGAGACCATGCAGAGGTTACCTGAATGCACATGCAGCGAGCCTGGGATACACAGACAACAGGGATTGGCCAGCAACTTCCAAGACAAACCACAAACAAGCCTTCACAGGGGAATATCAACACTGGTGGGCATCTTCTTTTGCCATCTCTTTAACTCCATAACAGGCTCCAAGTTCTTAATTTTCCTCTCCCTCTCTCTTGTTGCCCATTCCCAATCAGCAGGAAGCTATGATGGTTGGTTGCTCGGTTGAGGTCTCTGTTTAGAGCACAAGCTCTCCACTGCCCAGACAGCCTCCTTTGTGCCTGTACAATAGGGCAGAGCCATCCTAGGCTCACCCCTAGGACTGCTGGACTAAACTTGATTAATAAGGATGAGCCATAACAAAGCGCCCTGCAGGTCAGCTCCACTGAAGTGAACAGAACAAGAGCCACCGACATTCAGTGGGCTTGGATCACATCCTACAGCTACTGCCAGCCAAGCAGCCAGTGTCTCGTGGAAAATAAAATATTCTTCCTCTTTGTTACTCATCACTGAAAGACTTTTTCAGCACAAAGTTTGAGACTTAATTACTGAACCCAAGTTTGTTGTGCAGAATCCAGTTCCACAGCAGCCCCGCAGTTTCCACAAAACCGTTCATGTGGAACAAAGGGCTTGGTGTGAGAGGCAGAGCATGGCTCCTGGTGAAGCTGGACCAGTGGTGTTTTGCAACCACCATAGCTCTCAGCAGCTCAGTCTTTACAAGAGAGCTCCATCCTTCGACTCCCCACCATCCTGCCAGTGCTACTTTCCATGAGTATTCATGGAGGATTCACACAATATTAGAGGTCTTTCCCTGAAGCTCCCATTGCATTTTCTTCCACATTAGACCAGAGGAAAAAAGATGTCAGCATTCACAACAGTCTGAATTGGTGCTTCCCAGCTGTCAGCAGGCTTTCTACTCAACAGGTCCCAGAAGAGAACAAAAGAACTGCACCTGCAGAGCAGCTACTGCACTACACATGGGGACAGCTGGAGCAGAGGATGGGGTCAGACCTCCATGTGCAGACCACTGGAGATGCATCTGCATGAAAGAGGGAATTCCTCCCTAAGGGAGACCTGTCAGACAGGACAGAAGCTAAGGCTGTAGCTCTCAGAACTTGAGAGCAGTTTTAAAAAGAGTGACCTCACCTTGGAAAGATTAAAAAAATAGAACAGGATGTACTGGATTTAGTGAGGGTGGTGTAGCACAGGGCAGCTACTCCCTCTCTCAAACATAAAGAATATGACAGGATATATAATTAAAGCTAAAATCATTTACTTACATCATGAGAGCCCTAAAGATGAAGCCAGCTAATGCAGGAATGTTATTCTCAGTGGATTGCTAGATGGCTGTGTCCTTCTCCAACTATGACTGGTTCAGAACTGACATTTCTGAACTACAATAATCCAATTCACAGAAAAGAGCACATATCTCATTGCAGCTGAAAAATCAACTCATTTGCACATTAACATTTCTCATTATATCTGGTAGTTGTAGAGGGACTGTCCCCTCAAACTCTCCTTGTTACATACATACATACATTTCTAGGCAAACGGATTCTGAATGCTCAAATAAGAGCTGTGGTGATTCCGAGTTATGCTACTGCAAAACAAAAACTCACAGTGCATTTCCTCAGAGACACTGATGAGAAGTGGCATTCATTTCCTAGGAGAGGTTTCTATTCCTGGCAACATCCATATCATATTTAAAATTGGCCTCAGTACTCCAGCCACGGAGTAACCAATACAGATAACATCATGTAATCCTAGTCCTATTTTTTACAAAAGGTTGAGGGCAATCTAACATGGTTAAGAAACAGTGGAACACCTACTCCCAGTGGAACATCCAACAGGAAGAAAACCCCACTCACACTCTGCCCCCATGCTGCTGTCCTCTGAGAGCAAGGAATTTCTGTCAAAACCTCATAATTACACTGCCCTCCATCCCACACACAGTCAATCCACATAAGCAGTCAACACAGGAAATGACAAGAAAAAGTTACTTCAATATTAAGATCACCTGCTTGCAAAGGAACAGAAGCACTTTGCTATTCCAACTACAGGCATAAAGCATCAACTGATTTTCACCAAGCAATTCCTGTATCTAGTACCATAAAGATTATTAAATGTATCATGCCCAGGTGGATTTCACAATAGTTACAACCTGCAACACCTGACATGGATTTGGGCTGCCTTTTGAGACCTCAATGCAGGGAGGGAGGACAATCAGCTACAGCACCAGACTTTTGTTCTGGAACCCCTCCCAGGCACTAACAGCATGATTGATACCTGCAAGGTAAAAGTATGATTTCTGACTTACTGTCTGCTTGGGAGAAAGAACACCTGCTAACTATTTGAGATATGGCAAGATCTGTAACTCCTTCGCAAATTCTTCTAAAGCTGGTATTAATGATTAGTGGATAAGAGTTAACGAATCAACAGCATTCACCCCATTTCTGTTGCATCATTGGAACTAAATGATTGAGCAATACTTCTGGACATGAAATTGAGCAATACTTCTAGAGCCTGATCCATACAAAAAGGCCAAAGGAGACATAGCAGCTCCTGGAACAGACCTGAGCTGTAGAGCTGTGCAAAGGCATCATCCACACACCAACCTGTAATAGCAGCAGGCCATCAGGGCCACCTGTTCCATGGTGCAACAGCCCCTGTCCCAGGCTCAATTACACTGACCCACTGTGCCAGAAAAAGTCTTCCCTCAACCACTGTTGCAATTCTCTGAGCAATTTGTACTAAATTGTTTTTCTCAGTTATTTTCAAATGCATCCAGCTGTTCAAAACTGCTTTTCATTTAATGCCACTTGAATCAATGTATTAATTCATACTGTGGAAAGGGCATTTACACTCTAGAAATCACTTTGCATCTCTATACACATTACTAAATGAGGGCAATAACTATGCATAAGAAATTCTGAGAAATTATCTCACAGATAATGAGATGCTGAGCAAAACCAAACTTTGTTTGTCCAGATACAGTAAGAGTTTCTTGGTAGAAGTAACAAAAAGCATATTTCAGGGTGTTGAACAGAACTGACCCAGGAAAGCCCCTGCAGTAAATCCACAGGTTATAAAAAGCACTTTTTAGAACAGGAAAATGTAAGACAGTTTAGCTGCAGAAACCTGTAACTGAACCTCTCCTAGGACACTAGTCTTCCTACCTTCTCTGAATCACCCTCCACAACCCCCAAAACACCACTGGGCAGTGTCTGGGTAGGCACACATATTTCAGTGCCACAGAGGCATGATGCCTCAGCCCTCACCCAGCTGCTCTGCCAGAGCCACTGCACA
The DNA here is from genome assembly GCA_013400515.1 of Erpornis zantholeuca. Classification (NCBI taxonomy): domain Eukaryota; kingdom Metazoa; phylum Chordata; class Aves; order Passeriformes; family Timaliidae; genus Erpornis; species Erpornis zantholeuca. The sequence goes on along the minus strand of VZTN01009017.1, from coordinate 138,093 downwards.
CCCCCAGCACAACCAGGGCTTGCACTGGTTTCTCTGAGGCTCAGTTACATGCAGGGGATATCTGCACCCTTGGAAGAACGCCTGACACAGCACATACTCGTCAGCTTCACTCCTCTCCTGCTCTCTCATCCAGGCACAAAACCATTTAGCAAGAAGGGAAGTCAGGGACCTGACACCTCTTCCCAAAATCCTGGAGAAGGGGCAGCCAGAAGGATGCTGGGGGGCACACATGCTGTATCCCTACCTTGCTCACAGGCTGAATACCCTAACATGGATTAATGAGATTCAAAGCAACAGCAAGCTGGGTTTTGCTTTTAAAATCTGTTCCATTTGTGTTGGGCTGGGCTAAAGAAATGCAGAGGCAGCTTTGTTTCAGCTGTGGACTTGGAGCCATCTTGCTGAAAGAGCAAATACATCAATTAGCTAACTGCTAGGCCTTATAGCTCTGGGAGCCACGGCTTGGACATGTCTGGGTTTCCACAGCAGACCCTGACACAGAGAGAGGCAGAGATCATCTCTCATGTGACCCACATGACACTTGCAGGGCCAAATTTCTCTAAGCAGCTCTTCCCTAAGTACAGCCATTGCAGGAGCCTTGCTAATACATCTAATAACTCTTCTGAGACATTGTGAGATTTACTTATTTAATATTTGTAATACACTACTGAGAGCTTTTAAAATTAATTTCCAAGTGCAGTGGTTTTTTCTTAGGATTATCCTATTAGTTTGCAACGTTTCCTAATGCACAGTTTTCTCTCTGCCAGTCATACTGGGGTTCGGTTTTTTGTTTGTTTTTTAAACTTAAATCTCTTAAAATGTTTCTTACAACCACTCCCATTTTACACATTCTTTTAAACCCTACATTTATAGAACACAGGCTTTTTTAAATGGTTTCAATATGTCTTGGATTCTTATATTCATGTACTACTTGACTACTTTCCAGACCCCAGTTCTTACAAAAATAAAAGTACAAAAATGCTCCAGGAAAATTCAAACCACTCACATTAGGGAGACTATTTTCCAACTATGGAAATACTTCAAACTTTTCACAACCCTTTTCATTTGGTTCTAGGATTGAATGTGAAAAAAGAATATTTTAAAAAATCCCACTGAACTGTATCAAATTTTAGACAAATGTATGCGTGTGGAAGCAATTTTGGTTCTGGAAATTGTATCTGGGATAATTTAGTAACTTTTCAGCTTCCCTAGATACTATAAAGAGAGCTCTGAGGAGGCACAGAGATGGGAGCTCTGACTGTCTGCTTTAGATTGGAGCAGAGGTCAGGAGCTGGCACAGACCACAGAGGCACAGAGCACAGACCCTTGTCTTTCCAAAGTTGAATATTCTCAGTCTACTGCAGGAGGAGCTACTATGAATTTTGAATCCAGCCAGCCTTCTTGAAAGCCTCCAGGATAGCAGCTGCGTGCAGAGCCCATTTAAACTGACCAAGTAGGTACAGAAGCTCTCAGGGTTTCAAATAAAAGTTGTAGTTATTGCCAGCACAATCTTTTAGAAGCTCAAAACATTAATCCTATCACCTCGGCCATCTTCCAACACAGCCCTCTTCTGTGTTATTGGCAGTGAATGTTTATGACAGTCAGCAATTGTTTGTCCTAGTTAATGAGCTAGAGTATGAATAGGGTTTTTTGGAATAAACACATCCATATCCTTGTTACAAGCATCCCTTCAACCGAGGAATGCAACATTCTGAGCACATACAGCACTCATCTATATCATAACCATTTCCTCTCCCTTACAAAACAATCCACAGGAAACCCATGCAACATGCAAGGCATTCTGCCACAACGCGATCACACCTGACAGTATTCTCTTTGTTACCAAAAACTGAGAAGCAGAGACATGTTCTGTGCAGCCTAACTCTAAAAAAAAAATGCCTGATTTTTTTTTCAGTCATTTGTTTAAAGATTAATTTCAAACTTTGGTGACAGCCAGTACAAGTGGGATATCTTTTTGTTTCCTAAGACTGCTGGGGACAATATATAATTCCCAAAAAGGTCCAAAAAGCCATTTCCTTAAAAAAAGGATTGAAATTTAAAAATAATTTTATATCGGAATGGAATCATAGCATACAAGTAAGACAGAATTGGGTCGCAGGGTCATCTTCCCTTCCAGGGAATGATAATCAAGAGATCTGATCACAGCATTTTTAGTTTTTATTTCAATCTTCAAGTCATTTGGAAGTAAAAAGAGTAAGTGAGGACTCCTAATTACAAATCTCTCCCCACTCCATACATGTCACACACAAACTTCTGCATTTCCGGGTCACTCTAGGAGACAGGTTGGTGTACCATGATTCCATTAGATAAGTAAAATGCAGGGTTTAGTTCTGGTCTAGAATTTTTTTAACCATCAAGGAGACAGAGTATCTGTATCAGAAAGCTGTCTGGTTTAGATTTTGATTCTCTGTCCCCACATTATTGTGGTATAAACAATCTTTAGAGCATTTCAGTCAGCCGTCCTGGGAAGTAAGACTATCCTATTCCTTTTACAGATAACAACTTGGGTTCAAAGGCACTTTGCTTCTTGCCTCTAAGCAATAAGGAAATACTTGAAAGGACAAGAACAAAGTTGAAGATTCTGTTAATAAATGCTGCAGAGGGTGATTTTCAGCCTTTTCTAATCTGTACCACTTCAAGTGTCTCTGCTGAGATGCAGATATCTTTTTAGTGACTTCAAACTTAATGACAAGAGCTTTCATTTTCCTCATTACCATTCACAGACACTTCAGTCTGGGAAATCACAGGTTAAACACCTCTGCTCTACAACTTCAGCAGAGATTCTTCAGGTCCAGGAAATCTGATGGGGAAATTACCCCTGAACGATATCTGTGCATTTACCAGCAATCAACATCTTGAGCAGCTGGGCACAAGTTCCTAAGTAGGTTTAGTTTCGGCTTTTGCCAACTCCCTGAGTTTTCCCATCAGTCAGCTAATGAAAAAGCCCTGCAAGCCAACAGTATTAGTTTCATGGTCTCCGGAGACTAGAATTTATGTATTTAATTATCTCCCACTTGTCCTCCACAGACTGTATGATCCCTCAGTACTGGGTACTAGTCACAGCACTGATATACTGAGTAATAAACCTCTGTGGTACCTGCCCCTTAACTAGAGATCAGTGAACAACTCAGAGTGAATAATATATCTGATAAATCATTCCTCTTTTGCTGGTCATTTTATTGTGTATAGACAATACACATTTTCTCAAGGGTGTGGTTATCCCTAACTATTTGCCAAATATACTTTGCAAATTAGTTTTGCTCTGCAGACTGTTCCCAAGTAATTCTTCCTGGCGATCCTTAATACCCCAGCTGTGCTGCTTAGCTTTGGTTTGGCATCACAACCCTAATGAGAAACTGCCCATCTTCCATGGCTGGCTGGGAGCAGCTCTCCTTCTTTGTGTGCAGTTTGTCACATGGCAGCTCCCAAGGCCAGTGTCATAATCCGGAGTGTTAAGCCCCATACGAAGGGTGTGCTGTTACAGCACCCTCGGTGAGCAGCAGTGCCCTACAGTTACAAGGATAACACCTCCATCCCAAAGAGATTACAGAGGACAAGTCAGAAGGGGTTTGGCAATGAAAGCAAAACATCGGTGTGTACTTAGGGACACAGAGTGATGGAGGGAAGAAAGGGCTGTCAGAGCCTTCAGCTGCATTGCCACTGCTCTGTGCAAGCTGCAGTGCTTCCAGCGCCCACGTCCTCCACCCACCCCTCGGAACCAGAGATACTCCAGGAAGAGATCCTCAAGCCCATCTGGAGCATGTGGCCTCAGCATGGGCTGGATCTCACATCAGGAGAGGGGATTCACTGCACAGGCAGTCAGTGGAGCACCCTGAGGCAGGAGTCCTGTGATTCCATAGGGAGTCAGTGCGAGAGAGGGGCACTTCCAAGCAAGGAACCATACCAGAGGTGGGATACTTCACCTTCTTCAGGAATCCCATGTTCTGAAGAGGCCTACAGATGTAATATGAGTGCTCAGGGGTACAGGATGTCAATCTGCCTGCAAGTCTGTATTCTTTCCTATTCCGCATCACTGTTTCCACAGTGATCTAGGGGGTTTTACACATGTAGTTTTTAGTCCTTACAAAATCAGTGTTAAAATCTTATTTGACCATCAGTCAAGTGTCTCTACCTCTGAGTGAGTGATAGTGTGTAACTTAGAGCACTAAGCACATGGCTTTTAAATTAGTAAATCTTTAAAATCAAGTATATACTGAAATATATTCTACTTCTTAGAAACAAAGTCACGTGGAAGTACTTTACGAGTATGTTCTAAGGGCACAGGTCTTTTGTCCTGTTTAGAACAGCTGAAGGACTAACTCTCCAAAACAAGATTTCTCAGACATATCTTCCAAAACATTATCAGTTCAGTTATGCTAATGATACATTTATATGGTGAAAGTGAGACTTATGGAATTGAAAAAAGAGTAGCAAGTAGGACAATACTAATTTTAGATACTATAGCTGTTGATTAAGAGTTATTTTCTTGGGATCAAAGCATATGGCTACAGAAAAATTAGCAGATTTTAATTTGCATGGAACAGAAAGATCTGTTTATATAAAGAAAGATAAAAATGACCCCTGAAAGAGATGAACACTTGAAATGCTGTCAAGAATATGCAGGAGGCTATACCTAAACAGTAAATAGCTGTACCTAAACAGTCAGCACTCTTTACATAATTAAAAGTAATATTTGCATTAATCTGATAATGCCAAGCTTTATATTGCAAAACAGCACTGGTTTGTGTTCAGACTAACCCACAGGAAAACAAGGCCTGCCTGTGTCCCAAACAAAACACACTATTGGAACAGTCAGCAACCTCATCCCCAAGCTCAGAAACAAAGTAGACCACTGCAAAATGATGGTTGTAAATTAATATTGAGTGGTTGAGAACATTTCTGGAATTGAATAAAACAAGCTGCTTTCTCGTGACTCATTTTTGCCTGAACTATTGCAGTTTCCACGTCTTGTTACCCTCCCCCAGTGTGTGCTGGCCAGGCACTGTGGGTTGAGGAGCATGGCCACATCTGGTTTCAGCTGCACAGACCCCTCCACCAGGCTGGGACAGCCCAGCACTGCCACGACGCCGGCTCTGATCGCTCAGGACTTCACAACAGTGATGAAGAACACCTTGTGAGCAGCCTTTTTAGTTGAGGACTGAAGTCCTGTAGTCTGTAAACCCAGAGGGGATCTGAACCTCCTCCTGCTGGTATTCATCAACCTCGGGCAAAGAGTAAAGCGGCAGCAGAGCCCAGCAGTGAGCTGTGCTTGTCAGCAGCCGTCCTCCAGCGAGCAGCACTGGAGAGTTATTTAAGCTGTGACCACAGATAATTACCGTGCTGAGCAGCACAAGTAAAGCCAGTGCTTTTTCTTCTCACTCTTACACCCTTCTCTAGCAACTGCCTTTTAGAAATGGAGTACTACAAGAAACCAAAGCTCTTTTTTTTCCCCAGAAACATCTGATGAGATCAGGCAGCTCTGCTCTATTCGGTCCCCAAGGGGGCCTCAGGGCGTGCTACTTCTCAGCAACTTTGAAAATTCCACCCTAAATATTAGGCTGCCAGAGAGCTAACACAGAGATACATTTAGAGCAACAGGGATCCATATCACCCAAGGAATTGTACACACACACTGGCATAGCAATGTCATAGCACTACCTATTCTCCAACACTTGAAAGAAGGAAAAGGTATAAAGCTATAGATTTGTTTAACCCAAGGAACATATAATTCTTCTACAAGGAGTAATAGACATCATGGCACAAACTCAACTGTGGTCTAAAAGAAATAAGAGTATTTCCCCACTAGTCTCCAAAGTCATCTTCTACAGATAACACAAATACTTGCTGGCATTTCATACCACTGAAAATTTTCTCCACTATTTCCCTTTCAATTTACAGATCAGGGCCCAGCAGGTACCTTGCAAAAGGCTGATTCATAAAACAGGAGAAGCCAGTTATCATCTTCCTGAAGGAAAATGTGTCTGGCTCTGATGAGGACCATTGCTGAACAACCACCGAGCAGAGCCTCCGATGACCTCGTTTGGGTTCAATGAGCACGACACAAGCAACAGTGTTTGTGCAAACTATACTCCCTACTTAAAAAAAATTATTCTGATTTTCTTTAATCCCTTTTTTTGCCTGTTGCGTACCTCCAGGTCATGTTTCAACACTTATATATGCGACCTTAAACCCACACTTCAGGGAAGGGATCTCAGCAGTCCCAGTTCGGCAAACAATTTGGGGCTGTAAAAGCTGATATCATGTCTTGAGCACCAGCCACACTCCCAGCTCCCAACAGACACTCTCTATTAACTTCACCCACTGCCCCTTATCTCCAAGCCTTCTGGTGCACACGACGGTAGGGATATTTTGGCTTCCTTTCACCTGCCTTACACGAAAGAGTTCCCCATCCTGGCCTGCTGCTCACAAAACAATTTATCAGGCCTTATTTCATTGCACTGGGCCCCACCCTCTCCCCCAGCACCCCGTGGTGCTGGCACCATGCAGGAGGGGAGGTGCGGGCTCGCTCTGGAGAAAAGCGCGCGAATGGGCTGCTCCTGGCGCCCTTCACCAGCCGGGTGCTGCCACAGCCCTGGGTCGTGGCTCTCCTGCAGCAGGCCACTGACTTCTATTTCCCCTCTCACTAGAATTCAAATCCTTCAAAATTCAAGGCACTTGGTATCTTTAACACTTCCACATCTCTGGCAAAGTTAATGCAAAGCAGAAAATGAGTGCAAAAGTTATTAGGAGCCAAAAGACACAGACACACTGCCTGTCACAACCATCTCACTACATTATGAAATAAAAGTAAACTTGCAAAAACCTTACCAAAATCCTGGGAAATCTGGTAAAAAGGGTAGGCAAAAGTCTGTGGTGATGCCATCAAAGTTCCCTGATGGGTTCCAAGCATGGCAACCGCAATCCAGCCTGGCCTCCACTGGGAGCTGGAACAGCGACTCGGCACAGTTGGCAGCACGACCAAGTCTGGCACGAAGAGAAACCAGTGGCTTCCTCCTTACTAATGCAGGAGGAAGCACAGGACTTCCTCTCTGCCTCCTCCCGTGCTGCAGGAGTGAAAGAGGGGATGGCAATCCAAAGATATACCAGTGCAGGAAAAAAAATTAAAAAAAAGAAAGAAACCCAGAGCAGGGCATGTTGCCACTGTTTAAAACGCTGGTGAGATTTAAATAGCAATAATCCCCAGAAACTATCTAGTTCAGGTCATCAACTAACAAGCTGGTTAATTCCTGTAAGGATTAATGCTTGAAATTATTATGCCTGACAGATGTTTGCTGAATGGGAATTAGTCAAGAATACACAGGATGAAGACCAGCAAGAAGCAAAAATGCAGACATGTACATCAGAGCTGAGATTTTAGAAATCATTAACTCATGCTCTAACATAATAGTAATTTTCCTTTATCTTCCACTTCCTTTTTTACTCTCGAGGTCTCTAGCAGCAGATTCCCTTCACAGACTGACACACTAATCTAGATTCTGCTCTCAGTAACAATCATGCAATACAAAGAGAAGGTTAGCTGACATTTTCAGGAAATACCTCTGGTGCACAATTTGGCTGAATGGAATACACTTTGTAGACATTAGCTGTCTCTCATGACAGAGCACATGATGAATTCTTTCTTTCTAATTCCCCAAAACTATTGGAAAATATAAAGCAGCATTCTCCCTTGATTAATTAAGATCCTGCTGGGTACATCTACTTTTAGACATTTAGTAAACCCCACTGGTTTGGCCTACCCACCCTGCTACCATTTGCATCACTTTAATGGTGTAGATCTAATACATTCCAGGTGCCACTTACTCAAGTTGGTGTAAACCCAAAACTAGTCCGTAAGGCAAACAATCTCTCTACTTTTTCAGTTACTGTGTGTCATAGTTTGCAGTACACTGAGCAGCATTTCTAGAAATGCAACAAAAATATGGAGTAGAGGTGGATAAATCAGTGAAAACAAAACATGAGGGGAAAAGTTGTTTTGAATTCTACCTCCAAATTAGAAGCTACAGATACAAACAGGGATAAAACTATGAGCCTCTGCACTCATTGTGGAATCAGGCAGCACAAGGGAAGAGCACAGGGAAAAACTGAAGAGAGTAACAAAGACAGATGAAAATCTAGGTGAAAAAACAACCCTGGAACAGAAAATGTTGATCAAGCTAACCCTGTGAAGTTGCTAATACAGAGAATTAACTGAAGACCAGTAGCCTCAGTGAGGGTGTGACCCCCAAGTGCAATGGTGACCTCAGTGCAGCCAACCAAACACAGAGTTCAACCAAACATAGTATTTTGCCACCAATGGTGAAAAAAAACCCAAGGCACAGAAGAGGAGGGACATCTTAAGAGTTAGCAATGCTGACAGTACCTCTAGAGAGGGAACTGATGTACCAGCTATTTTCCAACTGCCTTGTTAGCCTTTTGCTAACATGAATAATCCTTACAACTATATGAATATCTCAAAACACATCAGGATAAGAACATCTCAAAACATATCAGCATGTAGACTAAACTGTACAATGCCTGAGGATGTAAACTGGAGATTGGTCCACTTATCTGAAAGTCAGATCAGCGTTGTTTTAGAACTGTTTCGTTTGAATGGGGGAGTTTTAAATGCCTATAAAGTGATCCCCTTCATCACTTTTCCCTGTCTCACTCTCTCTTGTGGCATATCCATCCATAGTCACTGCAAATTTGCCACAACCCTGCTAAAAAAATTAAATAAATAATGTTTAAAAAGCACTGAAACTTGTGGTATCGAGGAAACAAGAGCATATGTGGCTAACATCAGCTATGCACAGCAGCTTCTAAAACAAGGTCAGAATCAGTCTCTTTGGATGACCAATCTAGAAGGCAAGTGAGCTCCCTGATCAGTACAGACAGCCACAAGCTAGAGGCAGCAATGAGAGGATCAAACTAACTGTGAAAAACGCAGCATTCCCCACAAAACTTTCTGTAAGTTAGTATTGCAACATATTTAAAATGTATAAATACCACATTACCACTTGAGCATAATTCCCTTTAGAGCGAACTTGATTTTATACTTTTCCATAGTTTTAAAGGAAACCAGGTTCAGCAAAATATTCCAAATGTTCCCACAACATCTGACCTGCCATTCTCTTCTTTCCCATACAAAGAACTCTGTTTTCAGTTTCCACGAGGGATGAAAGAGTGTTTTTCTCACTCTTCTGGCCAACTATCATTTCTGTTATGGTAGTGGAAAGCATTTGAATGGCCCCTTCTTTGGGCTGACTATGTTCAAACACAGATTCATGGATTCACTTACATCTGGAACTGTGGTAACATCTGTTGTAGCTGTAACTCTTGTAACATGCATTGGATGATCTTGGATTACCTGGCACTGCAAAGGAAACATTTCTGCAAACCCAGTGCAGCCCACAGAGTTAAATGACTACACTGCCCCACTGATTAACCTACTGTAAGTGATACCCTGGGCAGACTGGCCTCATTGCTCGCTAATTGTCTGCATTTTTGAGCAGCCAGTGATGTATTTGTCCACTAACTGCTCAGGAGACAGATGTCGTCACCCCAGCAGGTTGCAAGGCTTATAAATTATAGAGTGTTGTCTCAGCTCTGACAAAGAGCTACGAAATGCCTCAGATACGAAACAGAGCAGGAGTATAAAAACTTTTCTTGAACCATGTGTATATATTCTTACTACTCTGCAGAAGCTTGGGTCCTAGCTGTAAACCAGCCCTACACCATGCTGCAGGTAGGGAACAGGCATCCCCAGTTCGGAGGTCACTGCTGAAGCAGAAGAGAACAAAATATAGACACAAAACAAAATGTGGATACAGACAGAGGGGACACACATGGGAGCACTGAGGCAGTATTAGCATGAAAAGCCACAGGCAGAGCAGCAGCTGCCTAACCATGGCCAAATTTCATAGATATTGTGGCAAAAGGATATGGGAAGGATTACATGTGAGGACAAGACTGGGGGGAAAAGCATGATAGTGCTTGGGTGAAAGTCTGCTGAGCATTGGTGGAGGTTGGTATCACAGGCAGGCCGGAGGTAGAAGCTGCTCTCTCAGTTACAGAGGAAATGCAGCCTGGGGATGTACAGGAATCAACATTTCCATTATCTGGGGAAGATCATATTTCTAACTATATTTTAGTTTTGAATTAGAATAATATTGGCATAAAGGGACTGTCCATGCAGTTGCTACTCTCCAAAGAATCTGGTTTGGAATTGCTGTGAAAAGACTTTTCAGAAAAGAAACACCCACATCAAGCAATCAGGCTGTCCTAAGCACTGGGCTTGGAGGTACTGGCAGGGATAGCACAGACAGGTGTAAAGCTCTTGATCTCTCTTTCTGGTTTTACACAGTTTCACTCTGTGTAAATAATGAATCATTATGCAGAACCTAATCATTATGCACAGCCTAGTGATTCAGGTGTCCCACCTGGCAAGCTTAGCATCTTAAAGGTCTGGCTCAGGTCATCATTATGCTCTCCATTCAGCAAGAAAAAACAAAAAGAAAAAAGGATTTTGATTTACCAGTTAGCATTAAAAGAAACAAACAAAAAACTCAACCCGCACATCAAACCAAACTCTGAAAAATGTCAGATCTGGTCTAAGCAAGAATATAAGAACCGAGAAGTGGGTTAGCTGCTGATATAGTTGCTTAACTGAGAAAAACATCTATTTGCAAATCCCCAAACTGAGGTGTAACCTGCTAGTAGCAATAACAGCACTTCACAAATACCAGTGATAGCTGACATAGGAAGGGCACTACAGAAAACAATTACCTGCAGAGCACTGAAGCACATCCAGGTAGATTCCTCAGCACTGACTAACTACAACTATTCAACAATAAAAGGACTTTAAAAAAAAAAAGGGCTGTGACATTTTAAGTATTGGGATTAAACGTCTTGACATAATTACTTATAAAAATGGGTTTTATAAACACCTTCAGCTCTTTCATCAGACAGCAAATACTACTTCACTCTGCAGACCAGAATGACAGCACCAGCTCTCCATCATGAGATATTCACAGAATCACAGAATGGCTGAGCTTGGAAGGGACCGCTGGAGTCCCTTTTTTTCAGTATCTGCAGAGGAGACTCCACAGCCTCTCTGGGCAATTTATATTATCACAATATGCAATAGCTGGAGAAGGAAACACCTGAGAGGAGAAATGAAGTAACACTGAAGGCAAAAATACCTTTGCAGTTGCTGGTAGCTCCATCCTAGACAGGAACTTGTCTTGTAGGAAAAAAACCAAACCAAACCAACCAACCAAAATAACATCCCTCCTGCCAAACAAACGAACAAACAAAAACAACACAAAGAAGCTTGAAATCTTTTCCTTTTTGTTAGGGTGCAGACATTTTCTGTAGATTGGCATTTCTCACCTGCAGCACAACTAATGGAGTCGGCAGGTTTATAATCTGAGAATACAGGGGGAAAAACCCAGGCTTGGTAAAGACTGTCACAGAGCCAAGATTTCTACCCTGACTCTGTGGACTTAAAAGACAAGGTAACAAGTAAATTCTTCCTTGGCTGCTCCCTTAATCTGGAGATCTAAATTAATGCAAGGATGCGGTGTTTACTGAGCCAGTGTTATTAGCGTGTGTTAGTCTTATACTTCACACAAAGCCTTAACCTGCTGCACCTACAGACGAATCCTGCTGACTTACATAAGAAACATCACCTACATTTGCCAACTGCTGTCATCTGCCATTCATATAAACACTTCCAAAGACTGAAGTGCTCATGCAAAGATTCTTGCATTAAGAGAAATCAGTCATCTAAGCTAAAGGAAATGCACAGCCTGGGGAAGAACTGACAGCTTTAGAAAACAATTTTCTAAAACAGAAAACTGATTTCTTTTATTTAGCAACAAAAACTTTAAGGCAGGGATATATTTTCTCACATGACCCCACCTTTGCATCTACCTGACTTGAAAATGCAGTGGGTACATCAGTGCTTGTACACTTTCCACCTCCAGCTTCTCTGAACTTCTTCAGGCTGCACCAACAATGGGGTACAGAGCCTGGATAAAGATCAGCTGTTCCATCTCTCAAGCTGCTTCTCAGAGACAACACAGGTTTTTATGACACAATTGCCTCATTATAACAGCAGGAAAATAACACAGGCACATAGTGCTTTAAATCACATATCACTTCTATGTGAGGTGGAGAGAAAACACAGCCAAAAGTAACCCCTGCACTTTTTTCACAGTTTAATTTATTACTGCTGTTGTGTCAGTCCAGATGAGTGAGTAGGCGAGTCAGTGTGTGAAATAATCTTTTAGGGTAAAAACTCCAATCTTGGTTTTTAAATAAAACCAAGTACCCAGATCCACTGTGGGTGGTTTACTCTGTCACACCTGTGCCACCCTCCCACGTGGTACCTACAACACAGCTGCCACACACATCAAGTGTACCCTACGAGATAATATGTTAGTGTCCCATTTCAAAGATGAAGACACTGGTGCTCTCAGCAGCCTCTGTCTTTCAAATGTAGCCTTTGACAGACCCAACAACACACAAAGCATCTGGCATCACTGGTCCCATTTTGAACCTCTGACTGTACATGCTCCTTCAAGATCACAGAGCAAACTTGTGGCAGGCAAAGCTGCATTAATGAAGGTTCAGACTGGATGTTAGGAAGCACTTCTTGCCTGACAGGGTGGTCAAACACTGCAATAGCTTCCTAGAGAGGAGGTCAGTGCCCCAAGCCTGTCAGTGTTTGAGGCATTCAGGGCCCTTAATAATGTGCTTTAACTTTTGCTCAGCCTTGAAGTGGTCAGGCAGCTGGACCAGGTGATTGTTGTAGGTCCCTTCTACTCTTAATGTTATTATAATCCTTATCAACTGCAAGGGGAGCAGTGTGTAGCCTTATGTAAAGTGTGTCTAGTATTCCCTGGTGACAGGCACTATATCTACTATGTACAACAGTAAGTTCCCCTTATAGCACAAGCTATACCACGTGGGCCTCTCATTCAGCTTGTGCTCCCAAGTATTGCTGTCACGTTTCTCAAAAGGCTTTCTGCATAGCACAACTGTAACAGCAGATATTTCACCTTTCAGTGCCACTAAATACACACTAATAAAGAACAAAACAAACAAGCCACAGCTTGATACCTGAATGCCAAACAAATTACAATCCCCTGGTTCTCTCCGTTTCCTGCTGTCTCTTAATTTCTTCCAGGATGTTTTTTTATGCACCTGTTCAGTGATATCCCAAGGCTGAGACTGCCCTGTAATCCTCAGCCTGTTATAGTCAAAGCAGAAATTCCCTTGAAACCCCTTGATATGAAGAACTTCATATCCAAGTCCATGTCTTTTGTTTAAGTGTAAAATAGGGAAAAAAAAGCTTGTAACAGCAGACATTAAAAGGGAAATAAATGTTTCCACGCCTCCTTGAAATCAATGCACTGTCCTTGAAATACAGTTAAGCTGTGTGCACAGACAGAGATATCAAAGATTGCTTATTAACCTGATGTGAGGTGTCAGTGAGAACCACCGCCCCTGTCCTTTCCTCAGCATTGAGGTGGGGCCACTTCAAATACCTCAAGTTAAATTCCCCAGGGCTCTACTCTCTGAGTAGTTTTTCTGTGATTCAGGCAGTACCATGTGATTTATCAGCACTACAGGAATATATGATAAGCAACAGTTAATGACACTTTAAGTCTATGAAGCAGTGAATCCACAGCAATGTCTAACAGACAGCATGCTGCAGAGTCATCAGTCCGTGTGCAAGGCAAGGACTGACTTGAAGCTCCAGCTCTGCAGAAGAGTATGTAAGGAGTGATCCTTATGTAAGGATCTCCACTTTCAGTTTAAAACACTCCACCTCCTTAATACTCTGACTGTTATGCCCTCAACAAACTCTAGAGAACAAACAAGAAGAGTAAACTTTCAAACAAAAGAACAAGACTGCATTTAAGTTGATGCTGACAACACCGCAGCCAGTCATGGAAGCATTATAAGAAAAGTCAGCATATGCCAGTATCAGCCTTGGGCAATGAAATTGTATTTCAGACCAAAATTTAAGCAAAATTTAAGGATGTGACATTTGGGGCCTATAACTAATCAATATAAAGCTGTTTTTAACTTTAAACACTGCATTTGGTGGCAACTGATGACACAATGACACTTTGCAGTTTTTCTTGTGTCGTGTCAGGCTACCTTAACCAATTTTAACTAAAGACATAATTCCTATCATGTGGTTGCTTGCAGAGCAGACTTGCATGACCAAAAGGGACCCTGACAACCTGTTCTGCATGTTTTAATTTCATAGAATTGCAGCCTGAAGAAGCTGAGGCATTACTGAGCATCAGTAAGCACTACCCTAAAAGATATTTTCCTTCAGGCATAAGAGTATTCCACTTACTACACTCCAAAGACAGTGAGAAGGTTTTCAGTCAGATTCAATGAGGTATTGAAGGACCTGGTATTTATTCCTGTTGATCTCAGGTGCACGGTACCTTTGTCTTCATGTAGAAAATGTGCCAACTAAAAAACTACCTTGCCAGTTAGCACCCTCTGTTAACATTCCTGGAGCTCAATAATTTTTCCTGTTACAATGTGGCTGTTTCCTTTCACATGCCTGAATTACCAGGATTCACACTTGGCCCAAAATCCCTATGTGGACATACATGATCCAGTTATAAGGGGGCCCTTTCTAAGGACACCATTGCACCTGTCTATATGGTAGAACAAGTGTGAGAGGACATGTCAAAGCTGTGCCACAAGACTCCATCTGCAGCTGACAAGGATTAATAGTTAAAAAACCCATATCAAAATAGAAATCCAGTATCTTGTCACTGTTACAAATTATCTGGAATTTGTCCTACCAGAACCCATTATTTTGAATCAGGATGAATGATCACCGCTTTTGCTTGGTTTCATGGGAATTATGCTTATATGATGGCAATCTTGAAACTGTTGGCCAATTTTGTCAAAATAAAATAAATCTAAAGACACTAGATGAGATCATAGCCCTTCTGTACTTGTGCAAATGTTGTGCCTGGCAGAACAAAGACAGGAGTTGTGCCCTGGAGATGCAGGGATGTAAAAACAAAGCACTCTGTGACCAGGCCAACTGAGGAAATCAGATCTCCTACAGAGCTGTGGTCCTTGGTTGATTTAAAGTACACACTGAACTGTACCAAGACTTTCGGTTTCCATGTTCAAAATGCAATGTATCATATCAGCATTATTTGTATTCTTTGAAGTTTTAAGGGAGATGCCAGTTCAGGGGCATTTACCCAGCAGATCCTTCTCCCTTTTTCTTTACAGCTTCATTTGCACCAAGTATATTATGGCCAAATGAAAGCTGTCACATACAAATGTATCACTCAGTCACTGAGCTAAAAGCTTGGGAAAACTCGAAAGTGTCTGATTTTAGACTTGCTTTTCCCTGTTGGTCTGTTTCTACAAAATTTGCAGGAGCTTAATTACCTTGGAGCTGTTCTCCTTATGTCATACTTGGCTGAAACTGTGAAACGGCAAAAAAAAATTACATAAGAGACACATACCAAGACTCATGTGTATAGACATATTAAGGGATGGCAAAAAACCTTGTTTCCAACAGAAGCCACTTATCTTTCTGAAGCTGCGATGCAGGTGTGGAGCATCCCCTCAGGCAGTGGAATTGCTCTCCAAAGTTATGTGGATGCAGGTACAGCCACATTCTGAAGCCAAGCATCCACAAGTGTATACAACAGTTTTTAGGATGATTTGTGAGCCACAGGTGAGTGGAGGAGCACAAAAAATGGCTTACTCCCAAAGAAAAGCTAGACACTCTTTTCAATGAGGTTAGTGCACAAAGGCCACACAGAGGACATATGAGCCAGGAACAGACTTGGAAGTATGGTACATGTCTTGACCAAGATGGGAGGGGAAGGAGGAGCAGTGAAATATGGCTGAAGGGAAGAACTGGAACTCTCAGAAGGAATATAACAAGAGAGGCAAGCACCACAGTACCACACCCTGAATGGTAGCTAATTCTGGCTTCCTCGGGAATTCGAGGGGACTCCGGATCTGATGATTCACAAACAAGATGAAAACAGCACTGGGTGTAGGGGAAAGCTGCTTTTATGGAGGGACCATCGGCATTGTCAGACTCCATTTCCTGACAGCTAGTTTGTATGGAACAATGTTACTGTGACTCACCAAAACATGTTTGTTTCTTGTGGAACAAAAAGACGCCGGGGCACTGATTGCAATAAGTTACATTTCCTTGAGATCCAACTGGCTCACACATTTGGCAGCCTCAGAGACTGTGCCAAGCTGATGTGCATTTCAACAACCGCAGATTTGAGACACTTTCAGGAAAAAAACGAAAACACTTGAAGGCAACCAATCATCTTTTAAAGTTTTGTGGCATTTTTAAAATTCTTTCCCCAGTAAACAAGCACTGTGTACAAAAATTTTCAAATGACATGCACCATGCCAAGGGCTGAAAAGTAACATCCAAAACTAGCAACAAGGAAGTGGTAAGAGTAGCACAGTGATTTTATTTTTCATTAATGATTCAAGACAGCTGGGCTTGGATTTAAGGCAAAGGAGAAGACAGGCATCCTTGCTCTGATGAACTTGCAAAATAAAGCAGTGTCTTGCAACCATAATTTTAACAATTAGTCATCATATACATGCATAATTGCTGCAGATTTCAGTCTGTTAACCTGTTTGAGTAGATCTATTTCTACGAATAAAATTTTCCTGGACAAAGATCTAAACTCACACAAGGCCAAACCAGTAAGGATTTGACAATATAAGAGATGGCAGAAAAGAGTGTATGAGAAACCAAAGCCTTAGCATACACTGGGGTGTGGGGGAGCTTTACATACTGAAGTTGCACAGAATGGAAGTGGCACTTATAACAGAAAAACTGGAAAACTTTCTCTCTGTTTAGGAAGAAAATGTGAGACAAGGTCAGACCCCCTTAAGGGGAATCAGAGCCAAGCTAGGATATATTTAATAGGTTTGAAGGAGAGAGAAGTGGGAGGGGAGAAGAGGAACAAGGACCTTGCAAACCGCAGTAGAGTCCTGGCAGTGGGGACCTACAGATGAAGAAATGTGACAGTAACGCTGAGCAACCGGCTTTGGCAAGAGCCTGACATCTATCAGAGGAAGAAAGTTGCAGAATGCAGCTGAATGCTGAACCAGGCTGGCACTCATTCGCAGATGCGATTTTCTGAAAGAAGCTAAATAAAAGGTTTAACTCCTTTGACGTATATTACTTCGGGAGATATGCTGCGGTTACTGCAGCTATGATATTACGTGTATTAGGAGTAGACAGGGAGCTCTCCTAGCACCCAGGGAGGTGTCCTGGCAAGGACAAGCCCGCCGGCGCTCCCGCTCTGCGGCGCTGCCGCTACCCCCGTTACCCGGGGCCGGCCCGGGGGCCGAGCGGGACCGGGCTGTCC
>VZTN01009017.1:0-120448 GCA_013400515.1 Erpornis zantholeuca | reverse complement strand
AGCGGGGCCGGGCTGTGGGTGCGCGGCGGCAGCGGCGGGCGGCCGTGGGCGCCAGGTGAGCACCCGCACTCTGCTATTTTTAGCAGAGTGAAATGCAGCGGAAGAGGAGAAGCTGAGTTGCTCACAGTATCGTGTTCTGGGGGACTCGGAGCTCTGGGAGTCACCTCACATCAGGCGACAGGCGACAAGCCCCGGGCGATCCTTGCACGTGCCGGTAGCTCCGGCGATCCGTGCCAACACGTGGGGAAGTCTCTTAGTGTTTCTTTTGAATGGCCAGCAAGCAGGCAGGCAGACAGCCTGTATCTCAGCAGTTACACGTGCGTGAAACAACCCCAGCTCATCACTGGCACTGCCAACAGGCATTCATTTGGATGCATGAAGTGATATTTTGGGGACAAAAATCAACGAAAACTTAGGAAACAAAACCTGATTCCACTGTAGTACTGATTCAGGCACAAAGTCTACTGCTTGTGCTCAATTATGGAAAAAATCAGAAGCAAAAGGATCAGCAGTGGAGGTGCGTCGCCAGCCACCGCGGCGCTTCTGTAGCCCAGCGAGAGAAGCCAGAGTCATCAACATCTTGTGCTCCATCTGCAGCATCAGAAAGTTGTAATCATATGAGAGCCTGTGTGCTGAGCCACAGGGAGGGAAGGGGGAAAGAATGAACAGCTTCTTCATATTTGAACAATATTACAATGTAAACAAGCTGAATGAGCATGTGGAAAGCTTGTATTTCATAAAGCACTAAACCATCCTCTTTGGCAGGGGTTATATATTACTGCCCTCTGCTGCTGGGAAGTTGGGCGGTTCATCAGCCTAAGGAGCAGAAAAACGGGCTATTTCCGATAAAAATCTCTGATTACACATAACAGTTCTGTGGCCAAGAGCCTCGAGATACATAGTTCAGAAGTGAAGAAAGGGTGAACTCCCCGATTCTGCGAGAGGCAGGGGACGACAGCTCTCTTAATGCCGGGTGGGTTGGCTGAGTCACACCAACCGCGTTCTCTGGCTGCAGCAGCCGCGGGAGCCTTCACGGACTCACGTCTGCCCACATCCACCACGGTACTCTGCCATCCATGTGCCAACAGACTCGTAACCGGAACAGCTCTGTATTTATATTGCTCCCAAAGCATCAGGAATCCCTATCCAGCACCAGCAGTGGAATAAGTCACCACAAATTTTGTCAGAACTTCATGGTAAGTTAGAGTGCACTTTCAGAGATGGTTCTGACTTTGAAGCTTCGACTGCCCACAGTGCATACTGCAGTGGTACAATTTGGGGTGACTATGACCTTTTAAATCGTCACTGAGAGGGCAACTGACTGCTGTACTCTCTTTGTGTTTCTGGACAAGCCTTTCATCTAACTTGGAAAATAATTTATTCACTAGCTTGGCTTTGACAGACTATTTACTTGGAGGAAGTTCATAAAGACTGTGTAAAATTGAATCTATGCCTGTACAACTGCTCTTGCCCATGGTAATTCAGAGCTGAATATCTCTCACTGACCTTTGGAATAGCGTGAGGAAATGGATACAACCCGAAAGAGTTGCACTCCAAAGGAATGTGTCTAGAATAGGTAGGTGACAGAGAATATAAAATCTTGCTTGTGAATTTCCATTGGGAAAACGGGCTCAGTTATCATGGAGAATAGACGAACTACTGTTACTGACAGTGATTAATTCCTTAGGAAACCACCCTCTAGGAAGTTACTTTGCATACCTAGACCTTTTAAACCCCTTGTATTCAGTAAGCCTGCTGGTGGGGGACAATGCATCACTGTATCTAAAAATTGCTTGAATTAAGCTCCTCTTTTGCATTTCCCCATGTGGAGGCTTTCATGGCTCTGATTTTACTCCTTCTAACAGCTTGTACATGCTGAGTTAGAAAAATCCCTACACACAGGCAAACAGCAGGCATTAAGTAAATGAGCATTCATTGCATTACCCAAACAATACAAAGCTGCCCACAAACCACACCTAAATGACAAAGGAGAAGTTAGAATGACTGCAAGCAGTGTGGAAGGGTGGAGGGGATCTGAAAAGGGAAGAACAGCAGCCCTAACTCTCTTTCTTTGGAATAAAGGAATATATTTTTAGAAGCAGTTGGTCCAACCTCTGAACCAAACCACAAGTATGTAGTCAGTGAATATATAGCATTTTCAGCCATTTCCTGTGATGAGCAGAATGCCCAAGAGACCGGGCGGAAAGCACCAAATACTGCAAAAGCAACAATGGTGTTGGCATGGTTTACGGAACAGGAGGCTCTGCATGACTTCTGGAGGGTATCAGAGAACCACTTAAAATGCTGCGGGGTAGCTGCTCTCTTTTATTAGCGTAACACACCCATTTATTCATGCTCATAACTGATGACAAACTAGTATTACAAGATACTAGGATGTTTTCCTTTATGTTTGCTTGGGTACAGCAGTGCAAAATTGTTATTCAAATAATGAGTCATGGCAGTCAGGGTGGGAGGGACAGCATTTGTTGGCAGAATAACATTTCTGTGCAGCATACCAGTGACATGTCTTTAGCATGAGAGGCTTCATTATTGGGGCTTCTCAGCATTTTTTGTGTGTTGTTTTATAGTTAGTACACGTTGCACATTGTGTGACAGAAAGCTTTTGTGGGTGGTGGTGGGAGTTGCTACAGAAGAACTCTCTCCTCAGTTAGTGAGGAGTCAAGAACTATAAACTCTAAATGTTGATGCCAGAGCAGCATATCCTCAGGAGCACTAGGCCAAGGACCACACCGGCAAAACAGGCTAACTTCCAGTCTTTTATTCACCCAGAGACCACATGGATTTAACCCAGTCTTTTACATTCTCCCTGCTGCATATGTTGGGACTCTTACCTTTTATCTAATTTGGGTCCACACCTGAGCACAGACTGAGTACCTCCACAGGGGAGTGAGACTTTGTGTGACTGGATCAGTTCTGACACCCTGTCGCTTTAAGAGTACAGCCAATTTTTTTGTTGCATTAAATTTGGCAGAAAAAATAACCCCCCCTTGCATCCCAACTGGGCTCAGGTATCAGAGGGGCTGGGGAAAGCTAGGCTTGTTCTGAGTGATAGCCAATTCAACACTAAGGAACAAAAATGCAGGGCAAATGGGACACTTTAATTCCAATTATGTTCAATGAGAACTACCACATTTTCAAATTCACAAATAGTGTGATACATTCCAATTCTGGTCACATCTAATGAACTCTTAAGTCTGGTATAGAAGCCTTGTCCTCTCCTGTTCAATTACTCTCACAGCCAGGTGCAACATACTGTAGTGCAATGAGAAACACACAGGCAGGATCATGTTGGGAGAGAAGACTCCAGGGAGAACTTATAGCACCTTCCAGTACCTAAAGGGGACCTCTTGGATGTGCTTTGAAAGTGTAAAGGAAGCACTGGAAAATGGAAAAGTGGAGTGCTGAAGGTTTGGTAGTATGCAGTGCTAACTTCTGTAACTAAAAGCAATGTCCCCATTGGCATTCAGCAAATGAGCCAGGGGAGGCCAAGGCTCCATGAAATTTGAAGCCAAATTTCCTGTGTCCAATTCCAGTGGATTAGGTCTTTTTCCTTACTACTCTCCAAAAATGTTTTGGGTTTTTTTTTTTTTTTTTGATTACAGAAGTTGCTAACAACTAGTTTAAGAAAAATATTCTCTGAAGTCCTCTGAATAGAGAGCAAAGACAAGTGTTGATATATGACATTCCAGAATGAAAATTATTCCTTGCTTCCCTTCCTATCACACAGTTTTGCTATACTGATTTCCCTGAGACTCAATAGTCTGGAGCTACACTTCAACCTTTATTAGTCTCCCTTTTCCTAGACATAGAACAATTTGCTTACACCTTGTCTTTTAAGGGATGGGAAACACATGCTGCACCAAACAACTGTTGTATGCCGGTGTTCAAAAAACTGTCCATCTAGGAAGTCTTTAGTTTTACTTTGCTCCTTCCACAGCACACAGACCTTAAATCATTCACCACAGTAGTGAAGCATGAAATTACAACAGAGCGCAGATTCACTTACTCTGATTGTCTCAAACTAAAGTACAGTGACAGAAAGCAGCTGTGAGGGTATACTTGTGTCTCCTCCTGTCTCCCAGAACTAGCAGAGATAGAAAAGTAGTACAAGAACAAAGAGCAAAAGGGCTACTGATAGGAAAGGGAGTCCAAGGATGATTCAGAGTGATCCAAGCACCACTGTGACAAGGAAAGCGATTGTTCTGAAACTCAGAGCTTTTTCCCAGGGTGAAAATGCTTTTGTTTGTCTGCTTAAAATGAAGTCAAGCTGATTATAAAGCAGGCCTTTATACAAGCCCAAGAACTGCTACAATTAAATGACACACAACTTTCAGGTCCCAGTTCTTTATCCTTATGGGTTGCTAGCTATGTCAAGGAAGCCGGGGAGCAATCTCAGCTGCCATGGATATTTGCAAGGAAAGAAGGCTACTATGAACTTAAGAGGAAAAGTACTTAGAGTACTGCAGGATTGAAACTTCAATCACTGAATTGCAAGAAATTAACTTGAAGGGAAGCATTAGAAACCATGCAATTATTTTAAAGGAAATTTAGGAAAGATGCATATGCTTGCATTTGTGGAGAAGCTGCCTGTTCTGTGAAAGACCTGCTTGCCCTCTTAAGTGCATAGTTAATAATTGTGCCCCACAAAACCTGTTTGTCTGACAACTTATGAGCAATAAAACCACTGCATGTGCACAGTAGGACTAATGAAAATCATTATATCTATATGGAGCATTTGGAAGTACTGTGAAAAGTCAGATTTTCAAAACATACGTATTTTCATACTTGGAAAACAGAATAAAAACATTTTAGAATATCCCCCCCCCCCCCCCCATCTCCCTCATCTGTATATTGTTATTTCTGGTTTTAAAAGTTTTTCTTTGTAATTAACTTCAGCAATCTAAAAAGTCAAGTTTCTGGGCTCCCTTCATAAGAACTTGCATTTTTACCTCCCAAGAGGGATGCTTTGACTCTGTTCTTGATCTTTAAGTCCACACATTACAAATCCAAGTATGCCCAACATACCCACCTCCCCCTCTGCCATTTTAACTTTCTGCTACACATTTGGGTCTAATTTTCTTTACATCACATAATATTTCTGCAGACCAAGTGATCAGATATAGTCCTACTGTACTCATGGACATTTTAACATACACAATTTACCTGTGACATCAGTATCTGTGGTCAGCAGGCAGGGATTTAAAGCACAGCAAGTCCAAAGCACCTGCTGGTTTCACAAACTCAGTTTAAGACACCTAGCTTTTCACAATTTTTGCAGTACTTTGTATTTTCCAATTTCACATACTCTTTGCTTCATTGATTCTAATTACAACTGCAAAGGCCAAGAGCTTTTCCTAGTCAGCTTCAAACTACATTAAGATGAACACTCAGAGAGAAACACCAGCAGTGAGCATTGCTGAAGACTGTACTTTAATTTTCCAGGTTTCCTTCCATGGTAGACACTAAAATAAAATCAATCTAAGGAAGGCATATTAAAGGCTTGACACTCTCCTCCTGCAAGCAGCTTGCTTTGTTTCAAGCTCAGGGCTCACCAAAATTAATGCCTGTGCATTGAACATGTAGATTTTCTAGGGAAAAAAGATGCCATAACAAAAACTTTTATTTGACCTGCCATGCATACAATTTTGAAAGTTGTTCAGCCTAGAACTAATGTTTCTTGAGTGTCCTGTCTTGCAACTCTAAGAACATTCATTTAACAACTTACATCCATGCTTGTTTGCTTAGAAGTCAATTAACACAAAACTCCACAACTCAAGTTCACACTGATCCTTGCACAAACCACCTTGGATCAGAATGTGACTCTGGTAACTTGTGCAGGGCATGAATGTAAGATCACAAGCTGGTTGCTCTTCACCACACTGTGATCATTAAGGTGACACACAAGGCCAAGACATGTTCCCACTAAACTCTCCCCTAAAAGCTTTAAGGACTCATTTCCATGCTCTTAAGAAAGCCTGTTTTGCATGTGCAACTAAACCTTAGCTGTTCCATTCCTATCCCCTCCATTTTATTCATGGTACATTATTTTTTTTACCCTGAACACTTGTATTACCGATTTTGTCTCTAGTGGTTTCTGCTATCTGTGCTATCAGACCTACTTGCTACTGCCTTATCCACACTCTTGGGTCAGCCTGACTCCTTCTCCTGTCTGCATACTCTGCCTCAAGTGTCCCCTCTAAGATTACACATCTAGTCTGAAAAGACCCCTGCTCTGAAAGGACAGAAACAATGACTGGAATAGGCTGGGAAAGAAGACACTCCCCCATCCACCTGTATGAGCAACCACTGTAGCTGTCTGTGTCAGATGAGAAATACAGTTCCCTTCTACCCTAGTCCCAGCCCCCTACACCTTTGCACATTCTCCCCTTACTTTTGATACTGGAAACAGACTTTAGTCCAGCCTACGCAAAATCAGAAAAACAGGGACAGTATCACATACATTAGGGAGAAAAAAAACAAAACAAAAAAACCCCAAACAAAACAAAAACACACCCCCAGCACCCCCACAAAAAACCCTAGATACTTTCAGCTCAATTTTGTTTGTATATATACAAATTTTGCAAAACCTCATACTGCAGCCAAATATGGGCAGATTTCAATGCACAATTCCCGTCAAAGATCAGTTCTCACTAAAATTTCAAACCCTCAAATTCCATACCACAGCTGTCTTCTGAAGGCAATGCACTTCACATCTGCCTCATTCAAATTCCAGTTTTTAGCAGAGCATAAACCACTGCACACCTCCTGTGGGAAATTTTAGTCAAAACAACTTGAGTGGAGATAAAAACTGTAAAGTTTCAGTATACACTAGAAGATGTAAACAAGTGATATTGGGATCATTTTATTCTGCACAACACTTTGTATACTAGAGGGACTAGGAACATTTTTTACAACTATTGCAATGAGTAATTTTAGTTTAAACAAAACAAAAACTTCATCCCTGCTTTTAATTATCCCTTCTGCACTTCCTCAAGCATGCAGTATATAGCTAAGATTTACCCTCAATATTTTTACAGTAATGAGAGCTTATTTATATCAAATCTAATATAAAATCACACTGATAACACTAGCACTTAAAATGTGGATTTCAATTAAGTTTCCAGGCTCCCTGAATGACTCTCAGATTTGTCAACTAAAGAGTAAGCAAGAGCAATTCATGTAATTTAGGATCACATTGGCTAGACTATAGCCAAAGGAACATTACAGGAACTTAAAAATACTTAAAATGTATACACACATTCCTAGAAAACATGAAAGACCAAAGGGTGTGCAGATAAAAAAACCTTTATTGAAATATTGTAATACCAAGCTTGAAAACTCTTTAAGAAATACAAAACACCTTAGGATTCTTCATAGTAATTCCATCTCCTTTACAAACACAGTGATGTGTGCAAAACTCTTGCATTTTCACTTGGGAAAATAGCTCATACAAATGAAACTCACATGTGATGACACACTTGGTACTATCTATCTTCTGCCACAAGAAGAGAATAAATGGCCAGTGCTATTTATTAAAGCTGAGGCGAGTTTTGGTAAGGAGATTTCTCATGATTACACAATACTGTAATTAAAAAAGTTATATAGAAGAGGTAAGGTAACTCAGAAGTGCTGAACAAGAAGGGATGTAACCACTCTCTGAGGCACCAAGCTATCAGCCCTGCCCTTCCAGCGCTGTGTGTAACTCCGGGCTCGCCCAGACCAGAGCTGCCAGGGCCCCCTCGTTGTCACGACACCCATGATAATCGCAGATGCTCTGGTGCCTCCCTCCACCTGCATGTTTTGAAAACTGAGCCAATGAAAGCACCCCTGTCACCTCTGCTGTGAGAGTGTGCTGGCAGACCTTAACTGGGGCACAGAATCTTTCCTACAGGCAGTGAGTGCCCTGGGGTTTTCCCAGCCTTAGTAAAGGCCAAGACACTTCCGGCACTTTAATTAAATTGCAGTTGTCCAAATTCCCATACTCAGAGCCCAAGACTCTGTTTCTGCAACACTGGACAAAACTGAGTGCACATGAAGCAAAGAACAGGACATGCATATAGACTATCCCACTCCCTAGCCTTCTATGGCTCAGGACTTGATACTGTAATGGTGTCTTAGCATTTAGCAGATCAATTTTTTCTCGAGTTTACCCAGTTTTTTCTAAGGCCCATGAAAGATTTTAGCATTCTAAACTCCTGGGTGAAAAGAGGCAAGAGGTATTCTCATTAGAAGTAGTATTTCCCGGTTCTGCATGGAAATAGATACATATAAAATTATGTTTCCTCTGCAACACTGAAAGACTCAGGAACCACTACCATCTGCAAATCAGAAACAAGCATCTAACAGATTTTCATTAGCCAGAACAGTTGCAAGCAGCTTGCTTATCCCAAATAATTCTGCTCCTCTATTACAGAGGTCATACTACTTGTCCTTGCTTCAGGACAGTGTGACAACTACTAAAGCAGAATGAAAACAATGACACAGGTATCAGTGTCATTGAGAATTGAGCTTGAAGTCTAAAGAGTGCCTCATTTAAAGGCCCACATTCAAGCCTGAATGAAATCTTGCATTTTGTTAAATGTGGGGCTCAGACATTTTCCCTTTGATGATTTGTATGACCCCTCTCTGCCAAAGGCATCCTTACATGTTTTAAGTCAAAAAAACTGCCTTAGGTCACGTTTATCCCCATCAGTTAAATTGATACAGGTAATTTTGTAACTATTCTTCACCTCTCTCACTTATGGACTGTTGCATTTTAGACTAATGAAAACATCCTCTTGGGAATATGCCATAAACCCATGGATATTATTTAATTACCTATCCAGTTCAGAAACAAACTCAACTTACAGATCTCCAGGTTAGATCCAGAAAAGGAAGTCAGATACAGTGCAGATTCCAAATTGTCAATTTCCCAGTAAAACCCAGTAAAATTCCCACAGCATTTTTACATTTCTGCTGTTTGTTGCACAACTTTTTCAAAGTAGCACATTTCCAAAATAACCAGGAACTTTTCACAGATGTGTTTCCAGTATTCAGAATTTAGGCAGCCCAGAACTGTATGCACATGTTAAGCATTTGTAATGCTCTCAAAACTGAGGATATATTGGTGATGCCAGATGTTATCCTGATGGTACACAGAGATTATTTATCTGGCATGCAGAACAGCGGGACCTCGAGCTATTCCACTTAATAAACAAAAAAACCCCACCTAAAAAGAGCTCAATTGTGAGGGCACAATAAAGGACTTCATTTCCAGTCACTATCACAACTCAGAATGACACAGAGATATCAGACTTGAACGTGAAGATGTGTTCTGTTCTGATAAACTGAAATGAAACTGTCTCACTAAATTAGCCCTCCCTTCTTAAAAAAATAATAAAAACGTTTCAGCTGACAATATCATTATTTTACACCACGTGAGAACAAACCACAAATTTATATATAACTGTTCTGCAGCAGAATGCCTGAAGGCAGGCCAATTTATGACTAATTGTGAGAATTTAAGCCCTACAGTTTGAATACTGGTGTATTAGTGTTTCCAAAATGAGATGATAAGTCTTCTAACAGGAACATCAGCAAAATGTCAGGAGTCTTACAGGAATCTCATTAATATTTCTTCTGAACAGATGATTTAAATCATTATCTGGAAAACACAAGAAGTTTCACTTAGACTAAGAGAAGACAGGACCTGGTGACACAATTATCTGTTTCTAGAGTTCACATGGACAAATTGTTCTAAGTCTAATCAGTATGCAAAAGCATCTATCCATTAATTTAGTGCTGTATATTACATAATCCAAAAGCATTTGACCATACTAAATGTTTTATTAAAGAGCATTCTGTTAAGCTTAATATCTCATAGCCCAATCTCATAAAACTGCAGTAACTACAAATTCAGTACTTCTATTAACCCTAGTACACAGACTTCTGAGAAGCTTCCCAGCATTTTATTGCAGTTTTTTCAGTGTTCAGCAGACATTACTATATTTGCTAAACAATATCAGACTGCAAAATTGCTCTTACTGTTGATAGATCAATAATGACATGGGAAAAGTCATTATCTCCGTGGCAACAGAATGGCAGCTGTTGGAGGAACATTGCGCATGCTGCTGCTGTGCCTCTGACAGTCATGCCTCGGCTTCCTCACACTGCTGCTCTCTCTGCAAGCCTGGTATGCCCAGAGTACCACCAACCAAGGGCACCTCTTAGACTACAGAGGATTGAACTACAACTGTGGTTACACGATCTCTGAAAGAACATATCCTCACAAGGGTTTATTACACTCGAGTCTGATGTCTTTATGTTACTTATTTCTAGTGAACCACCCCTTTGTATGAAACAAAGCTAGAACAAAATTAAGAAAGGCAAATACCACTGTGTTCTGTTCGTAGCCCAATATTTTGTTCAAAGAAAACACTTAGTTGTCTTTAAGAATAAAAAGATATCTTTCTTGTCAATCAATTTTTATTTAATTCCACTTTGACTCCCCAGGATCTAAAAGTGGCAGGAGTCTTTATACTCGATTAAAATGACAAAAGAGACCACTTGGGCTACTACATTTAACACTTGTTATGTCTTTATATATTTAAACAGTTCATCAAATAGGAAAACATCCTTTTACTCTGCATAAGTTACTACAGTTCCATCTAGCATAAACAGGACTTTTTTTTTTTCATACTGCACAACCTTCACCATGTTAATCACAACATATTAACCACAGAAAGCAAACACTTCTCTGTGTCTTGATCACTATGACTGAGCCTGGTTTGTGATGTTCTGTTGAAAGCAAAACATAGCAACCCACAAAATACATAAGGTGTTCACCAGGAACACAACAAATTAACTTTGCCTCCAAATTAAACATGAAAGCTATTTCCTCATAAATACATCTACTTATGAGCAGCAACACTACTTATTCACAACCTATTCACATTGGATGGCAAGGGGCAAGTTTGCAACAATTCCCTTCGGAATCTGTTCTTAATAAATTTAAATAAAAGGCAACAGAAGTGATCCTGAGGGTGGCTTCAAAAAAATTAAAGTTCACTCAAGCATCAGCTGAATTCCACGTAAAACAAGAATTAAGCACTCTTCTGAAATGCTGAAAGCAAGCTGGTCTTGTTTGTAAAGCTCTTGTGAGAACAGAGCTAGATGGTAAAAGTTCTTTTCCTTACCAATGCAAATAAGACAAATGGTCATTAATACAACAGAAGTCCAGATGTTACAGCTGCAATATAAATTCGCACACAAAGTACGCTGTGACTTGTTACTTGTGAGAAACTGCATTTTAGTACAGAGGAAAACTCTCAACATTTCCTTCTACTTACAGGACAGGCCCTGCTGCTTTAAGAGACTGCAAAGCTCTGCTCCAAGTTCTTGGAAGGAATACGGCATCTGCCCAGGACGTCAAACAAAGCTGGCTACATACGCGGCCGTCTGCAGGACACGTTCCAAGTCCAGCACTTCTCTGGCTAACATGAGGCAGTTCTGCCCTTGTTCCAGCACCGACTGTACCATAATTTTGCGCAGGCAGCCAGCTCACTCTTGCTCCCACCACTCCACCCCGCTACCACCCCTGCCCAGCTCAGGCTGGCAGGTCAAGCTGTGCAAAGCTACTCCGCTCTCCCCTCCCAGCACTACACATATCAAGCATGCAAAGCACCGCTACTTTCTCAGTGAGATAAACCGCCTGCTTTATTCCATCAAAAATCAACCAAACCCAAGCAACTGAACGCAGGCAAATCGGTCCCTGGACACAGCCAAAGCCAGGAAAGAAGACAGACCCAGTCAGCACTTTGCCAGCTGCCCACATACAGCCTCCACTGCCCACGGGGACAAGGGATGCCGACCAGAGGGCGCTGTCCTTCTGAGAACAGCTTCCCCGCTGCCACTCGCGCACCTGGACACGCTTCAGCACCGCGGCTTCACCCCGCACACCCGGCCGACACTCCACTGCAGCCCGGCTCCCTCAGCCCCTCCTCCACGGATTTCCCTTGGCCCTTAAAACCCCCCCGGCCCGAGAGCGCTCCACCCCCGCCTGCACCACCAAAGGGCCGGCGGGCCAGACCCCGCCCGAGGGCCGGGGGCGCCGGCACAGGCCAGGGATCTTCGAGGGCCCCCAGGCCCGAAGGGAGAGGCCGAGCACAGCAGCGGCCACCTGGCAAGGCCCCCCACGCCGTGCTCCCGCAGAGCCGACGGTGAGGGCGCGGGAGGGGAAGCGCGGCCCGTCCATCCCGGGCATGGCGCAGAGCCCCGGCTGGCAGAGGAGGAGCAGCCCCACAAGTGCGGCCGCCACCCGGAAGCGGAAGGAGCCCCACTCCAATCGCCCGCCTCTTGCCCGGGCATGCCGCGGAAAGCCCCGCCCTGCGCAGCCTGACCAATCGCGTCCGCGGAGGGGGCGGGATTAACCCATCAGCGCTGGATTGTTAAAGACACTCTCCCAATGCAGCTGCAGCGGCTCCGTTCCCTCCAATAGGAAACCGAAGCCGCCGCTGGGTTGCTGGGCGGGACAAGGCTCGCTCTTTCTCAGCGCTATTGGCTGTCCTTCTGATTGGCGGGTGCCTGCACCTATGCGGAGGAAGCTTCCCGGCGGCCCGTCCCGCCGTGCACCNGGAGGCGGTGGAGCGGCTGGTGCGGGAGCATCCGGTGGTGGTGTTCATGAAGGGCAGCCCGGCGCAGCCCCTCTGCGGCTTCAGCAACGCGGTGGTGCAGATCCTGCGGCTGCACGGCGTGGAGGATTACCGGGCCCACGACGTGCTGCAGGACCCCGACCTCCGCCAAGGTCAGCGCCGGGCCGGACCGGGTTCACCTCTGGGTGCCGCCTCCCCGGGGCCTGTACCGCCCAAGCCCCCGTGGGCGACGGGCCTAGGGCCGGTTCCCCTATGGGAAGGGCCCTCGGGAGCTGCCGGGAGGTCGGGCTTGCCCTAACGCCCCCAACCTCGGGCACTGTGGGAGCGGCCCCTGCCCGCTTGTCCCACTTGTAACTTGCCTTTTCTTGCTTTATTGGGTGGGATGCGTTGGGCTCCGGTTTTTTTTTAACGAGGCCAACATCGTGGAGAGAAGGGCAACGGAGCTGGGGAAGGGTCTTGAGCCCGTGTCCTGTGAGGAGCGGCTGAGGGAGTTTGGCGGTGTTTAACCTGGAGAAGGCTCACGGGTGACCTTATCACTCTCTACAATTACATGAAAGGAGGTTTCAGCCAGGTGGGGATCAGCCTCTTCTCCCAGGCAACAAGCGACAGGATGAGAGGACAGTCCTAAGTTGTGCCAGGGGAGCTTTTTGTTGGATACTGAGAGGAATTTCTTCACAGAAGGGGTGATCAGACGTTGGGATGGGCTGCCCACGGAGGTGTTGAAGTCACCATCCCTTAAGGTGTTTAAGGAAAGACTGTACATGGCACGTAGTGCCGTGGTCCAGGTGACAGGGTGGTGTTCAGTCATGGGCTGGACTCGATGATCTCAGAGGTCTTTTCTAACCTAATTAATTCTCTGATTCTCTTTGGGTGTTAGTAGAACTGGAAGTGTATCGCAGAGATGTGCCATTGAGGTTTGGTTTTTGTGACACTCCTCATGTCCAAAAGGTCTCAGTTATCAGCAGAGCGCAGCTGTGTGTGCACAGGGTGATGCTTGGAGATCAGGCTCTTTGTGCCACGCTGCCTTGCCTGGTTCAGAGATAAAGAGCTGCATTAAAGGTCTCTGAAATAATTCATTATCAGGTTTTGTCTTCTCTGTGAACAGTAAGATGAAATTTCATGTATGGCTCAGACTTGTACTACTTGATTCCCAGCTGGTACCTGCTGCTTGGATTCTCTTGATAAAGTACAAAATTATGCTAATAATTTGCACAAGAAATATTTAGTAATAGTTTCACCATTACTGCTCAAGTGGTGGTAGCTATTTTATATTAGGGTTTTTTGCCAGTAGTGGAAAGCTAGTGATCTGTTCTGGTAATGCTTTTCATCTTTTCTTTTTTAAATGTGCATGAGGTTCTATGTGGTTATTTGAGAAAGTTTTAAAACAAAAAAGACCCAAAACCAGGTACATAGTAATTAGTCTTGCAGGTGTGTGGCATTAACAATTCTTGCCCAGAATACACTAAAATGTGCTGTAAAGCCACATGCTGGCATGTATCAGGTGACTATTCTCCTTTGTTTTGGTGTCATCTGACTAATTCAGTTTTTCAGTAGCCCTTAGCTTAAAGGCTGATTTTCGGAGTCCTTGTTTGCTTTTGAATTCACAGCTGTAATAGTTGGTGTGGTATAAAAGCTTAGATACTGGAATTTCTGTGTAATGACATCTTTTGTTCATGAAGGTTGGCTTTGTTCGGGTAAATCTTCCTCTAGCTTTTTCAAATGAGCAAATCATGGTAAATTTCTAACCTTTGTTTACATATCTGAATTTATTAATTGTACAGTTTACTGGAACAAACTCATAAACTAAAAAGGAAGAAACAAAACCCTGAAACTAAACCATCAGCATTTCACTTTTGGTTGAGGGGGCTTTCATGAGCCTGTGAATGGGCAATGCCTTTATAAGTTATAGTCTCTGAGGACTTGAACATGTGAATAGATAGTATTTTTGTTCTGTGTAACTTATATTTTTCTTCCACATGAACTCAGGCTTGTGCTAGGTGATGGGAGAGGTTACTGCCCTCGTGGCTACCAGAGCTTTAAATTGAAATTAGTGTCTTGATCCAGCCCTCTAGTGTCTAAGATACATAGAATGCAGTTATGGAGTGTACCCTTGCACAATATCCTGCTGGTTCTCAGGTGCTTAAAGAAGTTGTTCTGTTCCTTTCCATGCACCAGCTTTGGCACCTCTTCAACTGTGCAGAGGGCCAGCTCAGTTTATTGACTGGGTCACTGGGCCTGCAAGTTGAAGTAGAATTTGTACTGTGAACTGAGTGCCAGAGACATCATGAAGAACAGAGCCTTGAAGAGTTGGGGAACAACACAGCCATTCTCAAGGGCAGCAGAATTCCTGTACTGCTTCAACTGTATTACCTACAGCACACTAAAAAGCCAGGATGTGCCTGCTTTAGTGGGTGGCAGTCTGTGACAGAGGAGAGAACAGGGCTGCTTGAAGTTCTCTAAAGTTGCAAACTATTTCAGCAGTGACTGCCTGAAGGCCAGATCTGGCCTCGAGTGCCAAAAAGTTAGATATGCAGCATGTGAGTCTTTCCTAGGCTCTTTCTGTGAACATGATCTGCACTTCATGCATGGGAGCTAGTGAGCACATGTGGAACCCTTAGCTGTGAAAATATCAACTACATCAACAAAAGACTGATCTGCAAGGAGATTGCTGTATGAGAGCTGGCCACCAGCTTTGTGGTC
The DNA here is from genome assembly GCA_013400515.1 of Erpornis zantholeuca. Classification (NCBI taxonomy): domain Eukaryota; kingdom Metazoa; phylum Chordata; class Aves; order Passeriformes; family Timaliidae; genus Erpornis; species Erpornis zantholeuca. The sequence goes on along the minus strand of VZTN01009017.1, from coordinate 105,098 downwards.
ACCCAAAGCTAACTTAAATGTTTGAATATATGTGTGCTTATATATTTGTAGTAAGGGCAGGCTGTTGGAGAGAGGGTAATACAGGCATGTCTGGATAGCTTGTTGGTTTCCTGCCTGTATCTATTGAAACACCTTATTTTTGGGTAGGTGTGGTTCAGTTGGTGAAACATGCCTTGTGCTAAAATATGGCAAGCTGTAAAGCTGGAACAACTCCCCTGCTTGCCTCTTCACCTAAAATCTCAGATCTGTGAAACTAAAGTTTTTGGTACTTCATGTGATCTATCTGAACTTGAGCTGAAGATACGCCTTGACACAAATTCTTCCTTATTAAAGCTGGTTTAAGAGACCTTGGCGGTCTCTTGGGCTCCGTGGCAATTCAGGTTTCTCTGAGTTGGCTCTCAGCTGATGGACAGTGTTATACTGGTTCTGGTCACTGAAGCAGAGAAGTTTGGGATTACATACTGGAAGATGGGTGGTTTATAAACTGTTGGGTTAATTCACCCACAGATTATTTTCATTGTTGTCACTACATTACCTAAACATAGGATGCTGCCAAGCAGGTGTTCTTGATCCTTTCTCCCACCCTTGGCTGACCTTCCCTCAGTAAAGCTTGTATCAGTGCTAATGGTACTCAAGCTTTGGAATAGGCTGCCCAGGGAAGTGTTGGAATCTCTGTCCCTGGAAGTGTTTAAAAGGCGTGTGGATATGACCCTTGGAGATATGGCTTACTGGTAAAGGATGGTGCTGAGTTAACAGCTGAATTCAATGATCTTAGAGATCTTTTCCAACCTTAATGGTTCTGTGATGTCCATGAAAACATGTTGCTTTTCTGGAGAAAGTGTGGTAGGAATGAGTGCTGCTTCAGTCAGTTCTTTGATGTGGCCCATCCTTCATTAGTGCAATACTGCCAAGAGAGGCTGAGAATTGGTAACTGGAGCTGGGGAGAGGAGTGGTAGTGTGCTGGGTACGCATTTCAGTAGATCCTGGTTTCACAGTTACCTTAAAGTGTGCTAGCACAGCTGTCAGACTGATCCCCTGACCTGTGGAGTGTGGTTTTCCAAAGCAAATGGTGGTTCAGAGCAGAAGCTGCAGCTTCTGAAGCACAGCTAGGAACCAATCTGCAGAGAGGGGGATGGAGATCCCTTGGGATGTCTCTACTACCAAAAGAATCACCACAAACGTGTATCCCGAGTGCAGCAAGCGTAGCCCAGGCTAACTTGCTTTAACACCACTGCAGCAGCATCAGTAACTGCTGCACTGAGGTGAGGCTTGGGTGGCTAGTGCAGGGAGTGTTCAGTTTGTGACCTGGTTGAGCCCCAGCATGGAGGCATTTAAAGCAGCTTGTCCAGCACATGAAATGCAGCACACAGAGGAACTGAGCTTGATTGTATTCTTATTTTTATCTGAAGGTCCTTCAAACTACTATCAGTGCATGTACGTGTGTGCAGTTGGGTCCTTGAAGAAAATATTTCTGTGAAAGAATTATTGGTGTAAATATTACCTTGGAATGCTTGTTACAAGTAGGTTTATTATGCAGAACCCTTGGTTCTCAATTAATGTTTAGCATTGCAATATCTTAAGGAAAACAGGCTCTATTTAATATCTGCAATGGCTTTTTGGCCAGGGTCATCCTTAGGCATGTTTTAATCGTGGAACACAGTTTTTCATTGGAACTTTGATGGGTTAAAAGATAGTTAGGACAGTTTAAGCAGTTTTGAGTACTCAAAGGCCAAAGAGCATTTAAGAAAAGTATTTGTAAATGCAAGTTGATATCAAAGCTTAAAAGTTCTGTAGACTAAGGAAGAAGTTACAGGTGATAATGGTGGAGGTTAGATGGTTATGTGTTCGCTTTGGCCTCGATTTATATGCTAGACTTGCTGTTTTGGGCTTACAAAGTGTTGCTTGCCCATGCACAGAACCTGACATCAGAATAAAATGTTTTAGCTGATGTACTTAGTGGTTAGGAACACTTTGTAGCAACAATCTTTTTTCCTAGGTTACTGTTATTTTAGTGAGGTATTTTGCTAAGGGGAATTATTAGCTATATTGCATCTTTTATACAATAAAATAACAATACCACTGTATATTTTTGCACTTAGACATATTTATTAGAAAAGAAAGTGGCTTAAGTTCCAATAAGGCAACCATAATTTCCTTACAAAGTTATTTTTTTATCTCGAGTATTTTGGGTTTTGCCTTTATAGTCTCTAGGGACTGAAATATTTTATAAGGGGAAAACAAGTTCTCTTGTGCTATTCAGGTCTAATATTTGTTGATGGAGGGCTGGCTTCCAATGTAAGTAGGCTCTGGTATTCTGAAAAGGTACCTCTGTAGGCTTAAGTTTGCTATATGGGCTTTTATACTTTTGGTGGAAAAATTTCAGGCAGTGCATTTTGAAAATACATAAAAATGTTGAATTCAAAACTTGTCATCCAATCAAATGTTCGTGATCATGTTATAAAAATAGGCAGCAGTAGGTTTTAGCTATTTCCTCTGCTATAAAAATAATAGCTTTGTGTGAAGGGTCATTTAAAAAGTGGCAAATTAGATGATTCTTCTGTGTAATTTTTTGTGTGATATCTAAGTGCAAGCTGGTTTCACTGTGTATCAGCTGATCAGTTTATATTTTTGGGTGGTCTTACATTTGTGTTCTGTGAAGTACAGTTTTAAACTTTAATTCTGTACTTCATAATTGTGACTTGAGCTGTGTTTTGTTAAATGAGTACTTTTAAAGAGACTTCAGCCTTTGTGCCCCTCCCATATGCTGTAAGGTCTGGCATTGAAAGATAAAGCAATTTGAAATTCATAAGGCCTCTACAGGGCAAATGTATCTTGAAATTGAAATTGCAGGAATAAGTGTAACTGTATGAGTTCAGTAAGAACATAAAATATTTTAAAGTCCTTCTGGGAAATATAACAGAAAGTAAACAGTTCTCAATATTTTTCAGTACTTCTCATTTCTGTAATTGATTGAAAGTCTCATGTTTTCTTGTTGGGAGTGAAAAAAGATGCATGTTTTTCCAGCTCCTGCTTGAAGTCAGTATAGGAACTGACTCCATATCTTTCAACCCACATATTTGAGTTGGAGTGAGAACCAAACCTAACTCTAAAATACTTTTTTTCCTGATAGTGCTCCTGTTACATAGATAACTTTTTGCCTTAATGGGAAAGAAATTAAGATATCAATGGTAGAGTCAGGTGGAAGCAATGCATTCCTTTTAAAATACCATTTTATTAGGAGGGGGGAAACCTTTAATAATTTTTTTTTTCTTATTCAGGAATAAAAAACTACTCCAACTGGCCTACAATCCCACAAGTGTACCTCAATGGTGAATTTGTTGGCGGCTGTGATATACTCCTCCAGATGCATCAGAATGGAGATCTCGTAGAAGAGCTGAAGAAACTAGGAATCCGTTCAGCACTTCTGGATGCAGAAAAAGACCAAGAGAAAAAGTAAAATGAGAAAAAAAAAATGCTGTGACAGGAATAAAGCAAATCTTCAATAAGAACTTGTTACCCATAAAGCCTTACGTACTTTAAATCAAACAAGGCATCTGTTTGAACTGACACTAAGTGAATGTCTCTTAGCTCATGGTAAATGTAGTGATCTTGGTATTTTGATTTATGGGTATCGTGAAAATTCAAGTATAACCACTGCACTGTAAAGCAAAAGTTTGTGAAAATTTGTGTTCTCAAAAAGAAAAAGTTCACTTCTAAAAGCACTCTTCTTCATTGAGGTGGGAGTAAACCAAAAGAACTAATAATATTTTTATGGATTTTATGTGTGTGATTCTCTGTTCTTTGATACATGAACCTATACAAACAGCATTTGCATTCCCTTGCTTCTCTTGAAAAAGCATTAAGTAATGGTGCATCTGTTTTTCTGTTTAACTCCTGGTGATATGACTTCCTGAGAGCCTGTAAAACCTGTATAATCATACAGTATAGGAGAAAAGCAGTTTTCCAACAATGTGGGAGAAAAAAGATTATATGAAAGTGCATGAAATATACTTTTATTCCAAAGGGTAAAAATAAACAGAACTTGTACAAATACATGTATAATGGTCATTATTACTTTGTAACTTTCTGATGGCTTTTAAAACTGCTAAGAATTGTGCCTAAATACTTTATAAAACCTTTTCTACCTCTTGCAAGCCAGCTTTTCCCCCGCTTATATACTTCTGTGTATGGCAGTTCTGTGTCAGTGCTAAAATGTGGGAATTGTGTAAGGCTTCAGTATTCTAGCTTGAAATAGTACAGGAGGATACTTCAGTTATTACTGTAACCTTGTATTATTTGCTTGTTACCTTTTTATATTTGTTGTGTTTCCAAGTGTTTTCTCCTGACTGATGTGCTCAGGAGAATATAGTCTTCAAACATGGGATTTACAGATGAAATGTTCATGTGGGTAAGATGAGTGCAGCAGAGAGGTTACTGAATAGATAAATATTTCTTTGTGGAAAATCTCTGAAGTGTTCAGTACCTACCTAACCACATTTCTCTAAATGAAAACAAATTATATTAACCAGTGTAGCTTCAGCTCTATAACAATACTGCTAAGGTTAAAAGCTAACCAAGCTATTTCTAAATGCAGGTGAATTAATATGAACCAGTTTGCATGTGAATTAGGCAAATGGTTGGCAATAAACTGTGTTTTATGTTGATTGTCCACAGTAGTTGCTTTTTATTTTAAATGACTAATGAAACCGATACTACTTTTGATTTGAAGCCTAACATGTTTTCCACTGATTAGGATAGAAAATGTATTCTGGAGAAAGAAGAAATTATGACTGGTCAGTGAAGGAGAACAGGACTGGAACCTGCAGACAACAGAGATTTGATGCAAGGTCTGGTTCTAAATCTCTCCTGCCCACATGAGCAAGCAGTGGAGAAACTATAATAGAACATTCTGCACAGGATTTGCCAAACTGATAACAGTAAGCTTGCTGTATAGTTGTAATGCAATCAGTATCAGCAGGATTAAATATGGTGTGTGTGTTGTGTGTGTTCACTTGGTCACCACAGCAGGTCCGTGGAGGTCACTGAGTGATCACAGTGTAGGAGGAAGTTCCCCTCAGGGCAGTCACTTGTGGCTGTAAGGCATGGAGGTGTGAGTGCAAGATTTCTTCTGTTCACGTGCCACATCACATTCATGCAAAGCTTAAGGTATCGATGAAGGATTGTTCTGAGCATTTGAATTCAAATGAAATGAACTTTCTTATGGCTAATCACAAGTAGTTTTTGCCATTCTGAGTGTAAAACAATATATAGAAAAAGAGGTAAATATCAAAAATTTTTGATTATTTGTGTCGACCTATTGGAATAAATGTGCACACTAAACAAAAAGGTAATGAAGAAAATTTGTTTTCTTTTTCAATGGTTAACTCTTAGTCTGGCTACTAAATAAATCTCTTAAAAAAACAATTCCCCAAATTAGCTGTCTCATAGATCTTTAGTCTTCTGCATGAGCTGAATATTTTTCGGTAGTATCTGCTAGTAATTTAATATAAAGGAAACTTCAGCATTGTCAGGTAGTCTTTATGCTCTATGCAGTAAAATTTTTCTCCCAGCATGAGTTCCCGCTTTTAACAAAACATGGAAGTTTTTCTACTTTTTCTACTTTCTTCCCCTTTTTAGATTTTGATTACTTGATTAAACCTTTGCATAACATACATAGTAGCATTTATATCAATCTCTTAATGAGTGCAACATGTTACTGAGCAAGTAAAAGCAAGAGTGATTCCATAAAGTGTGTGTGACAAAGCCACAGCATGGGTAATGAAACTGGGTTTTCTGCCTGCATTCCCGTGCAAGCTGTACATTTCCAGTCTGTGTGTGCATGAGCAGTTGTTCTACATTTATGAAAATGATCATTTTAATCCAGCTGCAGTAAAACAATTGCCATCTGCTTAAGTTGTAAAGCTTCAGATGCTCACGAAGAGCTTTATTTTGTTGTTGAATGAGAGTGTTTTCCCTGAGAAACTAGTTCTAGGAGATCATTTTAGAAGGTGGACAGTATTGTGCACACTGCTCATCACCATCTGCTGTCGCTCAAACTAGAGGCAAAAGGGAGCATGTGCTTCCAATCCCAAAGGGATCACACAGATAAAGTGATTTTTTTGAGGAAAAACCCATGCCTCTCTTGAGAGATTTGCACTTGCATTTCTCATGCTCTTAGGCAGTGAGAGGAAGCAACTGATAATACTGGAGTGTGGGGTGACAATCACTGAGTGTGCTGAGCTAACAGCGGGGGACTGGTGCCAGTTGGATGGATCCATGAAGAGTCCTTGTTCAGGAGGATATGATGGGTTCTGTGGAGGAAAGGGTGACTTTTTCTCCCCAGGAGGAGCAGCTTGTCACAGGAGGTGAGGGAAAGGAAGGAGGAAGCTGGTACTGCTCATTGTTCTTCCTGGATTCCTCTGCCATGAAATGAAGACCAAAGAGGTAACAGTCAAGAGTGCGCCGTGGGAAGGCCAACTGAAGTTGCGGAGGACAGCCAAGAGCAAAGATGGGGACCTGCCTTTGCCATCTTTTGTGAAGAGAGAGGCAAAACTGCCTGGTCTTGAGTTAGGTCTGCTGTGGTAAGGACAGGGCAGGTGTCAGGGCTGTGCAGGATCATTGCCACCTGCAGGGCCCCTATGGATCAAGGGTGGGTGTGTGGAGATGCCAGTCCCATCCCTGCTCTTTGTGTTCCTGTGAGTCGTGCTGGGCAGGAATTCCAGCTGGCTGCCCCTCTGGTGAGATGCTGCTGGATCCATCTTGGTTGGATTGCCCTGCTCAGAGCTTACAGTAAGATACTTGTGAATGCATGTAAACTTACGTAGGATTGTTACTCTATTACAGAGTTGTAGTATGAGTGTTTGTCAAACTGGAAACCAGTACCATAATTATTTACATTTTATTCTGAGGATGCCCTTGGTGTTACTGCTGTGCTAAAAGGCTGAATTGAACAGACCAACCTATTCAGCAGATCATAAATTAAGCAAATCTTTTGCATTTGCTAGCACTTCACACCTTTTAGATATGAAACAAGGTGGTTTGGTTTAACCAAATGAGATTGTTCGTATTCTAAAGCTGATCTACTGTCTTAAACCTTCACCAAGAGAGGGGGGTGGTGTAAGGTTTCTTTGGTCTTCTTGAACTGGTCCTGGTGAGGTGCAGAAGGAAGCAGGTTACAAACACTTGCTATTGTTCTGCTAATTTTGATTTGGGAGCATTAAAATCAATTAACACAAAAGTTGTTTCCCTGAGAAACAGTGGTTAACATCTCAGGCCATATCAATGGGTTACACAGTAAGTATGTTTCTCAGCCCTAATGACTTCCTTGCCTTAATTTTGCTAGCAAATATTTGGATGTGGTCAATACTCTCCATTGCTTGTCTGCTCGGAAAAAATAATTTTATACCATCTAAATGCCCTGAAATACTTAAGTACCTTTATTTTAGGTCTGACAACATGTAGGCTTATTTTCATGTTCTCACTGAGTTCTCTGGTTCTCTTTAAAAACTGGGCTAGAAATCTTTGGCAGGGCTTTTCCAGGAGTCTATCAATGTGCACAGAAAACAGTCAAGCTTGGGAACATGAAATCAAAGAATTGTACTAAGGAGAATCTCTCCTGAACTGTCACCAAGAATCCCAGTAAGACCCTGGCAGTGCCTGCATCTAAGAAGGGCAATATTAAAAAGCAGAGCTGGCAGCCTGATCAATAAATCCCTGTCTAATCTGATTTGCATGTCCCTTCTGCAGAAACCAGATCTTCCTACACAAGGGTGTTCAATATCCATATTACAGGACTGTGTAAGAGAAAACTCATTAGTTACAAGATACATGTTACCCATTAAGGAGTCTGTGAGCAAAGGTGGAAAGACAATAAGGAAAGGTAAAGAGAGTGGGAAGGGTTTGGATTGTTAATGGTGCTGGGTGATGAGGTGAGCTTGCTTTTTGGCTGAAAGGGTTGAGTGGAACACACTACTCTGCAAAGAGCTGTGGTTCATTTTCTGGTTTTGGCTTTTTCTTTGGGATGCTGCTTGTTTTGTTTAATAGCTCAGTCAAAGCAGTGCTGTCTTTGATGTGACCTGATCATGGCAATAGAAAGTCCTCACTGATTTAACTACTTGAAGTCTATCCTGGAATCTCCCAGGGAAAGCAGTTTTTAGTTACACAGATAGTAGGACTAAAATAGCTAAGTGGATTCAGGTTTTATTTTCAACATGTTTTTTATCATCCAGCTTCTTCTTATGCCTTGTTTCTCTGGAAGCAAGGGAGTAGGCCAGGAACAAATTTTTTAACTAAACCAGGTTCTAGTTAAAAAGACTTGGTACTCCATAAAATCCATGGTTGTCATAGGGTGTTACTGAGATGAATTCATAGTGCTGTATGCAAACAACAAGCATTTGTATCTTCCCAGTTTTGAGGATCACATCTTAATTGGACAACAGAAATGCTGGCAGAACAACAGGCTGCTGGCTTATACTGCCTTTTCAAGAAGAAACAAAACCCTTTAAGGGAGACTTTTATTCTCAAAAGACATTAATGTTTTAAGACCTTTAGAATCAAAGCAAATAAACAATCTAAACATCCTTAAAGATGGAGGGAGTCTCTAGGAACTTTTTTCTAGCTCTAGAAATAAATGTAATCTTCAAAGGAGCTTGTTTACCTTAAGTATGTGCAGGTGGTGTTGGTTTATAATTACCTAAGAAGAATCCAAAGGCCAAATTCAATATGAATTTTGAAACAACTTTGCCACTGAAGGATGTTAATTTAGCAAACAACAGGGACAATTATATTTTTCCTTTCATTGTTGCAGTAGTTTTACATAAAAAGTCATGAGACTACTCCTGCAGAGGTGCAGGTGGGTGTGTCTGTAGTTATAGTTACATGTTGTGCCTCCTACCTTAAAGCTTGCATGAGGGACCTACTTAGCATCTTTTGAAGATGAGCTTCTCTAAAAACAGAAATGATTTGTTACTTGTATGGTGATAGCTATAGAGAGAATAAAGCTTTGAAGCCTTTCGTCTTAAACCTATGATCTAGTGAGTGAAAACCACATGCTTTTATGGGGATATCTCAACAAGCATTTTAGAGCTTTCAAGTACACACTACAAGGAGTATCTTTGAAATACTACTCGTCAGATGGCATTTCCCCATTGAATGGTAATACTTTGAAATCTACCATTTCTGCTGTTTTCCATCATTTCACTTGTCTAAACTCTAAACAGCTCTCCAAGAAGATTTTTTTTTCTAGAAAAAGATACAGGTATTCTCTGAGAAGCAGCACTTTTTGATTACTTCAAAGATGATGTGCCCCATGAAGACAGGGTCCATATTTAAACAGCTCAGGAAGAGAGCAGATTTAGGGCTGGTGTTCAAAAATGTCTTGTACTGCTAATTTTTAAAAAATATACAGATTCTAGAATTATTCAGTATTTAGTTTATTTACTCGTCCATCTGTGATACTTCATGAGAGGCAAGCAATAGCACGTGAAAGGAAATAATTGCAAAAATATTGATAGTGCCTGAAAGGAAAGCAATTAAACTAAACACTTCCGTCGATGGCAGAGGAAAGCCGTGGAGGGTCTTCCTGGGGAGATGCTGTGGGGCGAGCTCTGGGCTGAGCTGCCGGCAGCCGGGCGAGCGGCCGAGGCCATCCAGGAGATGGTGCTGTTGGACTGGGGAAGCGGCACGGCCCTGACCCAGAAGCATCTTTCAATGCGGTCCTCCCCGTTTTCCATCTGTGTTGCATGTTACACTTTGGGGTCCCCGTTTTCTTTTGGGAGGAGAAGGTGTCGGTGTTAACCAGGCGCGTACCGCGGTCCTGTGTGCGATGCCATTCCCAGCCAGCCAGCCCTGCGCCCTCGGTGGAGATGACGGCAGTGCTTGAAGGCGATGTTTTTCGCCGGGACTGCGTGGTTGGCGAGGTGGTAACGCCGAGGCGAGGAGCAGCTTCACAGCTCGCTGCCCTCACCGGAGCCACCGCCTGAGCAGGGCTGTGCCCCAGCCAGGCGCTCGCCGGGCGCCCGCAGCCTCGCCGCTTCGCGTGGGGAGCAGCACGCCCGCTCCGGGGGCTCCTTGGGGACCCGCCAGCTTCCCTGCCAGCTTNGCGAGCGGCGCGCAGCTCCCGGGCATCCTGCCCGGCTCTCGGCACACGAGGCACTCGCCTCCCGCCCGCACCTGGGCACCTGTGGGCCCTGCGAGTGCGGAGGTCTGCGGGCAGTTCAGGGTGGGAAGGTTTGAGGTGGTGAAGGGGAATTTGGGTTTCTTTCGGTCCAGAGTGTCTCAGCAGAGCAAGAGGTCAGAGGGTTGTGGTGACGTTTTCTGTCGATTTGCTGTTTTATTAGCATCCTCTCAGCTCATTTGGTTCAGAGGCTTCAAATCTGGCCTGAAAAGATCAGCAGGAACTGAAACAGGTTAGTGGATGCCCTGGGAGCAGCTGTAGCATGAAGTCACCAGATTGGGTACTTAAAGAATATTTCATGGAAGGAAATATCAAAGGCCTTTCCCCAGTTGCAGGAGGACTTCTGTCTCTGAGTATTTCTGTATGTGTAACCAGGCAGTGACCAGGGTTTCATATGTCATGTAATTCTAATCCCCTAATTCTTCAGCCTGAGGTCTCTGCTAGAATGGGTATAACTAAAATAAGATCTTTCTACATGCAGGCAGAGAGGCCAAAAGCAAATCTCTTACAGGTATCTGGGTGGGTTACAAGGCCTCCCAAATTGCAGCCACCATCGTGCTATGAGCCATTTTGAGTTTGTTGCACCCATCTCTCTGTGGCTGAATTGAGCATGGCCAGTGGTGGAGGAGAAGTGGCCGGTGAGGAAAGACCCATCACAGAGATGATGGCCAAAGCTCCCTTGGAGTAGACCCACCAGGAAGGCCAGTGGTGTAAGGATTTGAGGATTATGTCTGTTGTGATGCATTTCTACTCCTGTCTTTTTAAATCATTAACAGCAATTCAATGGCCAGTGGTAGGATTCAATTTTTTTTTTTTCTTAACAATAAATGATTTAAAGCTCAGGTGGCTTTGTGGGGGCTTTTGCTACATGAGTAATGATTTGGCATGAGCTGGGCAGGGAAGTGATTGAGAAACTGCTGTCTGCCATGCTTAGGTGTGTCAGCAGAAGGAAACCAGAAGAAAATACTAAAGAACAGCAATTCAGGAAGGAGTATAACCAGCCCAAAGCGAGCCTGTTCAGATTCCTTTGCTTTTCATGTGAACTTGAGGTACGGTTCAGCTCACTCTGCTGAATAATTGTCAAGTTTTCAGGCAGGAGCTGGATGTTCCTTGGGCCTGAGGAGTGTGCTGTGAGCAGGAGATGGCTCAGGCCACAACTTTAGTGTGGTCCTGCACATATCTGTCTCAGAAAGATAAGCTCTTCCTATGTATTGAGGAGGAGTCTCAGCAGGCACCAGACAGGAAGTTACACACTTTGTTTTTGGGACCATTTGATACTGAGCTCATGGATAAAACAAACTGCTTAGGTTCAGCACTGACTAAACCTAGGAGACCTCTCTGCTGAGACCCCAAACCACCAGGCTATAGTGTCAGGCCTCCTTTCACCCCAGAAACTTTGCAGCTCTTTCTGAGCTAGGAGCCCCATCCCAACAAGTGGAAGAGTGTGTCCTCTTCCATCCTAGTTCCCTGCTGGGTGGCCGAGTGCTTCATTTGGGCAATGATCCTTTGAGCTCCCTCCCAGGCAGCCTTTCCTTGTCTGGAAGAAAGAACTCTAATCACTGCACTGTTGCAGACAGGCAGTTTCCAACACTACTGGTATGGATTACACACCCCAGGTTTGCCAGCTACTGTCCAACTACTGCCTTTGGAAGGTATTAAAACGGGGTAGGTGCTTTTTTTTCCAGCTTGGACCAGAACTATAAGTCAGTATGAAATTTCAGGTCAAAATGCTGCCTTTTTTTTAGGTGCCTACCTCCTGATATGCTGATTTTTGGTTCTTAATCAATAGGCAGGAAGGAATTCAAGACAAGCCTGCATCTGAGGCTGCTAGCAGACATATTAATGTAATAGAATCCTGTAGCTTAGTGGGGAATAAAGTACAAAAAAGCTTTCTGGGTTTTGGTTGTGTTGAGAGGATTTGTCAAGAAAGCTCCTGAGGGAAGAGTAGAGGAAGATGCCATGAATTCAACTTAAGAACAATAATAGAGTCTGGAGGGCATGCACGTTGCCAACAACAATAATACTGGGCAAGCAAAGAGGAAATCAGTACAACTAAGTATCAGGGAACCCTTCCAAATCTGAAAATCTAACTGTAGTTTTCCAATACATTTGTTTATTAATTAGTGTAAAGATGAGATGAAAAGGAAATACAAAGGAAGTATGGTGAATTGCAAAACTCCAAAGTTATAAAACAAGAATGCTTCAGGTTTGTCAGTCAGAAGAGCAGGAATAATTAATTGGTAGTTCAGAAACTGGATCACCAAAGATTAAAGGCAGAAATTAAAGAAGATAAAGACATTGCTGAGAATCTGAATGATTTGTTTGCAGCTCTCTTCAGCACGGAGAATATCAGAGTGATACCTACTGGGACTTGCTCTTTTCTGGTAATCAAGATGTGTCAGAAGGAAGAGCTGGAACAAATCGATAATTTAAAAAGCAGCAAATCATCAGCTCCAGATGGTACATTGAAAAGTTTTGAAGGAGCTTAGTATGAAATAGCTGATATGCAGCAAAAATATGCCTTCCTTAATTAAAAACAGCTATTTTGCTGGATAAGTGGAAGGTGACAGTTGTACCCAGAGTTAAAAACAGGATTGAGATAATTTGAGGAAGCACACACTTTCTATAGCCAGATATACACTTCTGTTTTATAAGCTGGTTGAAGACAGAATATAAAGTAAAAAAAAAGAAAAATGATAGTATCTAAAGAGCAAAGTTTCTGCAGGAAAGAGTCATACCTCGTCATTAATTTGTCTTAACTCTAACTGGGACAGGCATGTCATGGGCAAACAAGAAGGAACCACTGTAATTTAGATAAACCTCAAAGGACCTTTGGCCTCGGCAGGATACTGTGAGACAAAGAGAGGGGAGCTTGCTGCAGATGTCTTGGCTGATGAGACTGTGCCAGGCTGCATGTCCAAGGGAGCCCTGACCATCCTTAACATCTCCCTGCCACATCAGGCCTGTGACTTGTTCCTGCTCTGTAACAGTGTTATCTCACCCAGGTGATGCCAAGCCCTGCTTTCAGCTGCCCTGGGAGCTGAGGAGCCAATGAGGGTGACCTGTTTCCAGCTTCTGAGAAAGCTTAGGTTGTTTCTGTGTGTGTCAGGCTCACAGGTCTGAAAAGGTGAACAATGTTGAGAAAGCTCACACACTGCTTTTGAAACTTAAGACCCACAGAGGATGAAGACATTGCTTGAGGGGAACTGCAGGAGCTAGGAGCTGAGGAGCATTAGTGGCAGCTGTGGTGGGAAGCTCTTGGGTAGCACCATGGTAGCAGCTTCGTGGTGAAGGCATTCATGGGGAATGAAAAATATGAATGAAAAAAGTTAAAACCCTTCAAATTGTTAGGTAAAGGCAGGGGCTGGCTGGCAGAATGCTTTTTAACTACTGTCACTCACTAGAAGAAGGTCTAGTACTGTGTAAAAAAAAAAGAAAAAAGGAATTTGGTTATAGCCAAATGGAAAATGAATATGACAAAGCATCTAATTTCAGGAGAAGAAACAAGAGGAAATGTATTCATTTTCCCTCCCAATGCTATGCATGAATTAATTAGGTGCAATATCAATATTAACATTGTTTAACAACGACCCTGTATGTTAATAGTGAATACTCTGGATTAGTTGAGAGAAAAATCCATACCTTTTCCCTTAGAGGGAATCCATAAGAATCCATACCTTTACCCTTAACAACATAGCTTTCTCCTATCTTAGTTTTATGCAAATTGGGACTGTGGACTCCTTATTGTGTTCTTTGTTCCCACATCCTGCTTTAAAGGTACATTCCTGCTTCTATGTTGCCAGTGAAGGCTGACAAACTGACCATCTTACCAGGAAAAAAGTTCAGTAGGATTCTGTGGAATACCTTAAAAAACCAACCAACCAACCACCAAATCTTTATCAAGTATTTAATGATCAGGACCTTTGTTAATACAAATGTATGGTTTTCATCAACTTCAACCAGAGATTTTTTGCTCATTTAGGCAGACAACAGGACTACTACCTCCTTCTTTCTTGTTCGTTTTTGCCTGCCAGTTTCTCTCCATTTCTTCCGATCTCTTCTTCTATGGATTCTCCCCTCAGTCCTAGGCTCTTCCCTTCCCTGCCTCCCTCTCACAGGTGTGCGATGCTGCTGGTGCTTGTCTTCTTCTGTACCTGCTTCTGCCTCCTCACAGCCTTGTCAGCTCACACCTGTACCAACTCTGGTGCCCAGCCAGAGTCAATTATGACAGCAGAGCTAATTAGAAGGCACAAGGTGTTGTGCCTCATTCTTGAGATCTGTACAGCTCCCCATCGCAGTGTGCTCTGCTGATTAGGAAACACTGATTTATAGTAATGAAAATTATAACAAAAAAGTAGTTTTAAGGCTTCTGGAATAACCCTGCTGGGTTATCTTTCTTCTGTTCTGTTTCTGTGTGTTAATTTTCATATTAATGAGCTCTAGTATATAGCACTTCTAGGATTTCACTGGGTATTTGGTGGGGAGCAGCATCAGCCAGGAAATGCCTGGAGAAGTGCTGTATTTATGGATGATAAACTAGGCTGTAGATTCTAGAAAGACTGTGTTTTGCCTTTTCCTTTAAATTTTCTTATGCAGTCACATAAGGGAGGAAAGGATGGTGCAGAGGTGCCCAGGACACTTTTAAATTAGCTAATTTAGATGCAAAGTCAGCTTTGCCATGGCAGCATGGAGCAGAGCAGCATGGCTGATTCACTCAGCTCCCCAACAGTCCCGAGGGTCCCACTGCTCAGCTTTTCCTATGCTCTTTTCTGCAAGAAAACTCTCCCCTCTCTGATGCCATGGGATGCTGTGGCTCATGTCATCACACAGCAATTCAGCTGCTTGATGTGACAGTTTGCTGATATACAGGCTTGTGGGCTTTTCCAGATGCAAGATCCACAGTAGAGTTGAATAGCTAACGCTTCAGGGTCAGTAGGTTTGGGTCCTTTCTTTCCATTTATGAAAACACCCATAACTGTCAAAGCTCAAGAGAACTAAGACCCTACAAAAAAACGGAACCACTTGCACATCAATGCCATCAACAAATGTTTCTTTGAGCTGGTTTTCATGTCTGAGGCTCAGACCAATATGCAGTGATCTTGTTATTTCTACATCAGCAGCATAGCAGACAGCTCTGACATCTCTTCCCTTACCCAAAACTACTTTGGGCTAGATAAAACAATAAGATCTTGGTGATGGTTGCCCAGAGCGGTTCTCAAAACCACTTTATTCATCATTAAGACAAAGAAAATTGTCCTCAGTCACAGGACTGTGGAGTGGGAAATAGAGATTATAGTTACAGTCTTGGGGAAAAGCTTTGTGTTAATTATCATTAATGTCTTGTGAACTCCTCTAAGATGTCCAAGTTGTAAATGTTCAGCTGGGCTCCACATAACATAAAAACACCTATATGTTTTCTGGTCATTTTACCAGAATAAGGCAAATTGTAACTGTGATTACTTTTTTCTTCTGTCTCCTTCCCCCATGGCTAAAGGGTCTTTAGGTTGGTGGACAAGTTGTTTTTCTTCACAAAATAGCTGTAATAGGAGAGTGAGACTTCAAATCTCATCTTGAGGAGCATTTACTATATAGTTTTCTGCCTGGAGAAGCCAAAGTTAAAAGAAAATTAAATCAAATTTTTCTCAGAAGAGGTACATCATTTTGTCTGGTCAGCTATTGTGAGTTTGTTTTCCCGAACTGCTGAGTTCAGCTGGAACTTTAGGTGCTCGGTCTCTTTGAAAATCGTGTCCAGGGCTTCCAAATCCAGGCAAAGGGCCATGGTGGTTTATATAGAAACTCTGGCACAGAGGATGAAATAGAGCCTCTCTCTTTCAGAGGGACCTTCTTACTTCAAGGACTTCAGGGACTGTAAGTAGCGAAACCTTGCTGTTTAAAGTCCTTTCTGCTTTGAGGTATTCCACCAGGGAGTGCAGCCTCCAAGTTCAGCACAAAATGATGCAGTCCCAAATAGGACACTGCACCTGAGCCCGCTCTAGATTATTATCTGACACTATTATTTTTTTCTTGTCAAGATCATAAAGAGTGCACAATGGAGCCCTACAGAGTGCTGGTATCCTGATAATATGACAGGAAACTCTCAGCTTGAGGTTTATTAGGAAGCCAAATCCCTGTTTCACTGTAGTGTAGTGGGGTTGATACTTCATTCTGTTCACTGTCCTGCTTTGATTGGAATTTCAAATGCTAAATCTAACCTGACCACTGTAATTTAACCTCCTGGTTTTTATATGTCTGCTTCTAGTTGATCATGTTATGTTGCCATCTTGCTTTTTTGTTTGGATGTCATTTAGACCTTCTGAAAACAAATTTACTCTATCCTGGCATGCAGAACTTTCCCAGCAAGTTCCAGAGATTGATTTCCAGAGACTTACTTGACTTTGAGATCACATCCTGGAGGATGGTGGTATTGAACTTTAATTGGTTTCTCAGAGTTGATTTTCTCCTCCTATTAGTTCACAGAGCAGATGAGCGATTCACTCACTTAACTCTCGATTGAAGAGATTGAAGAGCCTGTCCATGCACTCATTTTTTAAACATCTTTTACCATTTCTTTATAAACAGGCAGTTGAATGATACTAAGTTTGAACCCAAAGTACTTAATTTCTTTACTACATTGAAGCATAGCTGAGAGCATCCAGAATCTGGTGTAGCTGTTAAGAAAATATGATGTTCCAAACATGCTGCTTTTGTTGATATGCCCCACTGGAGCTTAGAAAATGTGTATTACCCTTACGCCATCCTTGGGAAAATGGGGAGTAAGTGGTGGGATACACTTGCTGAAAAGCACTTTGCTGTGGTGTTGCTTTGCTGTTAGGTTGTCCTAACCAGTGTGTAAAATCTGGGTTAATTTTAACACGAGTTAGGCAAACACTGGCATCTGCACAGAGTTGCCTACACATGAAATGGCTGTCTGTGCTCGGTTTGTAGTCAGTGGTGGTCTGTCAGTCCTGCCAGAGTGGTCCACAGAGGTGTCCAAGCAGCAGAGGCTCAGTTCAGTTGCTCATATGTACATGTCTGGGGCCATTTGAGATGCCCTGGAGTAAGTGGGACATCCCCAGTGAGCTAAAGGTTTAGCACAGGACTTTTCTGTCCTGGGAGCTGCAGGCCACATGAGACACCTTCACACAGTCAAACCTAGTTGTCTGCTTGAGGGTAAGCTAAAATGCTCTCTGGGGTCTGCTCACTGTATTGGCAAACTCTCCCAGTGATTGCAACCTGGACCCAGCACCCACATGGAGACACCTGGATGGAAGTATCGACACCTCCAGCTGCATCCTGTCCCTTATGGCTGAAGATGCAGGTCTGGCCTCCAGACACATTTAGAGTTAAATATGTAGGTAAGCAGCTCCAGAGGACAAGGTATTCAGCCTCTTTTTAATAGCTACTATAGGAACAAAAGAAATGCCCTCTGAAAATGCCTTTCACCAAACTGGCTACAGAGAGACACTGGGCATGTAGCTGCTTAACTTTCAGGTTAAGAAAGTGAAAAGCATCCCACCTTTAGATGAGATGTAATCCTTTTAACTCCACTGACCCAGAAGCAGTTTTCTCCAGTTACCCGGAGGAAAGGCCATAAGGGAGACACAGTAATGATATTCTGAACCTCAGGAGCATCTTGAATATTTCTGGACTTTGCAAAATGATATTGACTTAAAGATATTTGGAACTGAGCTATGCACAAAGTAAAAGTTTACTGTTTTTTCCCTTCTCCAGATAATACTTTTCACTTTAGGAGCCCTAAATGTGGAAATGAGCATAGTTTTTCACTCTATTTCCCTGGACAATTTCAGTACTCACCACCTGGATGGTGTTTTCTTACCCCTTCCTCCTATTTTCATCCTTTTTGAAAGATGCAAAGACCACAATTTCGCTTGGGTTGTTCAGGGAAGCATACAAACCATGATGGCTGCTGTGGGATTGATGGGAGAAGTTTAGTGTGGGAGTAATGACGTTTTCAAATTAAGCCTGCCTGACCCAGATGCTCTTTATAGAGGTATCTCATTTAAAAGCTTAAGTGAATTATATGGTCAAAGTTTTAAAAGGAGATGTGAGGGGAAAAACTGGGACAACTAAAAAGTGCAGTAACAGTGAATGTCTGAGAAGTGCGATAGGGTTTGTATAAATCCTCAATTCATAGATCACCCTGGGGACATTTGAACATGGAAGTAGTTGTAGAAAAGTAAAAGGTAAGTCTTCAACGGGTGTAGACTAAGTTAATTCCAGTGGGATTAATTTTACTTACATCAGTGAGAATCCAGCTCTCACCACTGTGGGTTGACGGCTCTGGTGAGAAAGTAATAGTGTCAACTTGATATATCATTAAACAATATTATTTTGCCTCTATAATTCTCCAAAATCTAATTTTTTGCAGCTGTTTTGATTGGATTTAGCTTTTTATCTCTATCTAGGTGCTGTGAATGACTGAAACTTTGAACAGAGTTCACTGTTCTTTATTCTTGATTTCCATATATATAGATATATATGGAAAAGAGCAGATTTATATATCAAGTAGAGTCCACAGAGGTATTGGGATGAAAGAGCTAAGCAGATCTTGGCAGTGAGCAGTTTCCTCATGGTCATTATTCTGTGCTTAGATCCCTACAGAGGGGCAGGTGTATTTGTTTGGACTTCCAAGAAGATGCAGCAATAAAAAGGACACTGACAATTTGATGTCTGTTTCATGTGGTGCCTTGTTTACAAAGATCCTAAATGACCTTAAAATGTGTAATCAAGAGAGGGTCAAAACAAATGTGGTGCCAGGAACAGTAGCAGGCTGCTGCAGTCTAACACTGGCAGGGGATTTGCACAGGAGCCCTGTGGCAAAAGCAGGAACAGAGCTGAGATTCCTGGGTCTCGTCTCTCCACAAAGACAAGGCTCTCTGTAGCAGTCACCTACACACTCCAGGTTTCCCTTCACACATGCTGGCTGCTGCAGTCAGGAGTGCTGCCCAAAGCCATGTCCAAGGTTTGCTCTGTGCAAACAAACTGCAATGCCATCAGTACTTATCTGCTGGGTTGGTAGGGTGTGACTGCAGCGTGAGCCCAGAAGCGAACTCTACTCCACTGGGGTCGGCAAGCTGCTGAGCTCATGTCCATTTGAGGAATCCTCTCCTGTTGGATCCCATGTGCTCTTGGGAGAGGCTCTGGCACCCTGTGGTCAGCAGTACCTAGTGATGGTGCCAGCTGTGTTCCCTGTCTCTAATTGTCAGGACCTGGAGCTTGGCACTGAGCAGAGATTTATTTTGCTGGATGAATTGTATCCATACATGAATATGTATGTCACATGAATATGACACCCTCCACCTGGGAGGGTGTCGCATCCTAGAGAAGCTGCTGATGGCAAGTGCCCAGAGGAAGGCAACAGGGATACTTTTGGCAAACTGAAGTGGGAGATAACTTAAGCATGTTTTGCAATGTAATTGAACTCGTGATACTTCAAGTGAATTCCTCCATGCGTGTGCCCCCCTCAGCTCAGCCCTCTGTACTTCTTTCTTTCTTTGAACCAGCACCAGTATACCTTACTTACAAATTTTCGTAGGCAGAATTTGATTAAAATCACCAGAAATCGAGGACCTCTCCCTTCACATACAATTTTAATGCTTCTTGTAATTGTTTCAGTTGATTTTTGCTCTCTTTTTGCTCCTCCAGATGCTGTCACAGCTTTAATACGTCAGTACAAAGCTTAGTCAACCTCACCAATCAGTCATCCTGCCTCGGGGCAGCAGGTGCCTCAGTGGGTGTTTTTTGCTGGAAGGAGAGATTTCACTTGGGTTAGGATGATGGGAAGAGCAGCTGATGTTGGCAGTGGGATTGGAGGAAAATGATGGTCCCATGCACACTGGGGTTGGCTAATGCTGTCACTAGAAAATGTCCCTCTTTTGGAATTCATCTGACAAGCAAACCCACCTTCACTATTAGTTTGGATCATGACAGAAAAGAAACTCTCCTATATAGAAGACACTTTTTCTTTGCTTATATAAGTCAGAGCTATGGCTTCTGGGCTCTCACTAAATGCCTCCTTTTCTCTGTACTTTTCCAGCTCATTTGATACAGTTTTGAATTGTGAGTTATTGGGGTTTTTTAAAGGTTTTTTTTAAAAAAGATATATTAATTACACAAATGCGTGGTGGAGATCGGTGCTCATGTCAAAAGGTTTAAGCTTCGGGTTTAATTTGGATGAATGCCTGAAATTTAGCTCTGAACCAGTGGCAGTCTTTGAATTTATAAATACTAATATCCACCTGAGATTCTGGTCCAAGGCAAGAGCAAGACTTTTATTCTGTTCAGGTTCCTCATACCTGCTTATCACCATAGCAAATTAGGCCTTTTCAGGCAAGCAACAAGTGGTATGACTAACAACCTTGTAGTGCTGATTTTTCTTCCCAGCAGTTTCAGTGAGAACAGCCAAGGTCTGGCCATTTAGGCCAAGGACTTAAGGAAGTGTTTGATATTTTTGGGGACTCCTGCAAATTTTAGTACACATTACTTATGTTTGGGAGTTTGTCTGCTCTTGGCTGGCCCAGGTAAACCAAGGACAGGGAACAAGTTCAGGATCCTTCCCATTCCTCAGAACCGCAGGGTGAGTGAAGGTCCATAACTAGTACTTAGCCACAGAAGTCAGTGCCTGGGAACAGAGTGATCAAGTAAGATAAATTGGAGTGATAAATCTGCCAAAGGCATGACAATAGGATAGGAGTAACACTTTTGTTATGGCAAAAATGTAGAAGCTAAAATGTTCATGCATTTAAAAATTAAGAATTTATGTTTTCTTGCCATCTTGAATGGGATCTAGAAATTGCATTGAACGGGTAAGTGAAACCTGGATTTGGGATTTTGTATATGATAAAGTTAGGTAACTCAGCAGGGATTTTTTCTGGCTAATTGGTAGGACCGTGGGTGGAAATCGTGTGCTGTGCAAGCAAGCACATCTGCTTACTGTGCTCTGCTCTTCCCCGAATTCATATTCTTATACGTGTGTGCTGATTCCTGTTCCAACACAGATAAGGCCAATCTCTTGGTAACAGGCTGCCTGG
The DNA here is from genome assembly GCA_013400515.1 of Erpornis zantholeuca. Taxonomy (NCBI): domain Eukaryota; kingdom Metazoa; phylum Chordata; class Aves; order Passeriformes; family Timaliidae; genus Erpornis; species Erpornis zantholeuca. The sequence continues at coordinate 83,873 of VZTN01009017.1, read as the reverse complement.
GTGGACTCAGGGATTTTTACTTTATGGTACAGTCAGAAATGTCACCAAGGCAGGGCATTCTGTGCTAGCTGGAGGATTCTGTTTCCAGTGTAAAGAAAGACAAGACTAACAAAATGTCACTTTGTGACTCCCATACAGACTTGGTCTGAGCACAGGGCTGAAGGTATCTAGCTGTGCTATAGTCTGCAGGAACTCTACTTTCATCTGCAAAAGGTGAGCGGAATGGGGAGCTTCTTTTTTTAACCACCCATGATTGACTACCATTAGTATTTAATACTTGTATTGAATCTCAGATAATTGCTAAAGTGATGAACTGCTGTCTCAACTTATCCACATGCAATTAATAATATCGATCACCCTACACTGACCTTGAGAGTTAATAACTGGTTTTTCCCTTAGTTTCCCTTGACGAATGGTGTTTTGTACATGCCAACTTATAATTTTGTCAAGGTGTCAGATCACAGGGTCTGATCCTGCAGACACTGAAATGAAAACAGTGCTTTCTGCAATGGTTGTTTCTTTGGGACCAATAAGAATATTTATGTCTAGGCTGAAAAAGAGGTAGTTTTTTATTTTTATAGGATTTTGTCTGGGGGAAGCCTAAACAAATATTTGTGTGTGAGCCAGATTACTTGAAAGCTGTGTAGGATACCTGCACAAATATTTGAGGCTCCAAAAGTCTGGCCTTATTTTCTCCATCAAATAATTAGGTGGTCCTTTTCTCCATCTAATGAGAAAGTGCTTCTGCTTTTCCCAAAAAAATCCTTTCCCAAAGTAAACACCCTGGTTAAGACAGAGAGATAATTGAGACAATTTATTTGTCTCATCTCATTTGGAGAGACTTTTAGAAGTCTTTTTGCTCTAGGTAATAAGAACATCTTTTTCCCAATTACCTTGAACAAACTGAAGAATTTATTTGTGGTTATCTTTTACTAATAGGCTTCCCTGCTTACCTAATTCTCATCTTACTAGTATTATCTGATAATGAATCAACAGTACTGCTCCTGTTTTGTATGACATTTTTTCTTAGATTCCTGCTGCACTATGTGCCTTTTTGCTTGCACATATCCCTCTGCTGAGATCCCTAACAGAAGGATCAGAACTACTGCAGGCCTGGAAACAGAGAATCTAGCAAAAAAGGTTCTGCTAAAGTCTCTGAAATATTTTTATTCTCTGCTGCAGAGAATATCTAACAGATCTGGCATGTGTGAAGTGGCACTCCCTACCCAGAGCTTGGCACCACTGAGAACAGCTTTGCAGTGCTGTATTATCCAAGAGACACACAGCGAGGGAGTTTGGGGGAAGAAATCCACCCCCACATCAGCACTAACCCTCATTGGTGGAGCAGTGTGTGGGAATGGTGTGTGATGATCTGGCTGCTCCTTCTGCAGAGCAATGGGAGGACGTTGTCCCATAACAGGAACCACTCAGCACTTCAGCACTGATTTCCCTTCCCCATGGACACATATAACTGCCCCCTTCCTCTGGACAACTGGCATCGTCTGAAGACACCTTATCTTTTTAAAAAGCATCTTGGAAAACTCTTCAAACACTGCCTCTTCCCTGCATCTGTACTCATTCACCCCCTCCCCACTGCATCCTCAGCTAAAGCAGATTATTAGAAAATCCATTTAAAAAACACAGCAGTTTTATACTGAAAGATATCTAGAGGGCAGCAAATCCAGAGGGAAATCTCACCCTTCAGTGCAAACGAAACCTCCTCTTTTATTTAATTTCTGAAAATCAAACACAGAGTTACATAAAGCTTTTTCTTTTCTCTCTCTCTCTCTACAAAGCAGCAAGAATAATAAGATATCTCTATAAGGTTGAGATATAATCCTACCTGGGAGCAAATTTTTAATTTGATTAAAGCTTACAGTACTGGGCAAAGCCTGTAAGTTCAGGTGTGAGTTATGAAGAAACTGCTTGGCTATCCATAATCCCATCTGAAAGAAAATGTATTTTTAGACTATTGCTGTGTGACACAGAATGCTCCTGAGTTATTTGGGTATAACTGCTTGGTGTGAAGGATATATTTAATTTAGTATTAAGATTGTGTTATTGATTGCATTTCCGTTTTCCTTCATGTTTCGTTCAAATTATAGTTGGCCAAACAGCAGCTGGGTTCCATTTAAGTGTTGGCAATGGAAATCAAGGCTTCTGTGACATCTTGCTTTATTGAATACTGCCTTCTTCAGCACATTTTGACACCCTTTGAGAAGTGTTTCTGCAATTATCCTTCCTGAATTTCATCACCAACTGTTGATGTGTACGGTAATAGGGATGTTGGAAATCTCCATCTCATGTCCCTAACGTTTTATGTTTGGCACTTGAGGTTTGGAACTTGGCCATCAAGGAGTTATCAGAATGCTTTTAAACAAGGAGAAAATTTAAAAACAGCCATGCTAATGGTTTGACTTTTTACTCAGTTTTTGAAAATTTTCACTTTATTGAGTATGAAGAACTGGCATCTGCATGTTGTAAGATGCAAGTAGAGGCAGACCAGTGCAACTTTTAGTGGACACCGTCAGTAACTACAGGGAAAAGCAGACAGGCTCCTTTGAGCACACTTGGGTAGTGTCTAAATGTCAGAAGGCACATCTCCCATTCCCCACTTTCTGAAGTTGCAAAATGGGGTTAATGAACTGACCCCCATTGGCCTGACATTTACATTTACTGATGAAAAATGCAATATGAGAGTGGATGATTCTTATTATCAAGGGGCAACATATTTGCATTGAAATAGGATAGGATGTATACAGGAGAGAGGAGGATTGGGACTCTGTGATGACTGTTTTTGCTGGAGACTATGACTGAAATGAGATGGATTTGTGTGGTACCTGATGATATTTATGGCAAAGGCCCTACAAGAGCACAGGCAATTCCCTGCTAATTGCTTTTCTTCTGATGTACAGCCCCCTTTCCTGTCTCATACGTGTGGTGATTTTGCTCAGCTAGTATTACATTAGCACTGAAATATCAGGGAATTTTTGTCGCTAGAATAGTCAATCGTTACTGAATATGCAAAAGCATCACCTCCCTTGCTATCTCTGAACATCTCTGTGTTTCCTCTGCAGGAAGGGAAGATTCCCTTTCTTCCTTTATCTCCACTAGAGAGTTCCTTTTGCCTCGGGTTATTGTTCATAAGGTGACCACTGGGTGGTTTTCCAAAGCAGCTGCAAGTTGTGAGGTGCACTGTTACTGGTAAGGGTCATAGAATGGGTAGGGTTGGAAGGGACCTTAAAGATCACCCATCTCCAACTCCCCTGGCATGGGGGATGTGGTTGGCCTTCAGGGCTGCATTTAATAGCAATATATGACTACCTTGTTTTGTTTGTTTAGTATTGTGTGTACCCTGCCCTGTGAGTAGTGGCTATATCTGAGCCATGAGAGGTTAAAACCTTTTGGACTCATTTGGTTGCTCAGAGAATTCTTGCTGCCTTGGGCTTCGTAGATGAAATATAAACACTATTTACATCTACTTAAAATCTGAATTGAACTTGAAATTTCTGTTCAATCCAGTGGTGAATGTAGCTACTGTTAAATTACCCCATTAACTATAAAGCAAAGTTTAATCTGCTGTGTTTTACTTTCATAAAATGCTTCTAAGCACTGGTAATGTTCCTTTTCATTGTCTTCCTTTAACTTCATAGGATACTGAAGTCTTTGTCCTAAAAAAAATTAAATAATTAGGATTAAAATACATATGAAAGAAATGCAAGGGTTCGATAAAGAAAGAAGAAGGGAGCAGCATTACCAGGAAGAATTATAAAGATCAACACCGGAGCCACTTGCTGTTTTGCCTTTTCCTTTCCAGAGGAAAAAGGTGGTCAAAGAGCTTGGTCAAAGAGCCCCACTAAGCAGATTACCTCAACTACTTGTGGAAAAGACTGAAAGTGCGATCCAGAAAGGCAATTACTTTTTATTTTCATTCAGATAGAATTTTTCAGCTTCTAACATGGAGTTAATTGCCTCTTTTTTTTCCCCTCCTTCTTTCTTGTAATGGTCCTTTGCATAGGTTTAGTCATCCTTGAGGGCAGCTGCTCCAAGTATGCAGCAATTGCCAGATGATTACCTCTTTAATGTTTTCACTGAGTACTTTGCTGGTTAACCTCCTTAACTGGAGAGCTGCTTATTGTTATTTATGTCTTGTCAGCATAGAGGTTCATTAAGCATTGGTAAATGACATGTTTTCATATCTGCTGACACTAGAAATGCAATATGATCAATTGCAAATTGACTTCAGTGCAGCAATGGAGTGCATTTAACACACATCAGTGGATCATTTGTACAAGCAGAGCTCGAATTTTTATGGCTGTTTATGTCTCTCTAATACCCAAGTATAAATTCTCCCAAGCCAAGCAATTCTTAGCAAAACTAAATGCAAAACTCTCTCCAACAAGTGATTGTGAATCCCAGGCAGGGTCTCAGCACAGGGAGTTTTTGGGTGGCAGGTAAGTGCCAGGAAACAGCCCTGATTGCCTCAGCTGTGCCAGGAGGCAGAAGTGGGCTGGGGCATCTCCTGTGAGTGCTCCCTTCCCTGCCTCGGGTGTACCAGGGGCAGCTCCCCAGAGCTTTCCCTCACTTGCTGCCTTGCCACCACCTCAGGAAGGTGACACCGGGTCCTGCCCACACCCCAGGACAGGTTTGGGGGTGGCTTTGTGTATGTGTGATTCCCAGAAGCTGAGCTTATGACACCTCTGTGTCCAGGTCCTGTGGGAGAGGGGGGTGTCCGTGATGGGGAGTCAGGAGCTCCTAGTGCCCAGGTGTCAGTGGTCCTGTCCTGCTCTGCCTCTCCCAGTGCCCAGGTGTCAGTGGTCCTGTCCTGCTCTGCCTCTCCCAGTGCCCAGGTGTCAGTGGTCCTGTCCTGCTCTGCGTCTCCCAGTGCCCAGGTGTCAGTGGTCCTGTCCTGCTCTGCCTCTCCCAGTGCTCAGGTGTCAGTGGTCCTGTCCTGCTCTGCTGCTCCCGCTCCTGGCAAGGGAGCCAGTCTCACGCTAGGTTGGGTCCAAAGTGCCACTTTCTGGTGTTACTGCAGCAGCAGCTCCTGGAGGAGCTGTGGTTGCCTTTAGGGGCTCAAGGCCATTGTTAAACTGGCAGCCTTGGGGATGGGGATGCTGAGGCTGGAGGGCAGTGCCCTGAAACCTGTCCTGCTTTATATGGGGATAGAACATCCACTGCAGTAGCACCGGGGAGCTCCTGTGCTCCTGAGGCCTGGGGTGATGATCTTCCTTATCAGTGCTTCAATCTCCTCTCTAGGGTGAGCTACAACTCCATGCCAGGGCAACTAAGCAGTGACTCTATCCCTCCAGGCTGTCTCCTTTCCAAAACTGTTCATACCCTTACAGTTTGCTTGTCCCTCACTGGGGTATAGGCTCTCTGTCTTGTTTCATTCTGACCAAAATATCTAGGAACTAGTGATATTTCTGTAGTTCTGAGACTGCTCTTACCTGTACCAGTGTACTTGGATTGGAGTAGGTCACCTTCACAGACACCTCCGAATTTCCAGACTTCTATCTTCAGAAATTTGTCTCAATGGCAGAGGTAAAATTTTCAGCTCTGTGGATCCAGGCAGATTATATGGTAAAGATTTTCCTTCAGAACTAAGAGAAGCATATAGTTATCTTAAACAAAACCCCAAAAATCTCCATAACCCCAGGAGAAAAAAAAAAAGCTTTTTGAGAAAAGGTTTTCATGGAAAAGCATCATCAGGTTTCCATTTAACAAAACCCTGTAAAAAAACCCAAACCATGAATGCAGGCAGCAGCCCTGGGAGCATTCAGTGCTGATTTACTATGCCAGGACGTATCTCCTGTAGAGTTAGATTATTATTTTTCTCTACTGTCACACATTGTTTCATGTCTGAGATTCCTCACTGGTAACTGAGAAAAGGCAGGAAGGATTTATTCACATTATATCCATTATTTTATGTACTAGAGAGGAAAAAACAAAAAAGGCTTGTGTTGAAATATCTTTGGGAAGAACGTAAGATCTTACATTGTTTTAATTGGGATAGCTTTGGCAATTCATGATCCTTATGTAAATCAAAACATTTTGACGTTCATCTGGAGTATCTGACTCTTAGCTTATACTTTTCTTCTGTTGGAATATTTGCAATATGCTCATGGCTTTATATGCTACAATAACTTTCTTGTTTTGTCTTATGAATATTAAATTAAACTTCAGGTTGTCTTATGTGTATAAAAAAGAGAGGAGCTGCAGATCTAATCTGTTTGATTAGTGACCTTCTTGAAGAAAAGTTGTCCTCCTTGTTATACTTATTCTCACTAAATATCCAGAACCATATTTGCTCATGGGCAGATGAAGTACCGCTCGTGTTTGCTCCCTGTGGATTGGACTGTGTGAAACAACCTTGTTTCATCACTATGAATAACAGAATGCTGAATTAATATTATGCCCCCCTAACAAAATTGCTTTGATGTAAGATTCCAATATCCTTATTTTGTTACAGAGCCATAACACTTGTTTAGCATTCTGTTATTCATGTGCTAAGATGGTGGTGATGGACTTACTAGGACTTACTAGTTCATGCTGGGGTAGAGTCCAAAAAATGAAGGCAATTTTCAGTCCAAGTTTATAACTGTAAGGTGGAGAAGATGGCAGAGCCAGTGATTTCAATCTTTGTTACCAACATGCTGGTTGTCCCTGCACCTTTTCCCCAACTTTGTTGTCTTTTATCACAGTGCCAGGCCAGATCCTGCCCTGGGAAAAGCTGCAGTGCACTGGCAGCACAGGCTGCAGACTGTGTCTGAATAAGGTACATTTTAAAGAAAAGAGAACTCACTGGTCACAAAATACTAATTTTTGTTTAAGGAAAGGAATGAGAAACTTGATGAATGATAGAAAGATGAAGAAAAATGGGCTAAGAGAGGTTTGAGTATCTAAGCAAAAAGTGTGGTGATTCCACTAAAATCTTGATAATTTAACCAAACTCTGCTTGTGCACACAAGTAATATGAACAACAATGGAAAGGAGAAAGAAAGAACAACTGTCCTGTGTGTCTTCAGATAGCACATCCATTCCATATAAAATTCCCCAGGAGGTATAATATATAAAATTATGGTATGGACTAAGCCAGTAATAACCAAACAATTTGAGATCATGGGGAGTTTTACCATTTCTCTTTCCTTTCTTAAAATCAATTAAAAACCAATTTTATTTCAAGAACACCAAAACACAATTTAATAGGGAATTCTACCTCTGCATGATGATGCCCTTTAACAACAAAATGCAAGAAAACAAGATCCCAGAGCTCTTCAGAATGATCTCTTAAAATCTGCTGGAGACGTGTTGGGGTCAGGCTTTCTCAGAGGCACTGCAGATGCCGTTTTTGCCATCTCTTGCTGTCCAAATAGCAGGGCCAGGCTGTAAGACACAGAAGTGCTTTTCCTCCAGGCTGCCTCAAGATCCCAGGCAACTGGGGGGCTCTGCAGACATAGGAAACTGCCTCTGACATCCTCTGCAGGAACCATCCAGCGAAGGGGTGGGGGTGGAGAGCACTCTCCCCTCTCCAGAGGGCTGTTCAGAGGCTGCTGCCCACCCCAGAGCTGTAGCCAGGCTGGGGGCAGAGCTACTGGCCCAGCCAGGGATGCAGGAGAACGTGGAGCAGGATCCATGCAGAAGGCTGTGGTCCTGCTCTGCATGGCTCCTCTGGTTTTGATAGACAGGGATCTGAGTGTTAATGTTACACATAGTTGCAAGGATGAAAATTGACCAGAAATACCAAAAGGACCAGTGTTTCATCAAGGAGAATAGATTTATCGGCTGTCTAGACCAAAGTTAGTTTTGTATTCACACTTTAAAACTTTTAATTAAGGTTTACACTTATACCACCTAGCCATTCCCAGGTTAGTTTTATGAAAACATTAGCCTTGACATTTTGACAACTTTTTTCCTTTCATTTAGTCTCTCATTTAAAATTGTTTTCATTATCTGTGGTTTAGTGATTCCCTTGGTCTGCTTACACAACCAATCCCTTTGAAGAGTGACAGCTCAGCAAGCCTGGTAGCAGCTCCCAGCACAGCATTTAATTCTCAGTTCAAGCTGAGAAGTGGAACTCTACCTCTGTGGCACTGCACCAGCATCACACCAGGTTTTGCAGTCAGAGAGGGGATTTTTGCCTCCACACCTGCACAGTGCACCTGTGAGAACAACACCCTGGTGCCTTCACAGCTTGCAGGACCCAGGGGCCAGCGGGGAATGTAGGGCTCCTGCTGTCCCTCCTGCCATCACACGCACACACAAGTCCTGTACCTCCCAGTGCAGTCTGTTTCTCTAGGAGATGCTTCAGCTTCTGCATGGGAGGCCCTAAGCAGTTCCCAGAACCTTCTGTCACGTGCTGGGACCAAGCAGTACAGCATGCAAAGATGCTGACAGTGCCACATGTTGATTTAGAAAATCCAAGTTCAGCATGGTTGTGTCAGGAAATGCGCTGAATCACCTAAGAACTTCCTGCAAGTCATAATTAAACCTTTCTGCCCCAGCTCTCTGAAGATACTTAGGCAGAAATGTATGTAAATTATGTATATTTACAGTGATGCAGGAAGGTGAAAGTCATACAGGAATGTTTCCATGGCCAACACCAATTAAATGAGCCTTTAAATTTTACCAATGTATTTGTTCTCTGCAAAGCTGCTGTGGTTATTAACTCTTTGGAGCTCACAGGTAATGAGGCAAGATATTTGGGTGTTAATGGCAGCACTTTGATAGACAAGTAGAGAGAGAGAGAAGTTGTAACATGTCTCTCCCCAGGAAGACAGGAGAACACATCAGCTCTCAAGAAAGGAATAACCCTCGTTTCTGTATCCCTGCATATCTTGCCTTAAGACTGCATCAGGTTGGGGAATTTCCATTCTGATCCCACTGACTGAATGTGAGGAACTGGTCTTTCAATTTTGCTGGAAAAGGGGAAAATGAAGTGTTTTGTTGTTTGAATTCAGACCAAGGTCCTGTGGAAGGAAGTAAATGTTGCTGAAAGAAATTACCAGAGAACAGAAATGCCTGCAGAGAAGCTGGAATGTAAACAGTGTGGGTGTGTCCAGACTTTCCTGTAAAAGATCCCTGCATGTCCTTTTGCTTCTCTTTCAGGTATTGCCCAGCATGCTGTTGAGTGGATAAATTGAGTGCATCCATTGGTTCCATTTGTAGGAGTTCAAGATGAGAGCACTAAGTCGCTTGCTCTTACCAAAGGTGACTTTCTAACTCGAGTGTGGATCAGAAACTAAGAAGAATGGTGACATTTTACAAAGTAGGGCTACCCAAAACTGTGGGAGATTGTGCCTCGTGTAAGGCCAAGAGGAAAAGAAGGTTGGGACTGCATTTTTAATACTGTTTGGGAATCCAGGTTCCCAAGACAGGCGATGCACATCCTTGTGAACACGAGGGAGCAGTGAGGAGAGTGCGTGACCCTGTGTCACCATTTCCCTGCTGGAGGTGGTGACAACATGTTCATGGCAGGAACACAGTCCCTGTTCCCAGAGTGGGGAGAGGCAACGGGGACCTGAGGAACCAAACAATCACCACTTGTGCAAGTCCATCTCTCTATTTGCATACAGTGAACATCTGAGGATTAACTAGAAAAGGATAAATGTGGGATTTTGGTATTGGAATTAGGGTTTAGCAAAATCTGATTAAACAAGAAGTATATAGGGCTTGATATAAAATAGGCATGGCAATGAGACTGATAAGGGAAATACCCTTGGGAATCTTAGAATAGAAATCCTCATTGATCTCTTCTGACACTGAGAAAGAAAAGTGCAGGTCTTCAGATTGACAAGCACTATGTGAGGGAAAAAATTAGATTACACTCAGGTGATAACCCCAATCAAAAGAAGTTCAGAAGAAAGAGAAGTGTCTAAGTCTTTGTTTATAACTGAACTTTACAACCAGGGATGTTATTCATTGAGGATATGACAGTGTTGACAATTCCAAAAATTAATAGGAAAAAAACTCAACCCAAAAAGAACATATACACTGAGTTATCAATAACTTGTTTTTCTTGCCATGCAAAAGAAGGAAAAGACTGGCCAAAAAAATCTTGGTTAATTCTGAAGCATTCTGAGGTAATGCTCTGTGTCAGAAATGTAAATATTTTCCTCAAAAGAATTTTTTTTTTAATCACTCCAAAGATTAGTGGTACTGATTTACCACTAAAAAAATATTTATTATTTATTATTTATTAACAGTTTATTAATATTATAAAAATCTTATCTGTTTTCTTGTATTAGTTTTCTCACTTCACCTACATTGGATTGCAAAATTTGGCCCAGCAAACCATCTTTTCAACACATTTGACCATCACTGATAAGAATATTGATTTTGTTTTAGGGAATCTGGCCTGGCATTTAAGTCTACAGTATATGATTCCCTTCTCTGACACAAACCTTATGTATGAATATGAGGGCCTAATTTTTTGGAGCTCATTTTCCTTTTTGTAAAATATGACTTTTGGGAAGAGAGTTCCCCAGCTTCTTCCTTCTAATAACTGGAATTCTTCTTCTAGGTTACGGGATGTGATTGTGGCAAGTTTTTGTACAGTATCTTTATTTAAATATCTCTATAAAATTAAATAGTTTTTTCCCTGTCATGGTAGTTAGTTCTTGGATGCCTTACAGACTGCAATTGTCTCCTCTTTCAGTCTGTGTTTTACTGTGCAAGACAAGATTTCTAGCCTTCTGTCATGAGAAAATGCTCCTCTGATCACCTTCATAAGCCCCTCCATGCCTCTCTTTTGATGTGAGCTCTTGCATACAGTATCCAGATGGGATTTCTCTCTGTTTTGTATCAGAAGTTCCAGTAAGAAATTTTGCTGAAATGCTTGTCCCCTCAAAAATAAAGGAATCTTTCTGAGCCTGTTCACCAATAAAAATATGCAGGACAGGGACATGTGTTTGCGGTATCTCAACACCATGTCTGTCACTCTGTCCTTTACCCCCAACATGCAAGGAAGGTCCAGTTGAATAGTCAGCATTTCTTGGGGCACAGCCTAAGTAAAACACAAAATCAAACAATATGGGAAAAAAAAAAAGCCAAAACAAAACCAAGCCAAAAGTGTGTGTGAGTTGCTGTATAGCTATTATTCAATAAGAGTTAAGCAAGAAAATGCTTGAAACCACCTGGTGGGTTGAGCATAAGACACCTTCTTTGTATTGTTCTCCCCTCTGCCCTTGTCCACCTGTCCATATTCTGCAGCTGCTGGCTGAAGGAACACACTCAGTAGAAGCAGAACTAGCCCACCTTAGGGTCCTAGGGCTGGAAGGAGCAGCCCCAAAAGGAGGTTGCTGCTACCAAGGAGGAGCCAGGATGAAGGCTGAGCTGGTGTGAAGTCGATGTCTTAAATGGCCACCTAGAAACAGAGACTAGACAGGAATAAAGGAATAAAGAAGGTATTTATTGAAAGGCCTTCAGAGGTACACTAGCAGTACAGGATTTGAAAAATATAAAAGTTAAAACCTAAGGCATCAAGGTGCTGCCCTTCTGCAGGCTCAAGGCAGCCATGCTGGGCCTCCTCAGCTGTGTGACTCTGCCCTGTGTCAGGGCAAACCTGAGGGGATGCATCTAAAGGCAATTAGTGGGGCAGCATTTGATAGTTCAGGTCCGGAGCAAACTCTAGTCCCTAAGAGACAGGCATGACCCACCTTGCTGCTGGTGTGATATGGGGCTGGGATAAAGGGAAATGTTAAGGACAGAAGCTGTCAGATGAGGAGTTTACATATGGCTGATACTCCTGGGATTTAACTGAGGATGGCCTCTATTTACAAAATGCAGGTGCTGTAACTGCACTCAGTCATTGTGCAAAGCTGTTTCATTGGAAGACTGTCTAGTGATTGCTGCTTTGATTTACTTATTTTCTAAAGTTTAAGTTGAACTTAGAGTTTGTGAACTGATCTGGTTTAGACTTAAGATGCTCGCATTACATCTCCAGATTGAAGCATTTTGTTGTGTCACTCATTGTTTCTAGTGCCAAAATCACAGTCAGAGGGGAGTCTCCCATGAAGGTTTGTTCATGCAGCTAAGCAAACTTTCATGGATAAAGTCCTAAACAAAAAAGATTACTTATACATATGTAGTGTTGTATATGTGTAGTTTTCTGACTAACGAGGAAGATTCTTTGTGAAATTATGCAAAAAGTAATTTTTTGTTTGCTTTTTTTTAAAGTATTATTTGTGGAAAATACTATATAGAAATAAGGTTTTTCCCTAGGTTGTCTAGAAACAAGCTGGATCCAAACACACTTAAACTTGAAAAACTGTGAGATGAATGAGGTGAGGCTCTGGTCTTTTGGTTTCCTCCTAACTTTAGGGGTATGCAAATCTTCCTTTTTTCTGAAGATTTAAAGCAGAGCTCCAAACTGGCTGCTAAAAGTTACCAGTCTTTTAACATGCCTCTGTCCATCTCATTTCTGTTAGAACTCTCCTCTTTTTGGCTGTGTTTGAGTCTAAGCAGTGGGTCTCCCAGGGTGGCTTTAGTACTTTGCAAGATCTTGTGCTAATAGTTCGCAAATGCCTATGAATATCTCAATTTTCCAGAGAAGCTTGTTGGGATGGAATTTTGCTGCTTGGAAAGGAAGGCACAGGTGCATACGAAGAGGTTTGTGCCTTGTGACTGTTTCAGACTCGCTGGTGTCTTTCGTTGATCTATATAACCATCTCACAAAAGCAAAACTGAGAATATGTGTGGCTCAAACTCCTGCACTTTCTTAATATCAAGAATGAATAAAATTTGCTTGTCCATTATGTTCCCTATTAGGGTCTGATCCAAAAGGTTTCCATGGGGTTTGGATCAGGCCTGGTGGTGTTTTAGGACAAACCATGTTCTGACCCACAGAGTTAATGTAATTACTTGGGAAAGGTTTTGGTCTGCTTTAAAGCCCCTGGTTTAAAAATACTTACTTCTAGCAGGAAGGAAACTGGAGTTGCCTGGTTTTATTGAGGAGTGCTTTAGTACTATTACCCTCACTCCTAATCAGATTGCTCTTCAGTACTTAGCTGCATCTTTGTGCTAGCACTGAATAAACATAAACCCCCACTCAGAAACAGAAGGGTATTTTGCTTTCTGGATTTTACTCTAGATGAAGTTCCTGGGTATCTTGCACTTGCAAGTATCTAATACCAGCAGCACTGTATCACAAGATGAATGTCCCTGACCACAGGCAGGACAAAACTGCGCTTTGTCCTTGAGTATGACAATTACTCTCCTGTGGCATGAGCTTATATAAATTATGTTTCTTGGTTCTCTTTTCATGTCATCAACTCTTTCTTCTCCCACTAACAGAATGAAGGTCAGAAAAAAGTGATAGTAAACTGCAGTTGTGAATACAAACTCTCTATTTGTGTGACTTCCTCTTTTGCAGAAACCTCTACAAAAAAAACCTCTAAAGTCAAAATTGAGGCCAAAATCTCTTAGAAAAGAGCAACTCAACAAAAGAGCAAAAGGCTTGAGTCTTGGCCCATTGTTCATCTCTTTTCCAGGCCAAGCAATTCTTTGCTACTGAATTATTTACTGAGAAGGAGAATCAGCTTTATTCATCAGAAGAGCATTAGAATCCAACAGGACTGTGAATACATAATTAAAATGTTTACTAGTGTGTTTGAGGATATTCATTTAAAGCCTTTAGAGACTAGGTTGTTCATTACAACTTCAAATGAAGTTTGCCCTAACTGTTTTTTAACTTTCCAGATGCTTGTCTTGGCTTTTTGTTCTGCCCTGAGTGCCGGGCTTTTTGTTTTGTGCTGAAGGTACCAGAAGCAAGATGTTTTCTGTGACAGGAGATTACTGTGTGTGGACATGGTGTGTGATATTTTAGGCTTGAATTTATCCATGCTGGATGATGGAGGTGGGTGGGAGGGGGAGTTCCACTGAATTCCACTGATGGGGGAGTAATTTCAATGCTCTTTCTGCTTAAGGCTGCAGTGTCGTGGTTGCAATGGCTTTGGAATATTACCCTACTACTCTTGAGAAGCATTTAATAGCACTGCACTGGGCGTCTTGCTCATTAAATCACTCTCATAGATATTCCACTCTTCATGCAATCAGAGATAAACAGTGCTAATGCTTCTTCAAAGCTATTAGTATTTCAAAATCTTATGCTTCAAACAGTTCCCTCACTTTTCCTCAAGATTTTCAGAGTCTCCTTTTGGATTACTTCTCAGAATGGAACACAATGAAATATTTTTAAGCTTTCTGGAGGCAAGATTTATTAATACTGAAAATTCATTACCAATGCTATTGTTCTCAACTGATAAGAGGGTTCATGCCTCTGTATGTTATATTTTTACTTTTTAAGAGGTAGCATAACTTGCAACTGCTCACTATCAAAAATCTTTCTCTGGCTCCTGGCAGAAGACTGAATCCTCTGTTTATGGTCAACAGCTGAATCTCCTGACCTGTGCCTATTAACTCAGCTCTGCTTTTATCAGAGGAGGCAAAACAATTTATGTAGTCTGCTTTTCACACACTTCTCTCAAGGCTGCTTCTGGTTGTCCTGAACTGGCTTCTCTTTTGATGGCTTGCATCTTGATACCAATGCTTCACTGAAGTACCCCCATCCCCTCTGCCTATGCCTCTGCCATTTACCTCCCTGTGTCCCAGTACAGCAGTTAATGATCCAGCACTTCCAGTAGTGTGTGATATGACTGAGATTAGGAGTATTATGATTTTGCTGGGATGGAAATAGATGGGTTTTGTTATTGTTGTGATGGTGGGCAGAGCTTAACTTCCAGGAAAACTTCCAGATTGCTTTCAGAGCCTTTCTGAACTGCTAACCTTAATTTTACATCCTTAACATGCATTTGGAGCACCTGTGGCTAAAGGGATCCTTTTAGAGATTAATTGGTGCAGACCTAACCCTTCCTGGTGGTCAGAAACTCTAAGTGGTGTCTTAAAGATTCCAGACTACAGGGCTCGGGGCTCAGGGCTCACTATGATGTGGTAGGGATTAAGGCATTTGTGTGAAATATTCTCTGTGTAAAGGGATAACACAGTCCTCAAACATATTGATGTTAAATCCTTTGTTTTACATTGGCAGTCCTAGGTATATAATTGCATTTCAGTACAAATTGCTTGTTGCATTTAAATACAATAAGTAAACCCCCCATAAAACTCAATGTTCTGAATGCAAAGCATTTTAAATCAGTGTTTCTAAAACAGCAGCTCCCAGTGCTTTATCAGCAGTGTGATCTGAGCAGGCTGCACCTTCCTGTAACCTGAAAAGAATGAGAGATCCTTCTCAAATCCACCTGTCTCATCTGGAACAGAAAAAATCAGCAAAATTTGTAATAATATCACATTGGCATAAGCTGAAGCCTGGTCTTCCCTTCTGATTTCTTCTTCCACAAATAACATTAGTTGTCTTCTTGTCCCTAAATTGTCTTCAAAACACACTTTCCTCTAGTGAGAAGCGCAGAACCCTTTTAGAAAGCAATGCTACCAAACCAAATGCTGCCTGGTTTTCATTAAAGATACACTTTGATGAAACCTGTCACCTTAAACCAAACCTTTTCTGTCTTGGGTGGGTTGGAAGTATGTACTTGATGATTGCAGTCACTAAAACACACCCCACTGTGACGTGATCAGATTCCAGCACATGCAAGCACCACACCTCACTGTCTAGTTTGTGATGGGCAATTACTTGCTTAAGAGGAAATGTTCTGTTGTGCTCCAAAATAGATAATGGGTTATGGCCAAACCCATAGAAAACTTCTTTGAGAAAGACCTTGTTAGAGTAGTTGAACTGTCAATAAGGCGAGTGATGATGGAGTTTGTTATCAATATGGATGACTTTTATTCCAGCTCCTTGTTCTGTCTTGAGGTTTGATAGTTTGCTACCTATCTAACATTAAATTATTTTATCTGAGAACCATAGGGCTAGTTGGAATCGAGAGGTCTCTGTGCTCCTCCTCTGCTGTGGTGAGGGGATAAGACATCCCTTGGTAATTGCCTTTGAAACTGCGAGACCAAAGCCTTTACCTCTCATTAATGTCCAGATATGTTTTGACTTATTTTTCTCACTTTGTCTAAATGTAATTAGAGTTTTAAAGAAAATGCAGCTTTATGGCTGTAATAATCACCCAGGAATAATTTCTGAACCTTGCCGTGAGTTTTGCTGCTCCTTATCGATGCGCAGCTCACTCCAAACTGCTGCAGCAAGTCTCCTCTTCCTTGGGCAAACAATTCTCTCTCAGAATGCTCTCACGCCGAGCGTGTGCAGCAGCCAGAAGAGCTGCGTTAAGCGCAGAGCGACGAGAATTTCCCCGGCTCTGTGGCTCCTCCGAGCGCGGAGGCCGCGCTCATTGTCGATTCTGCCGGCACTGCGAGCCCAGCGGGAGCGGCAGCCCACGCCGGGAGCTGCGGCCGCAGCGAGCCAGGAGCCGGCGCCGCGGAGCTGCTCGCTCCGCTTGTCGAGCTGACATGGGACAAGTCATTACCATATAAATGAGATAAGGTCTTAGATAATTGCAGACTGAAAGTAAAACTGAACTGGACTGCTTGTGGCTGGAAGTTTTAAGCATGCCCTTCTATCTCTGATTTTTAAAATTGTTTTTAAAGAATCTTTTTTTTTTTTTTTTTTTTTTTTTCTCCTTCCACCCATTAGCAGAATCTATAAAATCACATAAAGAGCCCTTACGTTATCCAGTTGTGACTATTCTGGACCTGCAACTTTTCTGGTGCCTTTCCTTTCTCCTCTGCTGGTTATTTCGAAACCTATATGCAAAGGTAATAAAATTGCTTTGAGGGGAATATGAATGTGAATCCCTTTGACCAAAATAATCCAGTGCCATCACTTTATTCCTTTTTCTCTAAGAAAAAGTTAAGGAAAATATCTTTGGCTGAGTCCTTCTCTATACCTATTTGGTCTGGCCATGCCAGCTCAATTTAGAAGATACTTTTGGCTCTGTGTTAGTATCTTTGTTTTCTGTTCCTAAGCACCTGACTGCATTGTGGAGTAACTGAGTAAAAAGGGATTTTCTACAACAATAATATCTGTGTTAATCTTCTCCCTCCAGAGTAGGGTGTAAAACCCCAATGGAAGAAGGAAGTATTTTCATGTGTCTCACCAAGGTGTGGTGTAATCTTAAGGATCCCTTTTAGTAGCCAAAAGTGTTTTTTCAATCAGCAATCATCAAAGAACCTGCTCTTGCAAGGGAGAAACAGCTGGAGAGACAGCCAAGCAAACAGCAGCAAATGTCTTCTCGTGGGGATCAAATTCACAGGTCAAGGTCAGGCCTTGCACACCTAGTTTGGATAAAATCCAGTCTTTCAAAGAAGTCTAGGATGGCCACTGTGTGCTTACACCCAGGAAACATGCCTGGAGCAGGGCACAGGGCCTGTGCTGGATGAGTTGGTGAGTCAACTGGTGAGCCAAAGGGCACTTGCCAGCAGCACTCAGGAGTGGAGTCTTTGTCTCTGCTAATTACAGTGTGAAACCCGTGTACCCGATGGGTGCATAGAACATCCAAAGGGACACAGTCTTGCATCTGCTGTCTCTGCTGGACTAAGTATATTCTGGCTAAGAGCAGGAGGGCTTTTCTGCTCACCAGACCTGTGGTCCTGCAGCTGGAGGCAGCTGCCATTCCTCTTGCAAAAGTGTCTTTGCCTGGCAGTTGGTTGTTGAAAACTTTTCCTCTCATTTCTGCAATCGTGGCTTTGTTCCCAAACCTGTGTCCTTGGGTGATTTGAAGATTTCCCATTTCTAGCCTTAAGACATTCATGGGCAGTTTAGAATCCTTTGACTAAATCAGGTAAATGACATAAAACCATAGTTACAAAAATCCTTTTAAACTATTAATATTTAAAAATTCTAGGCATTGAATAATTGCATATTGAAACTAAATAACCAGTTTAAGCCCAGTCTCAATGCCAGTCCGTCTTGGGATATAATACAAAACTTTTCCAGAAGACTGCCTGAACTGAGTGTTCCTTTAAATAGCATCTTTCATGATTTCTAATGCTACTGGTTCAAAATTGCTGCTTATTCTTGCTACCCAATTTCACATCGCTTCAGCCTGATGCCTTTCCTGCACCAAGGGGATTGCTAGGGGGCTCATTTACTTTTTTCGTGACTTTGCAGAACAGGTAGAGGAATAACAAGCCCAAAGGAAAAAGATAATTCTACAGTTTGGTCACCTAAGGTACCTATAGCATTACAAATTTTAATACAAATAGATCTTTAAACTTGAAGAAGTGGTTTTTGAAAGACAGGTGAGATGTTTCAAAGAAAACTGGCTGCATGCAAAGAATAAGGAATGTGTTCCACTGTGTGGCTTGAAACACACAGCTCTCCCAACATCTGAATCATTTGTGGATGTCCAGAGGATATTGAAACATAGACTGAAAGAAGAAAAGTCAAACAATGGAGGCAGAATGAAAGAAAAATGAACACTAATATTTCAGCAGTCTATTTAAAACCATGTTATTACAGTGCTTGAGGCATTAAATTTGCTGGTCTGACTAGTGTGGGAAATAATTTTATTTTAAACATTGTGCAGTCTTGGAGAACTTGCCGAAGTTTTCAACCAAGGTAATGCATTATGCATCTGAATTGGACAGAAAAAAAGTGTAAATCCTGCGTACAATAAAAATTGATGGAAGCATAAAAATGCCTGGAATTTAAAAATAAATTATGAAGAGCATCGAAGGAGATTAAATCATGTAAAGAAAGAACAGTGGAGACAAAGCAAACTTTACAAAAAAGAACAACTGGGAATTTCATCATATGACTGCTCAAAGATATTTAGGATATGCTTTTCCCACTGGCTGAAGTTAATCCACAAGGTAAAAGCTAAATCATCAACTTGCGGGCAACCAGAAACAGGGCCAGGGTCTTGGTAATTCCAGCCCTCCCTGTTCCTGATGAACAGCAAGGTACATATTGTGGCTTTTGAAGTGGGCTGTGAATGCGAATCCTCTGCACCAGATTGCTTGCGTGGGAGAGATGAGGCTGCTGGAGGGCTGAGCTACAGCCTGCCCCACATCCCAACAGAAACAGATTTCCCACCTTTCTCATTCCCAACATGAGAGGATATTGGAGGGGCAATTATTAAAATGCATGCTGATCCACCTTCTAAAAATGCTTATTTATACTACAGTGAGGGTGGGGGCAGAGATCTGATATATTTGTTAAACGTGGGAAATGGTGCTAGAAACATCCTCTTGCAAGTGCTACAGACTGGTTCTTAGTGCTGAACAAAAAGGAGTTTATCTCCATCTTCTTTGAGACTTGGTATTTGGGAACAGTACAATTTCACTTCTCTAGGCTCCTTTAGATTGTGTGATTATGTATAGTCCTCTATGGTTTATTATGGGATTCCACAACAGAAACCCTTCATTCCTTTCCTTTCCTTTTCCCTCCCTCCTCCTCTTTCCCCAAACTGCCAAGAGAAGCTGTTGCGTGGGTTCTGTGTGTCTGGGCAAACTTTTTCAAGGAGAGCTGGAAACAGAGTCATAGTCTCAGTTGTGATGTGCTATAATGAGGTGTCTTCATGTTTTCCAATTGCCACTTCTGTTCCTTTGCTGGCCAGATGGCCCATTTGAAACCATCTCATCCGAGTTATAGCTCCTTGCTGTCAGCACTTGCTTTCTGCCTGAACTTCCAAATACAGCCCTAGAGTAATATCCAACTTTTAATTTCTGACCACAGTATAGTTATTATTCACCTTGCAGGTTATTCTCTGATGCAGGATTTTTTTTTTTACAGTGTCTGAACCTTTTTTGAGCCTTCCTTAAGGAATTCTACAAAGCTTTTTTCTAATCTTTGAAATTTTTTTTAGTTTCTTTCTTTATCAGGGAACTTTGTTTCACAAATTTGTTAAGATCTGATTGTAGAACAACACATTAGCAGTCATAACCACTCTGGTAGTGAAGTCTTTGTAGCCTAGTTAAAAGCAAGCTCTACCTGGAGACTGTTTGGGTTGAACACCCCTGTGTTCATTTCATTAATGAGTGCCCAAAGTGTCACTCTGAACAGGACTTCCTTCAGTGCCATGGTGGATCAGGTTGTCCTGTGTTTGATCAGCCCACATAAAGCCAAAGGAGGGTTTGCAATCATGATGGGTTGGTTTGTGGCTGAGACAGCTCTCCTCCAGGATTCCCACCACCCCTGCTGCCTCAGGCACGAGGGATATCCTTCCCTCCCCATGTACCTGAGTCTCCTCTTGGGAGGAGCCACAATGATTGCAAGGACAGGTGACAATTTCTTCTCACTTAATGATAGGGCATGAGGAGGGCATGAACCTGAAAACCAGGACAGTAGGATAAACCTATCTCATGCTGAAGCTATGGCTTAAGTTCAATAATCTGTATTTTCCATGTGCTTAATGTCTTTTTTTAGAATAGAACATGGGAATACATTGGTATTTGGATTACACCAGTGCCTAGTTGTGGAAACCCCACTCAGTTTGTTTCGCTTTGTTCTCTGACTTTGAGATTTTATTTCCTTCCATGAAATGAAATTCTTAATTTCATGAAAGGAAATGAAATCTTGCTATTTCAATGAGTATCAGTTTGGCAAGGTTTGGTCCATCTCACTGCACTTCATGTCATCCCATGCCATGTTGCTGTTTTCATTTTGTTTCAGAATTTTTTTCTATTTTAACATTTCATTTCATCAGTTTCTTCCCCTGTCTCCTCATTTCACTTCGTTCCCTGATTTTGGGATTTCAATGAGTATCATTTTGGCAGGGTTCAGTCCATTTCACTGCAAAAAAACAACACCTCACTGCCCCAACATTGCTCCCTCCACACCTTTCTTCTTGGCACCACCTATGTGCTGGGCACCCCAGCAGAAGTCTGCTTTTACTGCTCTGCTTCGGGTTAGGCTTGAAAAAACCACAAATCCCAGAGTTCCAGGGACACTGCAATTACAAAAGGCATGCCAAGGGGAGCACAGCTCTGCCCCAACACTGCTCCCTCCACACCTTTCTGCTTGGCACCACCCTTGTGTTTGGCACCTCAGCAAAAGGCTGCAGTGTACATAGATCTCCCTTTCATGTGCTTAGCCATCTTTTTGCCTGACTTGTGCTATTTGGTTTAATGATCCAAAGATTTGGGATAATGTGTACGTCTGGAAAATGCCAGCATGTGGCTTTTGACTGTTCCTTTGATGTATAGTTGTTGCGATCCAGTATAAAACCAGAAGAGCAAAGAAAACTAAATCTCTGTGCATAAACCAGAAAGCACTCAGAAGGTTCAAAATATTCCCAAAAACGAGATTAAAAACAAACGAGATTAAATGTTGATGCCAAAAAAATGGATGTATTTTATTCATTAGTAAAGAGGCAAAGAGAAGGAAAGAGAAAAGAAAGAAAGAAAGAAAGGCATTAAGCTTCAGCTTTGTGAATGTCCCCAGCCCTGGGTCTGTATTTTATCTTGTCTTCATCGACGAGTGGGTCCAAGGGCCTCTCAGAGCCCCATTCAGGGTCTGGTAGTCTTCTCTGTAGCTTTTGTAATGCACTCTTAAAAGTCCTTCATGAAAATGTTTAAGTCATAAACTCTAACATTTCAGTCTCTGACAATTGTTACCTGCAGAAATTGCAGCTAGGATTATGACATCAGAGAACAGTAGAGTGTGAACTGTTAGGGGTAATCTTGGCACCTGCAAAGAAATCTACATTGCACTTTAAATTGAGCCAGGAATCCCCTTTTGCCAGCCCTTATGCAACCTCTATTTTCACCTGAAAAGCTCTAGATCTAAAAATAACAGAGAGGAGAATGTCCGTGTGGGATTACATAGTGACTTTGATATTAAAAATATATCCAGGGTGATTTTGAGCATTTCTGAAAATGCCTGACATGTACCATCCTAAATGCCTGTTTGTCCTTTTGCAAGTTGAATCTGTCCTGTGGTAGATCATTGGGCTGAATAGCAAGGGGCCTGGGTTAAAGCTTAAACGGGAAAGACGTCAAACAATGAAAATGCCAAGGCAGGTTTGCTGAGTGGAAAGTTATCCCTGCATGTATGAGTTGCAAGGTTTTACACAGCCAGTAATAGATGGTCCATCTCAAATGCTTGCCAATATGCCTTCTTTGTCCACGTGCATGAGTACCCATGGGTTTAGTGTGTGGAATCTGGGTCTGTAACCCTGCTCTGGGAGGTTTATTTTACAGCACTATTTTCTGTGCTATCTATGCTCACTTCAATGTTTCAGGGCAGAACATCATCCAGGATACTTTTCCCCTAGTTTACAAACTATTTTCCCTTCAAGTGTTGATAATTTATTAAAGGAAGTTTGAGTGGAACTTGTGAAAAAAATGGCAAATGTTTTGCCAGAGGTTGCAGGGCTAGAATGTTCCAAGTCCCAAACATAATTTGTCATAGGGAACAAGCACATATCATGTATGTTTACAGTAGGATTAAATCGAAAACAAATGCACTGAAATTAGATAACATAAAACTAATGAAAAGGTCTTCATTCCCAAAATTCTACAAATATATCTGATGTTTATATTGTGGTTCTGTATTTTAGCAAGTAAGAAAAAGCTTGTGGAATATTTGCATCATGAAAGACTACTTAAAAATACTAAATTACTATAAATTTATGTATCAATAAATACTTATGCTTTTAAAAGACCTTGAGAGCTATTGTTGGCTACAAAAACATTAGTTGCTGTCCAGAAGAATATTGGAAGCACTGATTCAGTAAAATGTGCAACATAAACCCCTCAGAGTAATAAACCACGTAATAAAAACTGCCAGTGCTGTAATTGTTTAAAAGGTGCCTTCAAACCTGAGGCTGAGACCATATAGTTAGAATAATGACAGAAGATGTGAGAAATTTATGCTGGGTCCTTTCCTTGCCTGTGGATTTTCCATGTGACCAATGGTCTGTCTCTGTGTAGCTCATCTCCCTGAATGCTGGCTCAGAGTTCCAGCTGAACTGCTGCTTCCTGAGGTTACCATCTGTCAACCAAGTGTGTGCAGGCTTTTTACTTCACACTTGCACGACGTTAATAGTATCAGCTTCAATTAGAAACATCAGACTTCATGTATTTTTTATTTTGCATGTGTGACAAGTGCTGACAGCGCACGCAGCTTCACTGGCAGACAAGACTCTGTCAAGTACTGCCAGCTTGATTGGGTCCCAAAATGGGAATAATATTCCTTTTTCTCTTCGTACGGAAGAGAGGAGCCACATTATACTGGAGACAAGCGTTTTTGGGTGGTTCTGGATAAAGGTTTATTTTCCTACTGAAGTAGTACTTAGTCATGCGAAATATTTTCTAGCTTGAGTTCAGCTTGCTATTAGTCACTGCTCCGTGCTGTTCACTGGAGTCGTGCCTGTGGCCACATCTCCCTGACCAGAGGCAGAGCACGCCGTGGGCGGCAGGGGCAGCGCTCCCTCAGCTCTGTCTCTGCAGGGGTGCTCCCACTGAATGTCCAGCCCTCACTCTCTGCTGGTTCTGCCTCACATGAGACAGGGGCACAGCTGTTAGCAAGTTATTGAAGAGGAATTATTGTGAAAGGGAGACTTGGGATTAAATGACATCTGTACCTGCAGGAGTTGCTGGGGGAAAATATTGCCATTGACAGAGATGTAGCTGGGTTTGATTAGAGGAAAAACCCTCCCAACAACTCGGGTTCTCTTACCTTATCACAGCTTATTCATTGACTGGGAAAGATGTGTTAAAACATTTGGTATATTCTTTCTTCAGCTGTGGACGGTATCTAAAAAAACTTTAAATCCTATTTGTCTCAACATCTTCCCCAAACAGTTATTGCCATTAAAATTTCCATGGCATTTGCAATAACTAAAAATAGCATAGGAGTTCACTTGTATATATTATAAATTAATTTGTGGCCAGGGAGAATCAGTTAAGCAGATTCTGTTGTGCAACATGAACAAAAGTTTTAATCTGCATTTCAGGACCTTGAGGATGTAGATTAAGGCTGTGTTGATTCTTTGCTTTTTTGTGTATTCCTGACTCATTGTCACTTAAAGCTGTCTGATAGAAATGCAAATCTTGGCACCTGTTAAACATAAGCAGTAGTAAACTGGACTTCCATCAAATAAATAGTCCAATTTCTGCTGATAACCTCTGCTGAGACAGACATGGCAATGGCACGAAGGCTTCCACCAGTTGTACAAGCATCCCATGAGAGTGAGAGAGCTCAGGCAAAATAACTGACCTCAGCAACAACAGATTTATTAGTCTCTTGTCATATCTGTATGTGAGAGTGAAGTAGGAGGTTGCTTTAGGCTTGCCTAGTAGGAGGATGCTTTTTGAGAGCCCGTACATGAGACAGCTTCCAGCTCCTTATTGTGGTGTGAGAGTCGTGCTGCTGAGCTCCCCTGCAGTGGCTGGGTTTGTCACCTCCTCCCTCCGTTTGGACAGCACGCTGTATGCCATCTTCCCTTCACATGTGCAGAGGAAGGGTATGAAATCAAGCAGCACAAGGTCTCAGAGCCCTGTTCAAGCCTGATGATTCAGGCTAAAAGCAAGTGCAATACTCCCTCTGTCAGGTCCCCCCATGGCAGAGGAGTCTGTGTGGGAGATGGTCTAAGGGATGTGATGGGGAAGGGGCGAGGGAAGTGACTGGGGGTGCCTGGCAGGCTGGAAATGTGCATTTTAGGTATGCTGTTCTATTGTGCTTGAGAAGCAACTCTGCCTGTCTGAAAGCAGTGAGCTACAGAGTGAGGAGCTGTAAACCTGTGAAGTCCAGACTAGCTGAGCCCACATGTGTATGAGGTCAGTTGTTATTTAAACATGCAACAGTAGTGGCCTTTATCAAGACAAAATAGTTAGAACCTTAAAGAAGTTGGAGATGGAAGGCTTTCTGTAGAGAGCTTGTATTGTGGAGACCCTTCAGGAATTTCCTCCATACCTTAGGGCTGTACTGCTTTTGGTGCCAGAGCAGAGGCTGCTGGCGAACCAGGAATGGCTCCTGGGGCTGGAGAGGCTCCTCTCACCTGACCCGTGGCCACTTTGGGCATTGCCACCCTGCAAGACTCAGCAGTCTAAAACCACGAGTTCAGTCTTATTTTAAGAGGGGTTATGACAATGAAAACTTGAATTAAGTTGGTGGATCTATTAAAATCAACTGTTGAGGTGAACAGGTTGTGAAATTAATATTATAGTTTGAGAAGGAAATACTGTATTTCATTTTGTTTATCTGCACCGCTAGCGGTACTTTTTTTTAAATAGTGATTGGGAAGCTAAATTACTTGTCTTTCTAAAGTGGGGTTTCTGGGTAGAAGCTTCAGCCAGTGTTTTAGAAGCAAACAAACTTCTGATTTATCCCCAGACAAGTCTCAGTGGAAGGACTACATGTGGCTGAATAAGACAAATGTAAATAGAGAGACACATATGAATTTGTAGGACATTTTGCTGCAAGCAAGTCTTTGTTGATGGTGATGAGATTAAAGAGAAGCAATCCTATTTAATTTTTTTTAAACTAAGAAAAAACATAGCCCAGAGGGAACTGTGTTGTGTTTTGCTGGACACTTTCCCTTGGACATTGAAACCAAGAAGCCCCCAGGTGTTTACAGGTGAATTTCACTGTCCTTCAGTGAAAAAACCCAGCTTTGTGAGCCAAGACGCAGTGCTCCAGTGTTGCTGGTGGTGTCATTAGCCAGTTACAAATTTCAGCAGTGAGTTAGTGTGACAGTGGGTCAGCCTGCAGGAAGCAGGTCAGGGATGCTCAGCACTCTGTCTGCAGGACCCTGTTTCAGACAGTGATGCCTTAAAGACCTAGAAACAGAGACTAAACAGGAATAAAGGAATAAAGGAGGTATTTATTCGAAAGGCGTTTAGATGTACACTTTTGGGCTCCAGAGGGTCCTGCCTCCGTGGATCCCAAAATGAACAACAGGTCACGAGTTCCTCACACTTTTATATCAGCATAAACTCACTAACCAGAACTCAGCCAATGATGGAATTTCCCCAAGCTTGCCCCCATCTCCCCAAGATGATGGCTTACAGTTCCTGTTCTGGGTGTTCTTGAAGAGCAAACTGCAGAGGCTTTGTTATGTCTATCTTAGCATGAGAGAACAGCACTTAACAAGCTACAGGAAACTTCAGAGTTACACTAGCAGTACAGGATTTGAAAAATAGAAAAGTTAAAACCGAAGACATCAACAGAAGTGCACAGAAAGCAAGAGGAATGAAAAATCTCTCTGTCACTGGTGTGTGCTTGCAGTTTGAAGTGTGTGCTTTGGGTGAAATTGGGAGAGGTGGGAGGCATCTGCATTCATCCACCTGTCAGTGAAATAAGAGTGGAGCTCTGAAAATGCAGGAGGCACCTATGCAATCTCCTTCATCCCTGCTTGGAGATTATAGATTTATTTTTTTGAAAGAGTCTCTGTGAATACAAACACAGGCAGCAATTTAGGATCCTGAATATTCTCTATATGGCAGCAAATTGCTGCAACATTTGTTGCACAAACAACAGGGGACATACAGTAAGATTCAAACACCAGCTTTTCATCCAGAATACCACCTGTCTTCTTCCAAAGCAGTTTTAAGGTGTAGAGAGCTGGAGAAAGGGAAAGCATCAGTCTTGACCCAATACCCTTTTCTGAATTTCCATTATTGTTTAGTGCTTTACCCAGAAATGAATCATCACTTCCTTGAGGCTCTTCCACTCCAGCGAACTTGTAGTATTAGGACTGATACGATGGAAAGATCCAGGCAATTGGCACTGAGCCAGGGCATTTCCTCACAAAAGCTGTCATGATCCCATCTGTTGTCATGGAACACCACGTAATTTCCTTGGTTACACTTTTGGGCAAGAAGAAATGTAAGCAGGTATAGCTTTAGATGCTTTAAATTTAAAAAAAAAAAAAAAAAAAAAAAAAAAATAAAAAAAAAAAAAAAAAAANAAAAAAAAAAAAAGATTAAAAAGCCTACTTTCACTTGCTCTGCTGGTAGCCTAAGACATTATTTATTTTCCCATAAGACATGCTCTGGGCAAAAAATATCTATGATTGTGACTCAAAATCTGGAGACTAAACAATTACTTCAGTAAAGATTTCAATGTGGCATTTGACACGCCACAAATTGCCTGGCATATATAATCCTATTAACTGGAGTGGAGAGATGAGATCCTTTTATGCTTAGAATCAACAAACATTGCTCACTAAACACTGCTTATCTCAGACACTAAATAGGCACCGAGAACTGAGGCTGGTGGTTGGCTCCCTGACTCACCAGAGCAAATACAGATAATACCACATGTTCTGAAAGTACCAGAATGAAATCATGCTGGCTGCTTTTTCCAAAATATCTCTAAAACCTGTTTGTTTGATTTTCCTTGCATAACTTTTGGATTGCTTGCTTTCACTTAATTCTCATTAAATTTTGTTTCATGTTGCATTATTAGCAACCTTATGCAACTTTCTAAATTCGTGCCAAAACTACTACTTCCATATTTTCCATCCCTTAAGTGAAATGGAAACCGTGCTTAGGGATGAACTCTGACACTCCACAGAAAAGAATATTTCTGTGAAAAAATGCTGTAGTAAACAAACAGTGACACATTTTCAACATCAAGCTTACAGAATGTGGATAATAACAACTGAGAGTGTCCCTTGCAGTCTTTCTCCAGTGCCACTGTGCACATTTGCTATGATGGAGTCTTCAATTAATTTTGTGTTCACATAGTCCTTTTCTCAAAACATGGTAATACGCATTTAATAAGGATTTTCATGCATAATCTCCTAGGGATTTCAAAGTGATAGATTTTTTTAACTGCATGTTTACCTTCCATTTTTTTCTAAGGACATAACTGGCACCAGTGCAAAGCTGTTTGTATCTGGATAGGCCCTAAAAGGAGATGGAACCTCTCTCCTTCAGCTGTTGATTCTGATCTTATCTCACTTCTATAGCAATGGGATCCATTTTTTTTTTTTGCAATTGTTCCCTGCCTTCATAAAATTTCTCATCTTGCTGTTTTACAATTGCTATTTGCAGGTTTCAGAAGTTGAAATGAACCGTTGGACTCATTGTTGTCAATGTGTTCCTGTGAAGAACAAGTCAATCAGCTAGGGTTGCCTGTTCTACTTTAAGAGACTTCTGAACCCAATAAGTCAAAGAAAAGCAAATACTGTAAATAATTTAGGTAATACATGTGGTTTTTATATTAGTGTCAAATAGTACCTAGATCACTAGGAAATATATTGAGAAGAATTAAACCACCATTTAGTCTGGAAGGGACCTCCAGAGGCCATCCACTCCAATACAACCCTCCCTTCAAAAGAGGTCTGACCAGATAAGGCTGTCCAGAGTTATGTCCAATCACCATCCTGAGTGCAGTGAAGCCTGTGGATTGCCCCAGAACATCTGGGACATGCCAGATTTGCTGCAGTATTACCAGTGACTGTTTGCTTTAATGGCATGAAATGGAATTCCTGGATGAGCTTCTGAATAGACAGAGGAATGAAACTCAGTTAAATGTAAGAAAAACTACACTGCAGTTTGTTCTTGGAGAAAAAGGCAGGAATAAACCCTGAACAAATTAAAATTGTGAGCATGTAAAACAGGGGGGTGTTGATAGATGCTCTGAGTTCTCAAGTGCTGAGCTGGCAAAATGTGAAAGTTAACTCCGTAGGTTACAATTTTTTGCCAAGGAATTTCAAATCCTTCCTGGAAAACCTGCCTTTAAGCTGCTACTGTGAG
The DNA here is from genome assembly GCA_013400515.1 of Erpornis zantholeuca. Lineage (NCBI taxonomy): Eukaryota > Metazoa > Chordata > Aves > Passeriformes > Timaliidae > Erpornis > Erpornis zantholeuca. Next base: position 55,247 of record VZTN01009017.1, on the reverse strand, counting down.
CTGTGGGCATTTATTCTGGAGAGATCCCACAGTGTTTCTAATGCGTTTTGTTGCATGTGGTGTGCATCTGCCGTGGTGTGATGTAATGTAACATGGCATGTGGTGTTATAAATAGAATGATGAGATCTTGCAAAAACCTGCCTGGCAGGCAAACTTGCTGTCTTTCCTTTTGAAAGGCTTCCTGAGCTCTCCACTATGCCTCCCTCTTTTTATAAAAGGTACCTTCCACCCCAGCACTCTCCTGCTCAGGTTCCTGGGCAGAAGTTGGGATGGAATGGCTTTTTCTCCCAAATTCTTTTTGCTACTCAGCAACACAGCAAAGACTACATGGGGGCAGTATCTTGCTGCTCTCAGTTCCAGCCTCTCTTTCATCTGTGTCTATGCATTTCTAATTTGCTCGGTGCTATGGGCAAGATGCTAATTTTAGCAACATTGTGTAATTACTCTGAAGTCACTGGGGTTAATGCATGTGTTCAGTATAGCTCCAATCAGAATCTGGCCTTATGTTGTCTTAATATTTTTAGCTTTTTTTTTTTTTTCTCCCTGCTGCCAGTAAATTAAATCTCTGTGGCTTTAGTAGTAACACTAATGTTAGAATAATATTCAGACATGATTTAAAATAGGCCAGGGAGTGAGAGTTACCAACAGGACAACATGGGAGCAATTCCCTGATCTTTCTGGCAGGGATGCTGGTCTGCAGTTTTATGGTCCTGAGCTTGCTCTGTGCTCTCTGGAAGAGTGATGAGTTACTATATTTATACCAATCTTTAAGAATATTGCTTTACCAGCATTTATTTCTAGAACTGTTTGGGTTTCCAGGCAGGCTTCTCCTCTGACTGCCTAAGCAAGAATAGTTTGTTTTAACAGCATCTTGTATAGGAGTTGAAGGTCATATCAGTTGCCTGATAATAGTCATTAGTCTAAAGCCTCAGCTCTAAAACTCAACTTGTCAGGATTCCTTCTTCTTATACATTTCATGTTCCAGTGTGTGACAAAATACACAGAAAGGGATTTAAATGTATTTTTCACTAGCAGTTTTTAGGTTTTTTGTCTTCACTTTTCTTATAGACTGAAACAATATTTCTGAAACTCTATTGATAGAAACATTAGCTATATGGAAATTTTTTTTCACAGAAAGGGTTGTCAAGCATTGGAACAGGCAGCCCATGGAAGTGGTGGAGTCACCATTCCTGGAAATGTTCAAAAGAAGTGTGGATCTGGCATGAGAGTCATGGTTTAAGGTGAACATGGTGGTGGTATTGGGTTGGCGGCTGGACTTGGTGATCTTAGAGGTCTTTTCCAACCTTAATGATTTATATTCAAGCATATAAGTAATTTGACACGGTGTGATTTCCTGTTTCAAATCTTGTTGCATCTGTTGAGTAAAATCCAAACATATTGTGATACCACTTCCCAGAGTCCTAAATGGTTTTAAAACACCAGTTGTCAAGTTCATCCATGAAGACAGCATTTTGGTGGCATTCACTCTTTTTGGGCTGAGCCACACGGGAGAAGTGTGCATGCAGAAATGACTGAGATGTTTCATTAGATGTGGTGTAGTTCCTGAAGGGTGAGGAGAAACAGTCAAATGTAGCAGATAAATAATTGGCTTGTTTAATCACTTCCCATTGATTGTCCATCCATATATAAGAAAACCTTAACCAGGGAAAATGTTAGCACATGAATGCTGCATTGAGTTGAAACTCATTGTGTTTGGCTCAGTAATTTAGGCAAAAACAAAACATGTTCAGCCTAAAGCATGATAACTCTTGTTAAATTTCACAATTCATGAAACATTTGAAGTGCTGTAGTGTTACAAATTAAAAGCATGTTTATATGCATGATTGGAAGCATTATCAGGGGATAGTTTTTAGTAAAGTCTTTCTTTTTTCTTTCCACTTAATCTTTTCAGCTATGCTGAAACATCCTTTACTAAACTTTGTCTTGTATGGTATCACCCTGCCTCCATTTCTGTGCATCTCACATCCCCATTTGCATCTGGAGTTATTTGCTTTCTAATTACTTCGAGTGCTGTTCTTTGCATCCAAATTTATTCTCCTCCAGATCAAAAGATTTCTTTCTATCTGCAGTACAGAAAAGAAAACAGACTAAGCAATGCAAGAAAATGTTGCTCCTCTTTTCATCACAGAATATTTTTCTTCTAAATCTAAATGTGCGCTGCTCATCAGAGACAAATGGATCTTGTGTCTGCTGCAATCCAAAGTGCGTACAACAAATTCTGGACTTTGACAATTATTTAATTGATAGCCAGGAATTGCCATAACTGCAGGGTTTTTCGATACTACTTAAGGAGCAGAACAAAATGCTCCAGTAGAGTAGAATGGACTTGAAACACTTTTCAAATTTCCCTCATTTGAAATGAAAATACATGATAAACCATGGAAGTACTGAAAGAAAATGCAGTTGCTTATAAAACCTGTGAAACCTCTTTTAGTCACTGTGGTATCTTGTCCTTAATTGCTGATGGATAAGCATGAAGGGTGGGATAAATGAGCTAAGTGGATGCTGTGGGATTTTTGAATCCTCAATGTTTATTTAAATTGCATTTTAAATGTGTAACTCTATTGAAGCCAGGATTCAGCAATGTGACAGAATCTGAAATCAAGCACTGCTTTAATAACCTCCTGGTGTTAAGGGATACTTTCAAGAGAAATTTGAATAAGTTTTGTGAAATTACTCAAGGCTTTTTTTTGTTAAATGCCTTGTAATGGGGCACACAGGTGAGCATAAACTCTTCACAGAAATGTGAGGAAAAACTAGTTGCCCTCTTCCCTCCTTGGACTGAATCCACTTGCAGAAGGTGTCTGAAATGTCTTGTGTCTCCAAGTTCTTGTATGTTCTTCACTCCACCACCACTTGCTCATAACCATGCAAGAAATTGGTACTGGAAAAAAAGAAGAAGCATTTGTAGCTGGTGCAATGCATTTTTTATCAGCCAGCTATCTAATGAAATACTGTTTAAAACAAATCATAATGGAACAGCTTTTGCACCTTTTTAAACAAAATAAATAAACAACACAACAATTAAAAACCAAAACCCACCACACCAACTTCTCTGATGGATTCATAGATTTGTTATTCCATGACACTCATGAGGGATTCTCTTACAGAAAACCTAAGATTAGGAACTTAAAAACACAGAGTTTGTTGTGGTAAAGAGCAAGCTATTCCTTATGCTACATTTTTCCACATCTAACAATGTCTGGGTGCAGCATGAGCCCTCCTCTCCTGCAGTGGAGAGGCTCAATAACCCTTTCATAAGTGCTGAAGAACTGTGGATGAATATAGGAAAGGAATTAATTTAAAACCAAATGGTGTGGCTATATTTTCAGACTCTCCAATGCATTTTTCATACAGGAAAAACAACTGCATAGTCAAGAAAAGTCAGCAAGGAAACTCGAGGACACTGATATGTAGCAGCTATTTTACAGTTTTGCCTCTGAGCTTCTGTGATAGTCAAAAGTCCTGATCCGCAAATAAATGCATTATGGAATGTGGGGTAGTGGACCACAAGGCAAGAAATACACTGTGCTTTGGTCAACACAGTGACAACAACAGTGGTGAATGCTGCAGGGACTCAGTATAACCATGTTTCAGTGATGCTTTTTGAGATGTAAAGCCTGACTGACTGCCTGTGTTCGTGTTTGTAGTCTTTGGGTGTGGCTTTTTTACTTTCTCTATTAGTAAAGCTTAAAAAAAGAAAGCAAGGGGGAAAAAATTCCTTACATGATCATGCAGTGAAAGTTAAGGACACATAGAACACCTCACTCCACCAGCATCCTTCAAGTATGTGGTGAAACAAAAGGGTTTCCTTTTGTTAAAACACAGAGCACGTTGCACTTGTGCAATGAAATTTATTCCTCAGGAAGCTTGTTTGAGAGCTGCGCTCTGGAGTTTGTGTGCAACTCTTTCACAGTTGTCTTTGAGCTTAACAGTCCTCCAGAGCACCTGAACTAAGTGCCCAGTAGGCTTTCCTTTGCCCAAATATACCTTGAATATTGGAAGAGCTGAGATTTGAGCTTATGCATTTTTCTGTCTGTAAGTAGGAAGATGAACTGAAGGGGAGCCTGCCTCTGCTCCAACCTTCTCTATACTTGCCAAGCTTTTCCCTGGTGGAAGTCAGTCTCCAAGTATCTTTGCACAACTTTTGTAACCGGAGAAGCTATGTTGAAAATATCCTTAAAGTTAGAAAAATCTCAAGATTATCATATGCAATTGAATAATACATAAATTGCTTTCTATTTTTAATACTCAATTGAATTTCTAAAGCTTGTTCCTAGATGAGGAGTTGGTTTATTATCCTACAGACTCCTGATGGAAATAATTAGCTTCTCTCACCACCAAGACTCAATGCAATTAGCTATTCTTGAAAGCTATCCTGCCAAAGATACACATTTAAAAGCATTCTCTCTGTGAGTAATTGTTTTTCTTGTTATTCAGAGGGAGAAACATTTACATGTTTCTCTCTCCAAGAGAAATTTTTACATACCAGAAACAATTGCTGCCTGCTAAAATTGGCCACTTTCACAAAAACCAATTACTTTTTCCCCATTTTCTACCTAAGAGTTCAATTTTGATATGGAAACTATCTTGCATTACAGTGATATGGGGTCAAAATTATCAGAATGTATTTTCTGGTCATTCATCATTCTGCTGTGTGGGTCTTGACTTCCTGCACTCCTTCTCAGTCAGAACATGTGCTGCCTACTTATTTTCTTAGGCTTTGTGTCGGTTTTATTTTGATTTGGTTGGGCTTTCTGTTTGTTTGTTATAGTCCTAATACCAAATTTGGATGAAATCTCTTTAACCTTCTGTGCTTTCCATTTTTGAATAAGTTTTCCTGTGTCTGGAAATTCCCCTTAGGGCTGGTTGTTCTGGGATGTTGTGGTGCTGGAGGAAGGAGGCTGATCCTCTGGATGATAATGCCTGCTCCTGTTTTTTTAAACAGACCAATTCTTGTGCTCATGAGCAGTAGTGTTGATACTGTGGTCCCCTGGTCTCCTCAACTTCTTTGCTGTTTTCAGGTGTGGGAGAATGAACACAGATCTTGGCTGCTGAGTGAATATCATACATGTGTTGTTCAAAAAGAGATCATATTAACATTGGGCTAAATGAAAAGTTTCTTTTGTATGCCTGAACCCCCAAGGTGTTAGGGCCTTTGTTTTAGTCAGCAGATATGTCAGTTTTGAATAGAATGGTTAATGCCCTACCACTGTTTGGAATTACAAACCCAAGTACAATAGAAACTCAAAAGGCTTCTTTTAAAAAAAATCATAGAATGTCTGGATCTGGAAGGGACCCACAAGAATCCCACCATGTGTCTGAGCATTGTTCAAACTCTTCTTGAACTTTGTCAGGCTTAGTGCGGTGACCATTTCCCTGGGAAGCCTGTTCCAGTGCTCATCCACCCTCTGGGTGAAGAACAATTCCTGATATCCAGTCTAAACCTCCACTGACTCAGCTTCAGGCCATTCTTTCAGTCCTGTCACTGGTCACCAGAGACAAGAGATCGATGTCTGCTCCTCCTCTTCCCCTCACAGGAAGTTGTAACTGCAATGGGGTCTCCCCTCAGTCTCCTCCAGGCTGAACTGACCAAGTGCCCTCAGCCGCTCCTCACATGGCTTCCCCTCAAGGCCTTTCACCATCATCACTGCCCTCCTTTGGACACTCTCTAACAGTTTAATATATTTTTTATGCTGTGGCACCCAAAGCTGCCCCCAGCACTCGAGGTGAGGCCACCCCAGTGCAGAGCAGAGTGGGACATGCCCTTCTCTCGCCTGGCTGGTGATGCTGTGCCTGATGCACCCCAGGACACGGTTCTTCATCTATTATGTGTGAGTATGACACCAAACACAAACAAGTTTCCAGGCTTCATTCACAAGAGACCAAGAAGTGGTTAAAAACAGTAGAAAAGGAGTACACAGATCATTTATGTGCTTAAACTCTAGACGAACCCATCTTGACAATCCCAGAAGAGGAAAAATGAAAAATTAACTTCAAGGATGGGGATAGGTGGGTGAAGCAAGATATAAAGTTGTTAAAATAGCTTTATCAAGAACAAGCTAGTCTGTTAAGAAAGACTTCTGCTTCTGTACTTATAGCTATGTGCTGTTGACAGATGCAATCCTAAAAAAACAAAACAAAACAAAACAAAACAAAAAAACCTCCAGACACATAAGCCCATTAATGTAAGTGCCAGATAATGATTTGCAGTTTTTGTGGTCATCTTTTCTGTTCTCAGTAAATATTTTTCTCCTGAAATGTTTGTCATGGCAGTTAATAATTTAAAGTTATTATATAGCTAAGGGCTTCTCTCAAGGCTGATGTTACATTAGGCAATGCAGAAATACAGAACGGACAATGATCTCTGCTGAGTTTCCGCTCTGAAAAGCCAAGGCAGACTACAAACAGGCACCACATAGAAAAATGGTACAAGTGAATTTCTGTTTGAAGCATAGCCTGTGTCAGGAAAACAATAAAGTGTTCTAAAGTATTTATTTCCTCATTCAGTAATCGCTAACGGAATAACCTTCATACGTGCAACAGCCAGGGGTTTTCTTCTCGCTACAGCTCAAGTAAAACTTGCAGGGATCTTTTCCATGCCTAAACCATCTTATTTAAATGTATGTTAAGTATAGTCAAATGCTGTCTTACATTCCCACTTAGGAATAGTAGCTAGAGACTGAACTTCTTTTAGAAACAATATCCGAGAATATCTATGCTCAGCAAGTGGTGTTCAGAGGTCCTCTTTGCTCTGCTCTTTGAAGGCAGATGCAGCACTGACTTCAGTAGAAAGAGGAATGACCCAAAAGGTTGGATAAATTGGGACAAATGGATTACAAAACCAATTATTGACTTCATTTACCACAATAGGACTGCAGCACATGTGGACACTAGTGGAATTAATCTGGCAAGGCAGAATCCATCTGGTCTATTAGTTTTTTTCTGCTTTAATATACATGCTGCATCTGCAAAAACAATCATGAGTCTAACTGAATTTCAGTGGCTGAAGAGATATGTTTACAATCTTATGCAAAGATAAACTTCATAGATGTATAGAAGAAACTTTTGATGGACCAAGTAGTAGAAAAGGTGTATATTAACACTGGTGTGGCTTGTTTTGAACATAACTGGGGAAGAATTCCAGCTTCAGCTGTACAAAGTAGGCAGATTCCAACCCGCTAATACTTAGTATGGGGTGGGTGGAAATTGAGCTCACTTTTAAATAAATGCAAGTACAGTCACTATAGAAGAGAGTTTGATGGATCTGTTCTGATGGGATGTGTGTTAATAATAACTGAGCTATATTGGTAAGCTGTATGCTTCTTGCTCAGGCGTGGGCAGAATATTTTTGGTGCCCATTAGAGCCCACTGAGTTAACTTGTGATATGCAGTCCAGTGAAGCATGTGGCATTTGAAGTCTAGGAAATTCCACGAAAATTTTGCCTAAGAAAGGATCTTCTAGTGTTCAATGAAATTATTAAAGGATATTCTGGCCAGGCTCTGAGGCATGATGCAATATAATTGGGAAAAAAATTGCTGGTGTGTCCACAGAATCTCCCACTCCCCAAACCCTTGAATCCTATGCTTGTGCTTTACTGACTGCAATATACTTTCTTCCATCCATCATATGTTCCTGTAGAAAATTTCCAGGTAAAACCAAACAGCCGATATCCAGCTGACCCAAGTCAGGAAGGATAGAATCTCCAGTTATTAGCTGGGAAACTATCACCTACAAAGTGGAAAAATGGACTTAGAAATTGGTCTTGACAGCATTTTTGTCTTCTCTGTGTTCTTTCTAAACTAAGGTGTGTGTTGGCCCTGTTCTTCCTCATCTGTTGTGCCCTGTAATAAGACCTACACCTTCTTTTTGAAGATGTTCCAGTTAAATAGGTAGGCAAATTCATAGAAAAATCTTTTATTTTTATTTAGTGACTTAATCTTGAATTGCAAAGATAAGTTTTGGTCATAACTTGTTTCTGTCAGATTAATAAAGGATCATATTCACTGGTTTCTGATATATCAGTGGGTGTAGATTCTTCAGGATGCTCTACCTGTATGTTGTAGGTGACTTCCCTATTACATGGAGTATTCCTATCTGTGGTGAACAAGAAAGACCCTGACAGATACTAAATCCTCATTGATTTGTTCTGTGCTATGATAGCTATTTGGGTGCCAATCAGTGCACTGAGCTTGGTCTGGGGTCTGGGATCTGGCAAGAACAAGCTGTCTCTGTATCCTTGTAACAGTTTTCTCATCTCCAGCAGATCTCTGCTTCTAATTTTTGTCTTCATATCCCTCTGAGATTTGCGTAGCAATCAAGTCTCATGTCCAAATTTTTTTCACAATTCTTTCTATTTTTTTATGTTTTCTTAGTGCTTTGTAGAGGAAATGTGGAAATAGTCTAGATAATTTTCTAGATAATGTTCTAGATAATTGTTTTATGCTCCACTTTACATAAGGGTCTATTGTTGCTCAGAAGCCTACTGTTAGTAAACATGTTGTTACAGCTTGTCTTACACTCCTGAATTTTTCATGAAGTGAAAAATTAACATCAAGTCCTTGTTGTAAGAAGAGACCCAGCGAATCAAATAAATCAAGTCACCTGTTGAATACACCCAGCTCTTGATATGACTATTTTGCTGGTGCTGAGCTTCTCATAGTACAAATATGAGTGGGTGAATTGATATGGTATGTCTGAAATTGCTTTTCTTCTAAAGAATATTGCTCTGGGGCTTTTATGCATGTCTGATTTCATCAGGTCCATGGGATATGTAAGTATCTCAGCTATTATGCCACTTACGACACTGTATGTTGATTTCTAGTAGAAGTAAGTGTAGTATCAAGAATATATCCACTGGGATTCCAACTTTAAATCTGTATTTCAATGCCCTTCCAAGAATAAAATTCTTAGGAAAAAAATGCAGTAAATTTTCGCCTACCTGGAAATGTTGTAGATTAATAGTTTGTTTTCAAGCATTTTAGTGAATAGTAATACATGAATCCTGAGAGATTTAGAGATCAGATAGTTATTTATGTTTAGTTCTATCAAGTAATGCATGTGACTTAAAAAACTTAGACATACAATCCAGTGATTTAAGCAAAAATAGAAATAAGAGTATAGACCAATCCAAGGTTCTAAAAACCATTATTGAAAATTTAAAACTTTCATGCTGTTCCTGTCCAGGAAGGAATTTTTTTCATTACTGTTGTATTTTATAAAGGGAAAGCACAGATATTGTAACTCTTGCTCAGGGTCATAGATGAAACAACCCCAAGAACTTGAAGTTCTTATTTTTCATTTCTGTGTTTATAGTTTGAAGGAATGAACATCAAAGAAGCTTTGCATTCAGTCCCTTTTTCTTTCAGAACCTTATCCCAGCCCCTCTTTCTTATCTCCTGGTAATTTTTTTTTCCTCATAGATAAGGGGAATCTGTTCTCCCTGTATCTTTCTTTCCTGCTAATAGGGTATTGATAAGATACAGTCTCTGATGTTGCCCCTGCTCTCATGTCCTACACTTTCTTCCACACTGGCAACTGAGAACACACATCAGTTAAATAGGACTTCCAGCTCTTGCCTGTTTATCACTCTGATCAGATTTTGATGGAGAGGTCATTAGAAAATAGGTTTACAGCCTTCAGATGTGTCTCTACTCTTCCTGACCTATGAATCTAAGACATCTCTGAAATACTTATCTGGTTTCAGTGAGAAATCTTGTACAGATATCGTTATTTTAGTTTATCCTTATTGGAACTCTAAAAAAGTCTAGAAAATATGTGTGATAAGCTATGTAACATTCTCCTACAATAAGAACATTTATATGTAAAGGAAAAACTATTAAAGGGGAAAAAAATTCAGTGATAATTTCACACATTTGGAGATGCATTGAACATGTGAATTGACAGTATACTCCAGTAGGTTTGCTCTTATAAACTAGGAAAAGTTAGAGAGGCAGAATGGTTGGTACTTACACTGACACAATTTTTTAAAATAAATCTTTATGCTACTCTTAGCTGGATTGCTAGAAGTGTTTTTCTAAGGTGAGAATGTCAGCTGATGAAATTGGAATAGGTCAGATTGCCAAACGTGATGCCTACTCTGAATTTTCCCAGGGTACTAACAGGAGTTTAATTTACATCTATGGTGTGCTACCAGACTAAACCCCTATGTGAGAGAGCGGTGATATTGGCTTCAGGGAACTTGGAAAATGCTGAAGTTGGAACAGAAATTTCAGAGATCCTTTCCTTAGGATCTGGTACTTTGCCTAGATTCCATCACGACCATTTGCCAAACCTGAATGCTGGAGTGCTCCCTGCCAGGCAGCACAATGGTGTAGCTGTTCATCAGCTGAAACCTGGTGATGGTCAGGCATGGAGTAGTGAATCGTGGTGAAAGCCACACATGTACACAAATGTGAAAAAAAAGTAACTGAAAAGTTTTAAAGTAATCATTTGATTGGTTACAGATTAAGTTGTGAAATATGCAAATGCTTTTGAAGGGAATTAAAGAAATTGGGAAGAGGAAAAATACCGAATTACCAGTATGAAGACTGATTATGTTAATACCTAGCTGAGCTTCCAAGCATACCCTGAGGGAACTAGACATTTACCGGATCCTGAGCAAGCTCTTTCAGCTAGGCATGTATGTACAAGCACACAAACCCCCTCAAAATTAAAAATCAACACAAGTATCTTCCCTGACCAAAACTTCTTCAGCATTTGCTGAACAGTACAGAGAAGTTTCCAAGGGGACTTGAATTGAGAAGCCTAAAGAATAGAGGACAGAGTGGGAAAGTCTTGATTGCTTGAGAAATTCAGTGCAATATTTTTCTTTTGATTGAAGGTGAGTAAATGTTCCTACCACAGTTGTCTTAAAAATTTCTGCTAATTTTACCACATTTCTTTTGTTTGCTTTGGTGAATTTTTTTCCTATATTTGGATGTGTATATTACAATATTATACAACATTACAAGTTATTACTTAGCTGATCACTCAGAGCTTTCTGCAGAATCTGTGGAAACAGACACTGACCTGTTCTGTTTCACATGCCTGCCCTCAGGTGGGATGTGGTGTGTCTAGCACTCCCTGTTTCCCATCCTTGACTGCTGAGGGAGTCCACATATCTGTCATCCCTCTCCTACTTAAAAGATTTACAGCCTTTATTTGGATAGCCTTTTATTTGGATTCAGTTTAGCAATTTGGCCCAATTAAAGTAATTATTTTAAGAAGGTATTTATCTATATTAAAACAATGTCATAGGCTAAAGTTGTGCCACATTTGCTTTAACTCCTCTTCATTTCCCTATGTAATCTAGGTATAGGTTCCTATTTCTACTACCCAAGTATCATGAAGGCCTTGTGAGATGTTAATAAATAGCTCTAATAGCTAGGCACAAACTTGCTTTTTCCACACAGCTTTAAAGTCTCTGCTGGAGGCATGACAACGAGTGGTGTGTCATATTGCCAATTTTTTAGATCAAATATCATCCCTTTTTAGGCGAAAGGCTGCATACTGAATGCATACAGGATCTTTGCCAGTGTTAGAAGTGACCCTTAGCAGCTGGTGAGAGAGATTTCGGCAGAAGCTTTGCTCAACCTTTGAAGCTCTGGGCTGGGGATGCTCAGTCCAGATGGAATCTACAAACCATTCAGCTGCTGAAGTCAAATAAGCCTTTAGTGGTCATGTGTAAAACAGGACTTTTCTCTGTTCTGAGATTGTGTAAACGTTGGCATATTTTCCTGGAAACAGGAAAATTCAATACCCTTCCAAAACCAAACCAAACTCCTTCTTAAAAGTGGGCAGCTTTATTTTTAAATTTTTTTTAGAGAGCAAAACTTATGACTGTGTCATCATGAAAGAGTTTTAGGTTTTGGTTGCTTGGTTGATTTTTGTTTGGTTTTTGGGTTTTTTTTCTTTTGGTTTGTTTGGGGTTTTATTTGTTTTTGTTTTCTTGGATTTTTGGTGTGGTTTGTTTTTTTTGGTTTTTTGTTTGGTTTGGTTTGGTTTTTTTATGGACAACAAAAAAATTGTATGATTTTGTTGGTAATTTTCCAAAATTCACCCAGAGGCAGATGTCCATCAGGAAATTCCCATGGCCCAAATAGACTTGCAAAGCAAGTTCCACAAAAGGACATTTGGGATATAGGCAGCACAACAAGAACTGTTTATACTATGGTGATATTGTCTCTGGACATGCATGGATCATCTATTACGAAGTTTTCCTAGAGAGCCACGAGAGCCACGCTCGAGTTTCATTCTGCAAGATGCAGGTTCACACTCAGGAAAGAAGGCTTTGAGGACTTTCTGCTGTATACACAGCCCTCACTGTGTGCCAGTATGCCCTGTGTAAGTACTAGGCTCTCCTGCTGGAATCTTCCAAACCAATCCTGATCTTTTAAAAATGTACAAGTTGTAAATGGAGACACATGGGAACACCCCTAAAAGAATGATCTTCAGCAGATCTTAAGGCAGCTGGTGTTTATAAATGTTTTATGTATCTCAGTGCACTGACACAGACTAGACCTTTGTGTGCCACCTGGAGCTGAATGGGAAAGCTGCTTGTGTGATGCAGTTTTATAGCCATCCTGGTGAGACAGATGGGCATCCCCGTGCCATGCTGACAGTCTGCACTGCACCCACAGGTGTGCAGGGCTTAACAAGAAGCTGCCCTGGGCTTGCAATGGGAGCTGGGCAGTCAGAGGATAAACCTGGTTGTGCTGCTGAGCTGCTTTCTCTTTGTGCATGTGCAGTAATGTGGCTTGTGGATCTGGGGTTACCCTGCAGACAGCTGGGCCAGTGTGCGAGTGTATGAGCGCCAGTGGTCCTAACAGGGTTCTGGAAATGAGAGCAAACCCTTTTGCTAGGCTGGAGCAGGAGTCTTCCCATTGGGATATTGCTTCAAGGACAAGATAAGCACTTGGTCTGATCATGCAGCGCAGAATTCCATGTAGTCAAATCCTGAGATTTCTCAGGGTCTATTTAAGGGCATGTGCTTACAAATAAGGAATAGGGAGATGTTGTCTCTAGGGCCTGTCTCTTACCCCTTCTCTTCCATAAAACACATTTCTTGAAGCACAATATATGCATTATAAATGTCTTCTGGCTGTGTTGCTATGCTTTTTTTATCTTTTTCTTCTTTGTGTACAGTTGTACCAGTTTCCTGCACTCAGGGGACAATGATCTGCCTGAGAATTATTTGACTGCTCGGGAGAGACAGTCAGACTGTCTGGTGGGGAAATGATGACAGTGTCTAGAAGGTATGTTTTTCTAGCTATACAATTACCCAATCTATTTTTTAGGAGAAATGGGAAGTAAAAACTTAAGCCATGATCTGCCTTCATGATTACTAAGTGCAAGTCCAAGCACTATGTACACTCTTGGGCATGGGCTGGCCCTGCTGGCGAGCACCTGCTGTGAGCTGACTTAGAAACTCTGGGCATTTCTGGTGGGGCTTGCTACAACCAGGAGCCCTGCTCCTGTGGTAGCCAATCCTGTGCTGATCACAGATCTGTGGCGTCCATCTCAAAGGACATATCGAGGGTCTCCCTTGGCACTCATCATAGAGACTCAATATGGCCAGTGCCTACTAACTCCAAAATAATTACTCATTGATTCTTCACCCTCTCACTGATTTGTTTTCAATTTTATCAGAATTATTTTATTGGTTCGAGTTTGGCTTTTTTGTATTTTTTTTTTCTTTAGAAAATCAGTTTTTATCTAGGTTTGATTGCTACCAGGGTGGCATTGGCACCTGAATGTAAACAGTCTCACATGTCCCAGAGGCAGTTTTGTGGTGTATGTCACCCCATCTACAACAAGACTAGAAATTTTAAAAAGGCAATTGTAACTCGAAGCAAATATCAGCCTAATTATTTGTGATAACTTCTGTCATGTATTTAAGGCAAGCCCCTGGAATAAGACAACATATTTTCTTTTCCCTCATACAGTTCTTTTGATATTCTTGACCCCTGTGGTCAGAATCAATGCACTGAAATCCCACGAAAAACGTGGAAAGAAACATGAACTTATCATTTCTTTCCATCACTGAGATTCTCCTGTAGATTGACTTCTAGAGACATTTTCCTTTAGGCTGATAACACCTAAAAATAGTGCAGGTTTTATAGTAAATCTCCCCTCTACGGGTTTATATCCATTGACTCACTGAAACCTCAACCTGAAATGGCAGGGTTTTGAAAGCTTTTTATAATGTAAAGGAGGCCATGCAGTTTTATTGCCACTACCCAGTGAAGCATAGTTCCATCAGAGCCTTTTATCGGGAGTTTACAAGTGCAGCGTTACAAATGAGTTTGCTGGCAGGGAGCTGACCCCTCACTGGGGAAGGCAGAGACTGGTTGTATAATTCAAAACATTGACGTCTGGTCTTCTGGGATTTCCACCTGAAAAAAGACTCTGTATGAAAGGGCTTGAGGCAGATAAGGTTGGTACATGCAGAGCAGCGAGCCCTGCCTGGCGAGCAAAGCTCCGTCAGCACTCGCTTCATCAGAGCCACCAGGCTCCGCACCACGCTTGGAAGTGTTGCCTTAATAAGCTGTGATTTCGAGCAAGGCCCTGCAAGTCATTTAAAAGTCACCACAGAGCGCTTGCCGTGCAGGGATGGGAAATGGCACAGCCACAGCTGTACCAGGGTCTGCCTGTGCTGATAAGCCTTGCTCAAACCCAGGGCTCGGTAGCTCAGCGGGCACCACGGGGCTGTGGTGATCAGAGCTCTGCTAGCTCAGGCACCTCTGTTCCAGCTCCCCTGCCTGCCTTCACCAGTCCCTCTTCCTTAGACCCTTCTTGTATCTGTGCGATGATGCCAAGTCCTGCACAGGACGAGGCAGCAGAGTAATTGATTTTTCAGTTCACTGGGAGTTGTGAGAAAGTGTGTGTCTGTGTGTGTGTATCTGTGTGTGTGTGTGTTTGTGGGTATGAAGTGGATGGAGCATTTGAATTTGAACGGGGACACTGGAAAAGCAGTTTTAGTGTGTTCAAAATGGAAGGACATGCTGAAATGAGCAGTAGTTGTAGCAAGAAAGTTTGAAAATATGAAAATAAACCATATTGACTTTTGAAACCTCTGTAATTTATTTTTATGGAGTTTAAGGAGACGACTTGAATTTAAAGATTCTAGGGACATTGTTGCAGTACCCCAGCTTGGGGCAAGCTGGGGAATGGACAAGTTATTCAGAAGGTTTCCTTGTTACAAGGTTTTCTTGTTCTGTTAAGCTGTCCTGTGAAGTTCTGTTTAGGTTTGCTGCTTAGCCCTAAGTTGTAACTCTGTACCCTGGTGTCTATAATTTCCCTGAGTTCTGTTCCTCCCCCTGAGTTGGCCAAGCCCATTCCCTCACCTCCCAGGCAGAAACTCCTTGTCCCTCTCCACCCATTCCCTTGCCCCCTGGGTGGAGAGCACCTGTCATTCTCCCCCAAGGCACACCTTTCCCTCCGGAAAGTTCACCTTCACTCGGTGTGCTATTGGATCCTGCTCCCTAATCCCTCCCCTGCTGTTCCCCAGTTGGTTGCCATGTTGTCACTGTTCCCTAGAACCACCCCTTTACCCTTTCTCCATTGGTTCATGAGTTTTCCCTCTCCCTCATATAAGAACCCTCACATGACCCTGAGATCTGTCTTCTATCCCTGGACCCTCCGTCCTTAGTTCTTTACCCCTGCATATGTGCTGTGTAATCGGGTAGCCGCCTGCCCTCTGAGAGGATACTGCAAAGTCCTTTAAACTGCAGCAGACCACCAGAACCTCTGCAGTGGGACACAGTGGGCCTCAGGTAGCCCTCTACCTCTGCATCAGGACATCACTAGATTTATGCTTTTGGTGGGGAAAATACGGGTGTGAAAAATATAATCTAGTTCTGGTTGGAAATGTAAAAAGAAAGAAAAATGTAGGCATTACAAAGGACTGTCATTAGAAACAAATGTCTTTTTGGTACGTGATACAGATACAGGAGGAGGAAAAAGTAAGACCAGACAGCCTGAGTAAAAAAGAGTAATGTCAGGTCTGGGCTAACTGCTAATAGTGAAAATGCACTATTGCATTAGTGGAAATGCAGGCCAAGGGAAACAGTTATTCTAATTTTTTTTCACCCACTTTGTACTGATGTAAAGGATTACAGTAACTGAAAATTGAGTATCAAGGGTAGAAGAGCCAACATATGTGTTTGTAAGGTACGTATGAGTAATGTACATGGATTTGGAGGTAGCCCACTTATCCAAGAGAAGGTCTTCTAATGCCCACACAAAGCAGCCTTCTGTGTTGCAAGGTTTCATCTAAAGAATTAAAACTATATTAAAACCTGGGTCAGGAATTAGGTAGGAGCTCCCACGTGGCTTCCTGTTTGCTTGGAACCTGCCTGCGGAGGAAGGTTTGCTATGCCCTCACAATTTGTGGCTTTTGGGTTCCAGTGCAGCAGTCTTTATCAATGAGAAAACAGCAGCAGATTTAACTCTGATGCCCTCAGTGTTTGGCTGCTGGAGAAAATATAGTAGCATCAAGTGATAATAACTTCTTTCCAATATGAAGTGGTAACACACTAACATTCTAGTTTATTCTGACCAATTTTCTTTTTAAAGTAACTTACCATTATATCTTTTTTCCCCCCAAAATCTACGCTAGCCAGTGCTTTTCGTGAGCTTTTAAAGGCAGTATGGGTATCCTAGAGGAGCAGAGATCAAATGGTTTGACAGGGTCAAATGGATGTTAAAGAATATAAGGATTGGTTTAAAATTTGTATCTATTTTTACAGTCTTCTAGTGACACTTTTTTTAATGTTTAAAGACATCTGGGCACAATGCATTTGTGTGTTTCTCCATTTCTATGAGTTGAACAGTATGTGTGAAGCAAACCTGAGTGTGGCACAGCACTGGCTGAATAGCAATTTTTGTATCATTCTCCCTGTGCATGAGGCGGGGATTTTTCATTTCATACATCACTAGAAACTTGCTGCTGCAAATCTGTGAATACAGATAACAATATCCTGCCTTTAATACTCATTAACACTTAGAATTTACAAAATTCCTTCCCAGATCAGGCTGTATAAGGAGCAAAGTGTTTCTAGTCTTTGTGTTCCTGATGGGAACAGCTTTAGATACAACCAAGGTATTTGGTCTAACCAGCTTTCTTCTGTTTACAGACACAACAGCCCAAAGAGCCTCTGTGGTAGTTCCACCTTCAACAAGAATCCTGGGTTGGGATTCAAAATAAGGAACTTGTTTTTTGCTATTTGCATAGAATAGATCCTCATTAGCATCACCTTGAGATTTACAGAATCTAATCTTGCAAGAAGTAAAAGCAGCTTTTATTCACTGTCCATTTTAGACCACAGCACCTGTGGCCAGCACTGGTCCTCTTCTCCTTCCCCAGCTCCTGGAGCCTTAGCTGCTTTGCACCATTGTAGTTGCATTCATCTGTGCCTGCCCCAGCCCCGGCTCGTGTTAGTGGCAGAGGGCATTTGGCAGATTTTCTTTCTTGTGCTGCCTGTTACATGCCTTTTGGTATTGCCAGGAAAACTGTCCCTGGGCAGGGATTTTGTCTCTTTCTTGGGAAAGGTCCCCAAGATATTTTTGCTATGTGGGTCAGAAGCAATTTGGTCTTCTAGATGATCTCATTTCAAATTAAGTTTTATTTTTGCACGGCGAAAATGTTTGGCTTTGGTTTGGGGTTTTTTTCAATACTTTTGAGTTAAGTGACCAGTCCTAATACTCCATTCTTTCAGCTGAGTTCCTCTCTATCAGACTGTCCTCTGCCATTAATTGCAGCCAAGGCTTTCCTTAATTTTTTTCTGAGGTTCTCTGACTTGAGTGTCAACTGATCCTGTGACAGACCAGTTTCATAATTCTCCTGGGGCTGTAACATTTTCCAAAACATGGTGTTATAGCCAGGCATTTTTTGTAAGCGTCCTTTAACTATTTCTCCCTCCTCTGACAATGGCTTCTGCTCTGTGTTCTAGCTCTGAATGAATTAATTTGCTATGATGTTTTTACTTATTTCAGCTGCCCTCTGAAGCATCAGCTTGTTTGACAGTCGTGTTCTGCATAGGTCACTTCATCTCACACTAACCAAGATTTCAGTCCAGGTATTTCTAGCTTCTAATAAACAGGGATTAGGGGAGGAGTAAGAAGTAGTTGATCTATGCTGTATGATGTCCAGTTAGTCCCTTCTGGGACCAATTTATCAGGAATGCTGGTTGCTGTCTGCCTGCTGTCCAGGGAGATCATTGACCTCGAGGTGTGGAGAAACCCACTCAGATCCTTTTGCGTGGGTCAGCCTTGCAAACCCCTCAGGAAGGGGCTGGGGAGGGGATGCTGTACCTTCCAGTGGGAACCAGTATGTATGATTATGCCCTAAGGACTGCCCTGCTTTGCTTTTGTGTTTGTTCCTAGGATTTTTGGACTGCTTAGGAGACCTAATACAATTTCTGTTTATTCAGCCATACATAATCCTGTGCTGTGTTTTTTCCTTATTGTATCTTTATGTGGGAGAACATTGATATTTTTGTCCCATCTGTACAATCATGAGATTAAATGATAACTCGATCTTGGGGATTTTTGTGTTTTGAAGGGTCATATAGAAATCCTTAAGAAAAAAGTAATAATGCTATATTTGATTTTCAGTCAAAATGGATATTTTAATGAAAATATGCTAATGAAAGTGAGTGCTTTAAATTTTTTTTTTTTTTGTTAAAACTATGAAAGCACTTCAGCTATTTTTAAGTGCATTTGAAATTTAAAGTCCAAACTTTTTTTCTTATCTCATGAAAATGAATGCTAGGAATCCTTAATCCAATATTTTAAGAAGACTTATTTTCTTAATTTAAAAGGGCAGACACCACACAGAGGAGATGTGCAAAAAGGAGTCTGGAGAATTATGCATTTCTCTAGTGCTTGCATTGATTATGTCATTTCAGATGAGGTATCTCGTGCTTCAGTTCTCCCCATCTATGATCAGAGTTAATATTTACTTTATTAAGAAACCTTGATTTAACTTCAGAATCTCATATCCCTATTATGTTATTGCTTATTATAAATCAAGTTAATGCACTTAAAAGGACTCATATGTATGCAAGAGATTACAAAAGTGCTGCTCCCATAGTCCAAATGAAACACATTAGCAATATATATATTTTTCCCTGTAGTGTGGCAGAATGTGGAGGTGTTTGCAGGATCAGTACTTTATAATAGAAAAGTACACAGCTTTATATTCTGTCAGGAAAGTTTTCACTCTGCTGTACAAGACGTGGCTCAGAAGGACACCAGACACTTTGAAAGTCTGTTAAATTTAAATGGCTAAAGAGAATGGCAAGAGAATGCTTTATTATTATCTGGAAGAGAGCCACCAGCTCACATGAGGCCTTGCAATTAGCAAAAAAAAGCCAAACTCCTGCCCTGAGAGAATGTAAGATGGGACATCACTTCATACTGATGAGATGGCTTCTATTTGGAAGGTGGGCAGAGGACTGTCTCACAATAGGAATGTACTTTAAAGATTTCAGAAGGCTTTATGTAAGAGGAATAAAAGAAATGGAATAGGTTTTCATTGTACAATGAGATATTTAAGTACCTCCTAAGTCTGACCTTTTTCTAATGCAGGGTAGTGAAGTAGGTGGCTGAGTACAGCAGAATCTCCATCTCTGGGGAACTTTAGGTATAAGGTAAAAAAACTTCTGTTTGTTTTAATATAATTGATAGTTTATATCTCATCCTTGTGTGCACTTGGCAATCTCTTGGGGTCTTTGCCTGCCAACTTTTTTATGATCTTATGAAATGTGAATGTCTGCTTCATGCATGCTTCTTTGGGCTATAATTGCTTCTGATTCTGTGAAGACTTTGTGCTGTTTCTCCTCACATTGTTAGAGACAACTTTCAGATTTATATATCTGCTAAAATTTCAGTTTACTTAGTGGAGTGTTAAACATGCTATTTGTCAACCGAAACCCCCTCATTTCAGTAAAATCAAAGATATTTTTACTTCAAATACGGAATGTGGGGCTGCTTTAGTGAAGTTTCATGGTTTTATACCACAAAAAAAAAAAAAATCTTTGTGTGTGGTGCTGTTTGCCATGTGAATGATAGAGACAAGGAGAACACAAACTCTACCCGGGCACAAGCTGCTCTTTACTGTCAAACTTTGTTCTATTAGAAAGGAGAATGTCCTGTGCAGCAGCAGACACAGAGGAATTTCCTTTAGATCTGTTGGTAAGCAAAAGCATTGCTTGCATCAGCTGCATTCCTGCCTCCCCAGAGATTCAACCATTCACCATTTTACCGCAGCTCCCATCTCCACTGAACTTCATTATAGAAAACTTGAAGTTCTTTAGTAAATTACAAGAACACAGTAACGCAACAAGAAAATAAATCCTTCTGTTTGACTCAGCCTTAATGCAAATAGGATAATTTAACCCTCTGCTTATTATACAAGAGTGTATGGGAGGGCTCAATTTAGGCTGATGTGCTGACTTGTGTTGCATGGTGTTAATTGATGGCTTATTCTTTTATTCCTTTGCCTTAGCTTTGTCCTCGTGGATTATTTTTTAAAATTCATTTTCCTAATAATAATGTCACTTTGGGTCTCAAGAATTATTTCAGGGCTCATTTGGCATTATATTTAGATAAGAACTCCTGCAAAATACTGAGAGGTCATTTTGGAAGAAACTGCCACAAACAGTTGTGATGAGAAAACTGACATTAATGGGAATTCAATAAATAAAGTGACTGGAGTCATCTATTATCTCCATGAAGCTGTTATGAACTTATTTTTTTGTCACAGCTTTGCTAAGTTTGCTATTTAAAAGTCTTACCTTGTATATTATTACCCAGTTGTGTCCATCTGGCTACAGATTCTTCATATTCGTAACCTGCTTTATGCTAGTGAAAGACTAAAGCTTCTGCTCCTTACAGGATTGGGTAAAACGAGTTTTTATAGTTTTGACTAAATCTAATCAACAGTCAGATTTTAGTTCTATGAAATTTACCTCTTGATGCTCCCTTGACTCCCACACTTTTTTGGGGTGTTCTTTGCTTTCTAATAAGGTTTTTTCAGAGTGCATGTCTGTACCTAAGATTCCATATATTTTGAACTATTCCTGGGTATTCTGGAATGAGACGAGTGTATAGAAAAATAAATATTCTGAGTTCATTGTTTTCAATCCAGAACAGAAACAACATTCAAGTTCTGTTCACAATGATTGGTACTTCCTTGCTTTATAAGTTTGTCTGTACCATGGAATTAACTGTAAAGCTGTTGCAGTGTAAATATATTGAGTGATGACTGTTCTAGAACAGCTCCCCTGTAAATGTTCGTCCTGTCTCCATGTGGGAGAGATTCTGCAATAGCTACTGTGTTGTCCCCCTTTATTCTCCCTTAACTGGATTAATTGTCTCTTAGACCTGAGTCAAAAGTGCAGTTTGTATATTCAGGCTGAATTGTCTTGGTTCCATTGATTTCAGTGCCATCTTATGACAACGGAGAAACTTTGAAATATTTCTTCATAGTGTTAAATGCAAAAGATGTAAAAAAGGTGTGGAAATAAGCCAAAATCCTCAGTTGAAAGCTGAGGTCTTCACATATCTGACTTCTGAACTGTGAGTCAGAAACTACATTTCACAGGTGCTGCTGTGTTCCTTATGGGTTGAAGCAGAACTCCCAAAGGAGAGTTCTGGTCAGGGCTTTGGCTGTGACCTAGAAAGCTAAACCTTAAATTTGTGTTCTGGACTTTCTCCCAAAACTCCTGTGATAACAAACTACTTTGGTGATTTTATGATGCAATAGCCCAGAACTAATGTAAGAGGAAAGAGGAATAATCCTGTACCTTTGCCTTGTCAGTCCAGCTAGCAGCTATTTGCTACAGGGAGCTCCTGGGCTCTTATTTTTTTTGGCCTTTATGCACTATGAGCATCTCACAATAGACTCATAGAGCATCCAAAGGTGTTAGGTCATGGGAAGCCATTTTGCATTCAACTCTGCCGCAGAAGAGACACAAAGATACATAAACACAGTTATGCAAAGACTCATGTATCTTTACTTTTTGTTATGACTTTGTTCTGATGCAACATCTTCCCCCATCTCTCTCTGCCCCCTCCTTCCCCCCAAAATTCAAGCTGAAAAATGTTTCACAGAATCATAGAATGATTTGGGTTGGAAAGGACTGTAAAGATAATTTCATTCAGATTCTCCGGCCATGGACAGGAGCAAATTCCACTGGACCAGGTTGGCCCGAGCCTCATGCAGCCTGGCCTTGAAAAATTCCATGGTTGGGGCATCCGCAATTTCTCTGAGCAACCTGTTCCAGCCAGGTTGTTCACTACCCTCATGGTAAAGAATTTCTTCCTAATATCCAGTCTAAATCTAAATCTAACCTCTTTCATCACGAAGCTATTCCCCATTGTCCTACTACTGCCTTGCTCTTGCAAGGGCAAACATTTGGCTTTCCCATTAAAAGAGAAGGGGAAAAAATGTCACCCTATCAAACTGTAAATGTCCCGAACACTGAGTAAAGGAAAAAAGATTGTGATATATATTAGAAGAACACAGCTTCAAAAACTGGCTGGTTAATGCATGAAGGTGTATGGGGCTTAAGTCAAATTCAGCATTATTGACAAGAATGCCAAAGACAGCCTGATTTCAAAACTGACATCTTGATTTAAAGTCAACTTAAGCATGCTTAAAGCCCTTCTTGATAGTGCTGCCTGGAGGAAGGCAAATCCTGGAGCTATTCTAAATGTCACCCTTGTATACTTGGGTTGCTTCAGCTGACAAAAACATGATGGCCACTTGGAAAATTGACATGATAGAAAACACAGAAAAGGATAGAACCGCAGCTCAATTAAAGCCACCAAATCTTTCCTGACATGATTGCTGTCTTCCTTTGCACTAAAAAAAAGAGGAGGAACCGAAGAAAAAAGTCCTGGCTTTTGTGTTCACTAAGCTGTGGGTTCATCCGTAACACTGGAAATAATCCAAGAAGGCATGGCAGCAGGGCTCATGTGTTCTCAAAAACAAGTTATCCGTTAAAAACTTCCAGACTACTTTTCTGCCTGTCCTCCTGCCTTCCTTGGTCCTTTTCCCCCTTCTAAATTGCTAAGTTTTTATCATCTCTCAACTGTCATTGTGTGGAGGTCATTTTAGTGTTGTTCTTTTGAGTCTCTTTCCTGCGTTCCTTTCAATTTAGAAAGTTCCTCTGGTACAATTTGTACCTCTCAATTGCTTTCAGTCAGAATTAAACACACGGCTTTGTACCTCTAATTTGTCTAGCACAAACACCTCACGCGCTTGTCAGAGGGGATTCGCTCCTTTGTTAGCTGCATTTATAAAACCAGACTTGATTCATGCTGGAAGGTTTTGCTGGTCCTTTACCCTTCAGCAGGAAATGACATGAAGTCCTGTTTGAAGCATTTTATCTTGAATCACAGGGTTATGCTCATAAGTGCATGCTGGAAAACTAAGTGGTTTCAAATCCTCATACACAGAAAATTAAAACCCTATAAAAGTAAGACAGAGAGTGTGTTTCTGAGAACGCTTCTCCCAGTGCTCCCTCCTACACTGGCCAAGATCTTGCTGAGGGCTTGGGTCTGTGCTTAGACTCCACTGTTCCCAAAGCCTCTCTGAGGCATGAAGGGAGACAAACTCAAGGTGAATTAACTATACATCAAAACTATGTTTAATTTACAAATGTAGTTTTCAAAGAATATCTGAAACTTGTAGAAATATTGGGGGAAAATGCCACCATACTAAAAATTAAAGCTCCTGTATGTCTGTAATTTCACAGATGGAAATATTTTTACTGTCCTGTTATATACTCTGTTAACCACCATCTGATTCTTTTTCCCCCCTCTAATAGTTGTGATGTATTAGTCTGGTTTAGACATGATCAATTAACAGGCTTTATGTCTCTCTGTTTCTCTTTCCTTGTATGACTACCTGCAGAGTAATTTTAGAAACAGTATTTTAAGGAAGCTTTCTTGCATGATCCAAACAAGGTGAGAGGCCTTTACTGGGGAGGATACCTCCAGCTCCATTCTTCTCTTTGCAAGTGAGCAGCTCCCTAACTCCAACTTTGTGTAATTCTAGGGTTAATATTTTCTGGTGGCGTAAATCCAGTAGTTCAGATCCCCTAGTATATGCACATAGTAAATCACTGTTCCTGGAAAGTTGATTTTTTTCTTTTCCCCTTGCTGAATATTCCTTTGACGTACAGAAGATGTAAGATGACCCAGTAAGGAGAGCAATGAGACTACAAAAAGCTGAAGGCAACCACCAGTTCTCATCGCTGTTGTGCTAGTTTTTGTGGTAGGATTCTTCCCAAAATGCTTAGTGGGAGATGTTAATTCTAGAATGAAATGAACTACTTACATAGCCACTTGGCATGCTTTGGCTTGGGGGAACAAAAAGTAGTGCCATGTCCTTGCTTTCAAAAGCCCTTGGAGCAAGTTTGACTAGAATAGAATAAGTTTTTGGGCTGACTTAGACTCTCACAACGTTAACGTATTCTTGTTTTTATGCAGTCTGATACCAGTATGACTATAACTTGTGATTGTTCCATGCGTTGCTGGAAGAGGCATTTCAACCTTAGTGAATTCCTTAGCAGATTGACTGGATGTGGTCAACATTTACTTTCTACTTTTGCAGAAATTAAGCACCAAAATACTCAGAAAGTCACACATACTTTCAGGTCTGTTTGAACATCTGAAGGTCATTTGATGGTGGTACTGCAGATATCCCTTTTAAGCCAAACCCTACAGTTTTTCTGAAATATACTTACACAGAGTCATAATTGGAAAAAAATATCTGCCACCAATGATCATTGCCCATATAAAGTCACAAAGTGAGATGTACTGAGATAACCTTGGAAAGAGAAACAAGATGGAAACAAGGTCTATTCACCTTGGCAATAGGAGTGTTCCTTTGTATCCCCAGCTGTGATGGCTGCAAACACCTAGGCCATGCAAGCTGAATATTAAGCCAAGAAATTTTAAAAAGGATCTTTTCTGTTGAAGCAGGTTTCAGATTCAGCCCTGACTATTGGGTAATTGAAAGCTGTTGCAATCTGCTTGGCCATCCAGCACAGATTCAGTTAGCCTGTTTCAGGCAGCTCAAGTAAATCCATCCGTGTAACTAAGCCATTGTCACAGAGAAGCAGTTGTCTGCCATTTAGCAATTAGACTAAATATTATTCTGGCAACTTTAGGGACCTGTGATACAAGGATGTGACTCAAGTTATTTGTAACTGAACTGGAGGGCTCCTCAACCTCCCCAGTTGCACAAAGGGGTCTTTGGGAATTTGTTTCTGAGAGGGTAGGAATAGGGAAAGCTCTTTTGGCTGTCAGAAAAATAGGTATAGGGGACAAAGTCTGAAAAATGGCCTAAGAACTGGTGTCAATCAGTGTTAAAATGTATTTGCTAGTGTGTGTTAATGCAAATTCACAATTGTGAAAGATGAAATACATGTTGATGAAAGACCTTGCAAAGAGTTTATTTTAAAGAGGTAGACGTGTTCTTGCAAACTATGCAGATGAAAAGTTATATTTATAGTCTGTAAAGGATTAACAATCACAGTAAAAAGCATGTAAAAGAATAATGGAACCTTTTGTAGCAGTGATGTGCTAGCTTCAGGGGAAGACCTGGTTATACTCAATGTAGCCCATCTTTTGCACATATGGTCTGCTATCCCCATTGTATTGCACCTTCCTATGACTTACTGCTTCACCAGCAATATTGATTCTTGTAGTGTACAGAAATACTGTGCAATACATACTCTTCTTATTTACTATATGGTGGTTCCTAGATTGTTGGATGGCCTGGCTATTTGCAAAAGTGTGAGTTCAGTCATGTGTAAAAGCACCATGTATTACAGTTTAGTTACCAAGATCCATATTTATGACTGTGAAACATAGTCTGCAATATTTCCTCGGCATATGTGATTTAACATGCTAATTACTTTAGCATGAAGAATGAAAAATAATCATTTGTTCAGCTTAATTCCTGACTTGTCAGTGACTTCATCAGCGTTATGATATAGACTAATCTATCCCATCCAATCTCACTGCCTCCTCAGATAATATGGCTATGCCTCTTCCTCATTCTACTGCCACAGAGGAATAGATGGAGATAGACCATTTAGTATTGTAAAGTAACTTACAAAGAGTCTTACTTTTGGGATCAAACCCTATTATTTATTTCTTCCAAGCCATTTCTTGAGATCATCTTGAGAGGCAGCCTTCTCTCAGTACAATGACCTGTGCCCTTTAGCTGCATGATGTGTCTTCTGTGTTATTTCTTGAAATCTAGGAAGACTAGTGGGGCACTAAAAAATCAGAGGCCAGTGAAAACACACTGCTTTTCTTCCCCATAAAAGCCAGGAAAGTCCTTCCAATTCAATGTCAGCAACAGAAGATGATTAATTCGAAGTCTTTCATCCCTCAATCAAGAAGATCTTTTCATTGTTTCCTGTCTTCCACTTCTTCAATGCTGCCACTGAAATCTCCCATGGCAGAGTTGTCTCTTAAGATAAGAATCAACCTGTAAAATCTCCTTTTCCAAATGAAATGGAATTAAGCATAAACTTTCCAGTAAGGATACTGTTACTGGCAGTCTCTCATACTACAACTGCTGCTTCATTCTGGTTTGCCATAAAAGTTATTACACTTAGTCTTGGAAACCTGTTGGCTTCAATATGCAGCTGGTGTCCTTATGGCTGGACCAACACATGGTGTTCAGCCAGGTTTGTGCA
Organism: Erpornis zantholeuca; assembly: GCA_013400515.1. Classification (NCBI taxonomy): domain Eukaryota; kingdom Metazoa; phylum Chordata; class Aves; order Passeriformes; family Timaliidae; genus Erpornis; species Erpornis zantholeuca. The sequence continues at coordinate 28,496 of VZTN01009017.1, read as the reverse complement.
GCACTTACTTGTTCTGCTCCCACCAGAGACTGCTGCCTTTTTGGGATGTAGTTTGAAACACGACTGGTCTGGTCTCCCATATGTTGCAGAGGCTGGTAAATATCTGAGACCATAGTGCCGTGTGGGTAGTTACAAGTGATCAGGTCTGGACTGCATTAGTGAGGTGCCCTAGCTGTGGCACCCATGGTCACACTGCTTTTGGTCAGGCAGAGTATGGACAGGACAAGGTCATGTTTACTTGCAGTGCAAAGGGAGGCAGATCCTTACCTCTGCAATACGTAGTTGTTGCAGTGCTGAGCCATCTGTGAACAATGGAAAAGTACGTCCCTGTGTCACACTCTTTCAGGGGTGCAGAATCTCTGAAGTGCTTAGAAACTTGTGGAGGTTTACAAAGGAACAAATGAGATGGATTGCAAACTTATATGAAAAAGAATGCAAAAAGTTAAACACCATTTTATTTTCATATTTTCCACCTCTCCACCCCTGAAAAAACAAATCCATTTTCATGTATATAAATGTGATGCACACTTCAAAGGTAAGCATCAGTGCTAGATCCTAGAGCTATTTATTTCCAAACTCCTTAGCCATGCAATTGAAATGTCCAATTACTCTAACTTACAGTGCACCTTAATAACCTTCGTAATGAAGAAGAATTAAAGTAATAATGCATCAATTACACTACTTATTAAGTTAAAGTGTCAGAGCATCAATTATGCTTACATATAACTAGTGACACCATTAAAGCAACAATGTTAAATACCTGGTGTTTTTTAACAGGGTTATCTCAGGCCACTCAGAAGTTGATGGTCATTAATTGTCTTGCAAGTGTGATTTAAGACTTCCTTCCTGAAAGGAAAAGATTTCCAAGGGCCTGAAGGGAGTTGCTAAGTTAGATCATGCTGGTGGAGCCTGCCTCTGTTTGTTCTTGCCTGGGAAGTTAAGTTCACAATGCTAAACCTGGCTTTTGTGAATGTCCATGGATGTAAATTCAGGTTATGTCCCAGAGTCCAAGACTGTATTTTCTCCTTGGCTAACTGCAGTTTCTTTTGTCACTGATTTGCCATCTATTTCTGTGGAAATACAAATTGATAATGTTCACCCAAAGTATTTTCAGATATTTGCTGTGAACTAAAAAACAGATTTTTAAAACCAGCCTTGCTTTTACTTTCTTAATCCCATAAACCCAGGCAAGAAAATGTCATGCTCAGTTGTGGATTTTAGTCCTCTGCTGTTGTTCTAAAGTGCTACTATTTCTAATACCTATCCACATATGACTTTGGTGAAGTATGTGCTACTAAAAATCTGCCTTGTTTGTTGCATTTATTGTTTCTACACTTTTACCTAAAGCCTCATGATAATGAATAGATTTTTGCTAATCCCTTTTCTTGAATGACAATTCAAGCATCTCAGTGTTCTAACATTAAAGAGCATGACTTCAGTATGTAGTGTTAGAGAAAAGAAGTGAAAATATTCTAGGGGGATTTAGAAAAAACAAAATCTAAACAAATCCAGGAGGCAAGTATGAAAACTCAGAAATTTTTGGCAATCTTTTAATTTGTTTTGAGCCTGGTCCATGAAATTCAAGTAGATTGTATTGGCAATGCCTCTCACACAACAATTTTCTTTTGCAGAATTTGAGCTGAAACACAGCTTGAGTATTATATCTAATATTCCATGTGGAATGAATTATTCTGACAGGGCCTTCATAGACTCCAAGAGTATAGACAATAACTACTTGGTGTTACCATGACTTGATGATTTACCCTTCATCAGCTGAGCTACAGAATTCACCACAGTCCTCTCCCTGGCCTGATGCATTCAGAAGATACCTGGTGGGTTAAGGTGATGTGCTTTGATTCACAACTAATATGCACATAAGATCATACACATGGTCAGATACCAGCTCATGTGACAAGCAGTATGTAATTAGCCTTTCACAATACATAGAGACACTCAGATGGGCAGTTACCAAGGTTTAGCTGATGACATGGATAGGATGTGGTAAGGTGACTACTTGCAGCCACCGCCTTTAATTGCAAACAGTAAAATATATCACCATTGATCCTCAGTCTGCAACCCTGATCAGCAAGGACAGTAGCTTCTTGCTATACCCAATTAAACTTGAACTTACTAAAAATTTGTTTGTGATGCAGGAAGTTAAGACATCAAACAGTACCATCCTTGGTCATTTCTTTTGTTATTGCTGGTCTTATGAATTTTTCTGAGATTTCAAGGAAATAGAATATTACTTTCAAGGACTGCCTTTTAAAAATCTATACAGAAACATGAAAACAATTGTCAGCAGCCTTTGGAAATGTTCTGTAGGAACTCAGCTTTGAACTTCTTACTGTAAAAGCTTGAGGTAAAGTTAGGTGTTTCACAAAGTAATAAACATCCCTTAATTCTCATATCCTTAAGCTTGCCAACAGTGTGGAAAATACCTGAAAGTCAGTTCAGGAAACATGACTTAAAACCACAAAGTATGCTTTGAAATGCAACAGCAAGCACAAAGTCACTCCAAGCCTCAGCAAAGTGTAGGAAACTTGATGACTGGTTTTCTTTTACAGCATTTTTGGAGCTAATTTGGAGCTGTGCATTCCCAGTGTAACCAAGGGCTACAAGATCTTAGCCAGCGTATTTTAAATGAGGCCCTTCCAATTGGGATGGTCCATGTGTTGCATTGAACTGCAATGCATTTGCATCATTAGCTTGGAGAAAGCTCAGATAACCAATGTAATAAATATAGTAATTCATAAAAACCCCAAATTCTTGCTACTGATCTGATCACACTATCCCACTCAGGTCATTCCCTATTACTTTAGTTTCCTTAATATGAGTTAGACCAGTGTGTGTCCAAAGAACAGAACAGTGTCAGCTTTGGAGATCTTTTTGGTTCTGTCTTTTTCTGGTAATTTTCCTCCAACTGTAAGTGTTTGAACATAAAGGCAGAGTTGATTTTGTTTATTTTTTTGTTTTGTTTTGTTTGTCCCTGCATGTGGTCTTTCACATGCAAAGTATTTGCCACTGTCCCTCATGGCATCCTTGTCTCTAAACTGGAGACACATGGATTTGGTGGATGGACCACTCAGTGGGTAAAGAATTGACTGGATGGTCACACACAAAGAGCTGTGGTCAACAGGTCTTTTTCCACATGGAGACCAGTGATGAGTAGTGTCTCTCAGGGATTGGTACTGGGGCCAATACTATTCAACATCTTTGTTGGTGACATGGAGAGTGGGATCAAGTGAACCTTAGCAAATTTGATGGCAACACCAGGCTGTGTGGTGCAGTTGACACACTGGAGGGACAGGATGCCATCCAGAGGAACCTGGACAGGCAGGTCAGTGCAAACCTCAGGAAGTTCAGTAAAGCGAGTGCAGGGTCCTATACCTGGGTTGAGGCAACCCCAGGCACACCCACAGGCTGGGCAGAGAAGTGACTGAGAGCAGCCCTGAGCAGAAAGACTTGGGGGTGGTGGTTGATGAAAAACTCAACATGAAATGGCAATGTGCTCATGCAGCACCAAAAGCCAACCATGGTGAAACCTGGGTTTCAATCAAACGAGTGTGGGCAGCAGGCTCAGGGAGGGGATTTTTTCCTTCTGCTCTGCTCTTGTGAGACCCCGCCTGGAGTGCTGTGTACAGTTCTGGTGTCCCCAACATAAGAAGGACACGGAACTGCTGGAGTAAGTCCAGAGGAGGCCATGAGGTTGGTAAGAGGACTGGAGCACATCCCCTACAAAGACAGGCTGAAAAAGCTGGGGCTGGTCAGCCTGGAAAAGAAAAGGCTGCATGCAGAACTCACAGGAACCTTCCAGTATCTGAGGAGGGCCTACAGGGAAGCCTAAGAGGGGTTCTTTGTCAGGAACTGTAGTGATAAGACAAAGAGTAATGGGTACAAACTGAAAAAGGGGATGTTTAGATTAGATATTAGGAAGAAATTATTTACCAAGGGGGTGGTGAGACACTGGAACAACTTGCCCAAGGAGGTTTTGGATGCCCCTACTCTGGCAGTGTTCAAGGCCAGGTTGGATAAGTGCTTGAACAACCCGATCTAGTAGGAGGGTCTGCCTGCCCATGTCAGGGGAATTTGGATCTAGATGATCTTTAAGGACCCTTACAACACATTCTGTGAATCTATTAAATCTGGATCAAGAGCTTTTGGGAGACACTAGGGGGTAATCACAACCATCCCTTTCCAGAATTGTCATTCCACAAGAATATAAGGTAACCAATGGTAACTAGAAAATTATCATCTCTCAGCAAAAAAATGTCCTAAAAACACCTTCTCATAAAACCATGTTAAGAGCCACTACAAAAGCACAAGGTCTGAACCTTGCGTGGAAGCACAGCTTTCATAATTGTGCCATGTATGCAATGTGGGGAGAAATGACACAGAGAAGAATGGGCATCTGCTGTGCAGTGGGTCTATTTTTGCTGCTGTGAGACTTGAAGAATGGGTTAATGAAGACAGCTTTCAGAAATCATGGGAGAACTGAGCCTCTGTTGTGCTGAGCATGGTGCAAGCATGATGCACACAGTCTGCATCCCCCTGCTGTTCCCAGTAATACACACACACACACACACACACACACTTCAAAACATCTTTTCACATGCGTATTTAACAACTAGAGAGAAGTGTTGGGGGTGAGTGGCACCTGAAACTGTATGAATTGCTGCAGTTCCTTCCACAGCAGTGTTCTTTGTTCCTTGTTGTTCCAAANTTTTTTTTTTTTTTGAGGGAAGATGGAAAGAAGGGTGTTGGAGGTAATTTTTCTGCAGTTCCTTAAATACTCCAAGGAGTGTCACAGTGTGCCAGAGGCATGTTCCTGTAGTTTTAAGACCAAAGTGTTCATTGCCTGCACTCGGAGGTGGCAGGAAGGTACAGGGTGTTCAAAGCCTGGTGGGAAATGACTGAATGACTCTTTAGGATGGAGAGTTCCCAGCTGGGCACAATCCTGCTTCGTCTGCCTAAAGCATTTCACTCCATTTCCCTGGAGTGAAATGGTCTCCAAACTATGCTCCAGTTTTGTCTTGGGTGGAAGTAGCTGGTTCACTTCAAAAGAAACTCCTGGAGTAAATTAATATAATTGCAGCAAGGTGGTCAGGCAGAGACTTGAGACTGAAGACTGAACACTTTTTTATCTGAGAAAGTAAACACTGTTTAGCAGGATTTCTGTCTATCCTTCTCTGACTTTCCATCAGTAACAACTAAGATGAAATGTAAAATATAAGGAGTTATATCAGCTAATAATTTCATGACAAATAACTGGAAATTTTATTAGGCTACATGAAAAATAGCTCAAAAGATGAATGTTTTGTCAATGTTATGATTGTTTGGACTTAGGGTTGTATGAATGATATTTTAAATTGCTTTTTTCTTTCGTTGGCCTAACACTGAAACAAAATTTGCTTAGTAGATTTTTTGTATTTGCATACTTGGATGTTTTTTGGCTTTACATTCCAATAGATGTAAAACAACAGCCATTGTCTGTTGCTTCAACCTGATCTCCACAAATCTCAAAGGAGACTTTATGAATGATTGGTTCTGGTGTCCTGATGCATTAGCAAGAGTAAGATGTCAAATTTAGCATATCACTGCTACTTCAGCATGTCAGTTTTACTATCACTCTATCTGTGTTTGCCAGATGCATTCAAAAATGTAGTTACAACTTTATTACTATGAAGTACAAGAAAATTTATCTCTGAAATAAGTCACTGGGGCTTATTTAATTTCACATCCATCCTCCATTAAAAAGAGTAATCCAAAATAACCACTTTTTCTACTGAGCAAAATGTTGTTCTGTGTGCTGCAGATACCACATGATGTATATTGTTCATTAATAGAGCCCTTAGCTTTGGGGCATGTGGTGTCATTTCACTGTTAGGCTTGAAAATTGGCAGTCTGGTGTCTCAGTCAGCAGTGGAGATGGAAAACCCTAAAGTATGGGGCATGCATGTCAGGATATAACATCCATATCATCCTTTGTTTTCTAACAGAGGACAGTGCACATGAACAGCAGTAGTTCTGAGTATGGAAGTTGCCTTAAAAGACCCCTCCCCACAATCAGTGACCTTAAGGCTGGTTTGTCCTTGGCATTACTTGCAGAGAAGCAGGAGAAATGCAGGAAAGGAGAGTCTGAAAAATATGGCTGAAAAAGATGAAGAGCATCAAAAAGACAAGGAAAAACAAAATGGGAAGAACAGCTGGCAGGTGGCTTCTCTATTAAGCTGAGCAAATCTGGTGGCTTTGACAGCCACAAGTTTGTGAGGTTATAGTTCTGTCCCTGACAGCAAGAGATTGCTCTGCATCACTGATGTAAAGAGATACTGGAATACTCTATTTAATTGCACGGCCTCAGTAGGTAAGCATTTTTTGGCTGAGATAATTTATGCAGAGTGGAATCCCAACCCACTCTTAATGCAGGTGCTGGTCTCTGTTCCTATGGTTACAGTTGCAAAGAACAGCCCTCTGCTTTTAAGTTGTTTGTAAATATATGAAACTGTCATCTTGGGAACAGAAATTTCCTGAGCTCGGTATCTTCCCTGAGGTAATACCTTTCCTTTAAAAACTGTTTTAAAGCAAGGTAGAGAAAGACAATTCTGCTGTTTAGACAGGATTGGAGGCAAGTATGATTTTCTTACTGGGTGAGAAGACTTGTGCAGAGACCTGGTGCAGACAACCAGTAGGGTGTAGTAGGATGCTTGCTCATTTCCTGAATATTCAGTTTGTCTCCTTTTCCCAGGAGTATTTCTCAGTCATAAGCCTCTGGCCTCACTCTTGCTTGCTGTTATTCCCATCCCTACCAAAGTGAGGTGCCATGGGCTGTCTGTGCTGTTCCATTTCATCCAATGGGATGGTATAGAAACATCCTACGTACTCAAGTCTGAAAAATGTTGTTCTCAGATTTTGGTAGAAAAGGGATGGCAAAATGTACACATTAATAGAATCAGTGACAAAGTGATGAAAGGCTCACTGAACTTCTAGCATGGTCATACAGTGTTTTGAGAACTACACTTTTTAAAATTGAAATAATTAGTGTCCTTTAATTTAGATTAACAGGCTTTCCTGTCCTATAACTTTTTCTAAATCTAATTTGTTTCCAAAAGAAAATCTAATTCTTTTGAAAACCCTTTTCTGTATGTTGCCTTAGAAGTCAGTCACTGAATTTCTAGTTTTTGGATTAGGCAATTTGCGAACAAGCACACAAGCTGAAACAATATTTTCTCTCTAAACTGAATTTGAGTTGAAAATAGAAAATACTAGCACACTAAGGCAACTCAGTAGTGGGTTCTTTGGGGAAAACTTTTTATGGATAAATATATCTTGAGATGCCTTTCCTAGTTTCAGAGGTTGTCTCTGCATCGAATCATAATATATACTTTAATGAGATGCTCTTGTGGGCAGTTGCCCTGGCTTCATCTAAATAAAATTCAACTTGTATAATGAGGTAGTTATATTTCTGGAAAATTAGACAAATTATGATATGGTTTATCTACTATTACTTTCTTTTTAAATCTAAAGAAGGAATGTGGAATCTAAATGGAATTTGTCATTAGTAAAACCAGACCTTCTGTTGTTCTCTTAACAAGGGTTGTACAGGATATTTGCAAGTGCTGTAACAGTCCAATTTCTACATTTAGTGCATACACACACACATGCACAATGCCTGGTTAGATTACTGACTAGTTTCTTTCTTTATGATATATAACTTAATATGAAATGATATGTAGAAGGATTTGTTTGAACTCAGACAAAAAGGTCAAAAGAGTCTAAGTCAAAAAAGAAGAGGGGGAAAAATCATGAGACATGATATAGGGTGCAGAAAAGCTGAGCTGTGGAGGTAGGGAAAAGAGAGAAGGATGAACAAGGGTCCGGAAGAAGGAGTAATATTTACAAAGAATGTAAAATAAGTGCGTAATTGTCAACCCATATTTAAACAATATATTTTTGGAATTTATCATCTAGAGTCCTGCTCTACCTCAGTAATTCCAGAGGCTTTGAGGAACATCTAAAATTTTAGATGAGTCAAGAGATCATAGGTTCTGTGCCCGAAACTGTCAGAAAGCTGTCAGCATAGGAGAGCAGGAGCTTTTGATCCTCACCTGTACAGTTGAGCTCTCTGATGATTCTGCATATCAGTGCATGGTAAGTGAAGCAACAAGAACATAATCTGGGAGCTTCAACTCTGCTCTCTTTTGTAAAGAGAAGACTGGAACTCAGTAATTTAAGAAAAAGCCTTCCTAGGAATAACTTTTTGTTAAATGCACTGAAAGGAATTACAAAGCATTTTAGTGCATGCAGCATTTGCAGCTCACTTCAGTGAAATTGTGAGAGATTCATTCTGGCTGCCAGAGACAATCTTTGGGATTCTGATAATGTTTCCTACCATCCAAGGTTTTTTTTTTGTTTGTTTTTGTCATTAAATGGGAAAACAAAACCCAACTATTTTTTTGTCCTTTGCCTGTTTTGTTATATATTTTGAAAGCTTTTTGCATGCTGTTTTCTTGTACCAATGTCTGTATACAACACATAGCATGCTAGGACTATCATTTATGTACAGCTGGAAGTACTTCCATGAATATAGATTTAGTATCAAGTTCAATAATAGAAAACTGCTATTGCTAACAAATGTCACCTACATTTGACTTCTGTTTTCTAAAAACTTTCAAAATTTATTGTAAATAAGTTCCAATGAAAACAAACTGAATGATTATAGTCTGGATTCCCTTCAGAGTGGTTTCTGGCCTGTAGGAAATAAATTACAATGTATTTAAAAAAACAGCTGCTTCCATTTGGGTAGAATATATTATGATTTAATGAAGACAACCATCTGCTCCTGAGTAAAATCCTAATTAAACAATATATGACTCAAAACAAAATTAGCAATAAAGCAGTTAATATTTTACAAATGCTGCCTGCAATGTATAGCAACTAGTATGTTAAAAGCTTCTTTAAATATGTCTGGCTTTCATAATATTTTAATAGACTGAGAGAGCATGCTTGCTATGTCTGTGGCTGGTACCACCACAACATCTCCATAGATGAATTTAGATTTCATAGCACAAGCTAAAGCATTGTGTTGAGATATGTCCATCATGTTTTAAATTTTTTTGTTTGTTTGGGTTTTTTTCTGTTTGCTGCTTAGCATCACATTTAATGAATTATTCTGCAAAACAGATGGAAAAGCTTCGGCAAAAATGCTGTGGACAAATGGAACAGCCTGCTTGAACACATAATTTCTGTGCCAAAGTCAGATTTGTGAATGGAGACCTCCTCATTTAGCTTGTATGTCATGTCTCAGACCTGCTTTTGCAGCTGTGCAAAAGGACACAAAAAGCTGATTAAAGGGATCTTAAAAGTAGAGTTGAGAACAGTGCACTGTATGGACCCCCATTCTCTGAGGAAACAAATGTCATACTTCACACAGCCTAGATGCTGATGTTTAAACTACAGGGAAGCATAGAGAAATAATAGTTAGTCCTTTATGGTTAATATACTTCAAGCAAAATGTATTTTTTTTTTCTGGTCAAATGTGAAGAATGTAGACACAGAGAGACTGCAGCTGAGGACATGTGCTGAGGAGAGCTGCATTGCTGGGGTGAGCTGAACCTTGTTTGGATTCCTGTGCCATGGCTTTACCTTCAGAGGCATGAGGCTTGCAGGGAAACAGAGGAAAAGTGAAGTGATAGAACAGGCAGGCAACACTTGTGTGCTCTGGCTCGGTGAGCTACAAGAGGTCCTTGTGCATTGTTCAAGGAAAACAAAAAATCTCATGAACAGCACTACTGTGCGTAAGCACTACTCCATCCTGTTCATGGCAAATTGCCTCCTTCCACATGTATGACCCTATTTTTTTAAAGTGCTTTCAAGAACTAGTAAAATATATAAGGAAAACCAGAAACTACAGCTTGCTTGACATGGATATAAAATTTAATAACCTGAGAACTCTCTCTATCTCTTTCTTAAGCTGAAGTAACTGGGTGGGTCAAATAAAAATGAAGAAGGTATTACAGTATTATTTGAGTGAAATTAGGTAGTCTTTTCACAGATCAGCTCCTTACCTTTCTTTTTTTCAGAGCCTTCAAAGTGGATGTAGCTAGACTGAAAATGTGAAACACACACTTCCCCTGCTATTTCCCAGTGTCTGTTGAATGGAAGAGACATTTTTCTTTGAGATTCAGAGCACTGTAGAAGGGTTTTATCTTGCCCTGATTCATACAGCCTCTGACTTGCTGTGGCACAGCTATCTGTACATGGGTGATCCCACCCTGGGACAGCCTCAGGCTGACACAAACCAGCTGCTGGAGTAGGGCTCCCATCTGCTACCAGCCAAGATGGGGTGTGATAAGGGATCAGGACACACACAACACACATCTGCCTTTGTTATCAAAAGTACTTCATCTATGACTCAAACCAAAAGTATTTTAAAATTGTTGTTTTTGTTGTTCCTTGCTTATCTCCATAAACTCTCCTGTTTCTTTTTTCCCTGGGCAAGAAATCAGCTGCTTTAGTTTAGTCCCTGAATAAAGTATTCCAACTGAACTGGGCTACAAACACTGGGGGGGAATGTTTTTCAGGTCAGACATAAAGCTGTTCTCTTTTCTCCTTACACTCTTCAAATTAAACTTCAGAGAACACTGGGGGTTCTCTCATTTCACACTTAGAATATACAGCAGCAGGTCTTTAAGGTAAAATCCTCTGAAAGAAAAACGGAATAATTTTCTCTTGAGGATGCTATTCTGCTGTCTCTAGGATGAGCAGCAGTTGCAACAAATCTAAAAGTTCCTCAGTAACTCAGCTAGTTACTGAGTGGCCCCAGTGGATAGACCCCTATCCGCTGCAGTCTGGAAGAATCTGTTCAGCTCTGTATGGAAATTTTACTCTGCTTTTATTAGGCATTAAACTGCAGTGCAGTTTTGAAGAGCAAAGTTAGCCATATCATGTTTTCCATATAGGTGATGGAGAGAAGCAGCTGCATGCGGGGGAAGCAGTTTTGAAGGCCAGAGATAGAGTTCTGAGATGGTTATGCATGTTGCCTCTTTCCCATTAATGACTTTGCTCTCTTATTACTTCCACTCAAATGACTTGCTCTGGAGCTGTGCAGACAACCAAAATTTCTGTAGGAATATCTCTTTTTTCCCCTCTTTTCTCATATTCTTTCTCCTTTAAAGTACTCAGAATTACCACTGTAAATCACTAGGTGGATGTAGCCAATACAGCAGCAGTCTTCACTCTTAAAATTTAAAGCCCCTGACTACACCGAAGCTAATCTTAACCTTGATATCATCTAGTTCCACCCCCCTGCCATGGACATGGATGGTTTTTCCTAGACCAGGTTGCTCCAAGCCCTATCCAACCTAGCCTTGAACACTTCCAGGAATGGGGCAGCTATACTTTCTCTGGGCAACCTGTCCCAGTGTCTCATAACCCTGAGAGTAATGAGTTTCTTCCTGTCTGATCTAAACCTGTTCCCTTTCGATGTGAAACCATTAGACTTGCTCTAACAGGTCCATGCTTCTAACAGGGTCCCAGACCTGGATGTAGCATTCCAAGTGGGGTCTTGCAAGAACAGAGGAGAGGGACAGAATCACCTCCCTCCACCTACTGGTCACACCTCTTTTGAAGCAGTCCAGGATACATTTTATATTTCTGGGGCGAAGGGGAAACATTGAGCTCCTCAGCAAACATTCCTTCCCTTTCCTGTTGTATTAGATACCTGTCAGTCAGTAGCAATGCAGAAGGTGTCTCTGTAGGCCTGGGTATGATTAACTCCACAGTAAAGCAGGTTGAAGCTTTTGTCTCAACCTCAGTGAAAGTGAAAAACCTTACAAAGGAAGCCTGTTTCTGTCATGTGAGTATGACAAGGACGTACCTGCCATGAGTTTTCAGAGGATTTTTGACACATACCTACAGATATGTTTATCTAGGAAAACATAAAAGCAAAATGTAGATAGCTATGTTTATCCTGCTTTTGCAGATGTAGCTTCTGACCTTTTTCCATGACATTCCTAAGCACGTCCACTCCTGTCCCTGGGCATCTCACCATTTACTTGCTTGTGTAATCTTCATAACTGATTTAGCACAGTCTTGACAGCTCTGGATAAACTGCTTTGTAATAATTGCCCCATGTAAATAACTATGGAGAAATTAGGTGCATTTCAGACATCACTTTATAGAAGTGCTGTACATGGCTGCCTTTTTCTTTTTAGGTTTTCAACTTGGTTATGAGAATAATGTCTTTCTGCTCTCCTGCTACAAAAGTCTGACTCTGAGCAGCTGAGTGTCACTCAGTTTGTTCTCCTGTCTGAAAATAGAGGTGTTTTGAGGTGGGTTTTTTCTTGAGCACCCAAGGTATTTTTATATGAAGGGGTTCAGATACCTCCAAGTAGAGTGGCAGATGTATGGGGCATCTGATTTGAACAGACAGGGACTTTTTTTCTGCCTCAGTGAGTGGGCCAATGCCCAACAGGCCAGTAGGGTGTCCTCCCTGACAGGAAGCACCACTGGAGCTTCAGAGGCTGCCTAGGGTTCCACCTGCCTCCTCCCAGCACCTGAAAACACTGCCAGGAAGGATCTGCAGCCTCTCCACCAGTCCCCAGAGCCTTTTTCCTCAGATCCAGTTTGAATCTGGACAGGAACCTCATGAATGCCTTCACCCTGGGTCTTTCTCCTCAGCAGAGGTGCTGGGACTTTACCTCTGAAGGAGGCCACTGCCTGGTCCCTCTCCCCTTGCTGTCCTGCTCTGCCAGGCCTCCCTCCTGATCTGCCCTCCCTCAGCCTCACCCTGCACTTCCCTCCCTCCTCTGTGTGAATGGCTGCCATGGTGCACTGGCCACCTGCGAGTATCCAGTGGCCAAACTTTGCCACAGGGACATCTGTCTCTTTTGGTAGGCCTCTACATGGAGGGGACAGGCTTGGGATAAGGACAGACCTGAAGGACAGTACAGTTGTGTCTTCACAAATGCATTTTTGTCTTCTCTTTCTCAGGCATTGGGGAAAACTTGTGTCTTGGGGAGGCTCTCAGGCCAAAAGGCCAAGGGCTTTGCATTATGGTGAGACCTCTCCCTAGAGTCACAGTTTAGTCATTGAGCTGCTCTGCGGTGGTACTGAGACACAAAAGAATGGGTCAAAATTATGTTTCCCTTGTTGCAATCATGGGGGTTTTTTTTGTGTTAACAGTGCAATTGGAACAAAAGTGGAGCTCCTAATTTGGACAGCCTGCATGGGCATGATAGGAGAGCCAGACTGTGTCCTAGACCGAGCACTGAATGACTGAGACCTGATGTTGTGCTTCTGTGAGCACAATTAGTGCTTGACATGTGCAGCTGGTGCTGAGGCTGGTTCCAGGGGGAGTGATGTGAGGATTCAGGGTGGGTGCTGATACTGGATGGGAGCAAAAACTTGGGTGGGTGTTCAATCCTGGGGAAGAGAAGTGGCATTGCTAACAAGGGTATAAGGTGCTGGCACATGTGGTGGGAGCTAGGGGCAGCAGTCAGGGCTATTTGTGAAAGGCATGATGAGAATTTTAAACTGGGTGCTTTAAAGATCAAGCTTTTCTTTTCCCCCTGTCATTCCCCCTAATAGCATTTTTCTGAGAGTATGCTCTGTTTTCAGTGGGACTACTGGCAGGTATTGCTTTAGGCAAAACCTAACCCTCGCAGTTGAGGTTTTGCATCACGGATTTCTGCACTTCAACTTGTACAGATTAGTGATTATTCCAGGTCTTACTTAAATGTTTCGTGGTTACATTACTTCTGCTATGAAGACTATTTAAATATAACAGGATTTTAAATTGGATCTAGTAGCTACTTTCAGTATGCTTCTTTTAAAGGAGAAATCTGTATATGTGTATGTCTTCTCTCCTTTGCAATTGATGAAAAGTGAGGTGTGAAAACCAGTCTAACTTTAATATCTTTTTTTTTGAAGTACAAAATATGAAGAAGTGTATATTTATTGGTCAATCTTACCTGCCTTCTGCTGGAATGTGATTGATAATTTCTACCTGATGACAATAGAAAAAGCTTGTAATTATAGTGTCAGTTTGCCTTTGAAAGCAGGTCTGGCTTCAGCACTGAGGACAGAAAGAGTGTGCACATATCACTCCTGACATTTTCTCAGAAGATTACTGCCTTGCTAGCTCACCTATCAAGCATGGTGAATTGTGTTTCTACTCATTGATTACTAGCTTTCTTGGGCAACTGAAAGCATTGCTCGCTGTTACCTGACATGATGTACAATCCGTTGAATACTTTGGCAGGTACATTGTGTTAAGAAACTGTATTTTTAAAATATCCTTAAGAGGATTTTATTTATGTCAATTTGCTTTTATCTTATCCTTGTACTATCAATATCTGTATTTTAGTATGTATATATACATCGATGTGTCTCTACACCAACCTTCTTCCGTATTGTTATGATACGCTGCTTTGAACAGAGCATTCATAAATTACATTGGAAAGGGTTGATTAAGAGAGTGATTTTATTTATCATAGCCACAAATCTTTGAAGTCCACAGGGAAGGCTTCTCAGCCAATGACGTTACAATTTTTAATGCCTTTCCTGACCAAGTTTTGGAAATCACACCTTGTCCCTGCATACCCTGAGGATTACGTATCCCCTTGTCAAAAACAGCAAGGTTATTATTCAGTCATATAGTGCCGGTAATGTTCAGGGGCTGTAATCATCTTGTAGTGATCCATGTTATTAGATTTCAGTGGTCTGACAACAATTTATCAAATGCCACTTACTATATCAAGAAGGGCAAGCAAATAAACCTGTCCTGTCCTGTCACCCTCAGCACCAGCACACACGCTTGCTTCCCGGAGCACCTAAGACATGAAATCCACCACGGCTATTTCTGATTCATCTCACTTTTAAATAAAAGTATTTCTGGAGAAGGTAATTCGTGTGCCCGTTCATCCGTGCATGGCACCCAGTTCGTGAAGGACACCTGTGCAGCCAGGCCAGACATTCCCTTGTCCTGCAGCGCTCGGGGCGCTCGCTGCACGGTGGCTGGCTGCTTCTCGCCCCTCGGGGCACACCTCAGTTCTCTGGCCGGCCGGGGAGCACTTTGCCGGGCAGCGCAGCCGCCGGGCCCGCACGGGGGGAGCGGAGCAGCCAAGGGCCGGGTGCCATCTCTTGGCCACCTTCACAACAGCAGCCAAAACCGGGGTTTAAAATAGCGGCTGGCACTGAGGCGTGGTGACCGCTTCAGAAACGGAGAGAGGCTTCACCTCCTGTCTCCGAATTAAGAGAAATGTTTATTTAAATGCAGGCCCAGGAGCTGAGGTTGTTAATCTAAACCCACGGTGCCTCTCTAGCTTGGGGTGAGACAAGTGACTCTTTGGTCCCTGTTAGTCCATCCCAACAATAGGGGTAAGGAACCTCTGCACTGCTCCTCAGGCACCGATGATAGCTACAAATGAAAGGTCAGGGTTCCTTACACTGATCCCATGTGGACTTTCCTCTTTGGCTCATGTCATTTATCACAGCAGTCCATGGAATTTACATTTTGATGAAACACCACAGCTGTAATTAATTCAGCAGGATTGAATTTGAGTGGCAGCTGTGGGGTTAAGGCACACTTGTGCCTGCATGCTAATGTTAGAACTTTAGTGAGACTTACTGGGGAATGCCATAAAATTTCTAAGGTTATTCACTTGATCAGAGATCAAACCTACCAGTTCAGGAAGTATGGTAGATCAGTCTTAAAGAAAAGCTTGTTGTGATACTAAATAGTGGTTTCTCTGTGTGTAAAATAGAACCAGGACCAGGAATTGGGCTTGGATGATCATTGTGAGTCTCTTCCAACTGAAAATATTCTGTGATTCTGTGATTTTGAAAATAAATGATCATGGAAACAATATTTAACATATTAATAAAAATAGGGTGATTAAGTGAAAAAAACATTTGATCAACCTTTTAACAGTCAGAGAAGAATGCCTGTTAACTAATAAGCTGACCTTTTAGTGAAAGAGACTTCATCTACATAGAGTCCTTGTCATCCAACTAGAAGAGAGCATTCTACAAAGGATCTAAATTATATTTATGTGCTTAATAGAAAAATTTAATAATAATCTTATGCTGAAGACCAAGCTAGCTGTTGTTTGTAATGGAGCTCAGGTGGTTTATCGCTGCTGAGGATCTAGCCCCATCCTTTTTTTAAAACCAGATTTCTCAGCAATTTGCTAAAAAGGGAACATGGATTAGAGCAAAACTAGATCTATGCACTGAAGTTGCATCCTGGTGCTGTTCCAGTCAGGTTCTGGGTTTAAGACAAGATTGTTATAGTAGCAAACACCATGCTAGGAGTTGAATGCATGCTCTTTATTTCCAGCTCTCTTGCTATGTAACTTTAAATATCTCACTAAACCTCTTAGAGTTGTTATCTGAAAATTGATAACTATCAGAGGCACTTCTGCATCTGTGTGTAAGCTGCCTCTTAAATGGCTAGTGGAAAGACACTCTGAAGGCTAGTTACTGGTTAGTTGAGTGACATTGATAAAGACAGAGCAGGTGCCATTACAAGACAGAGAGCCCTTACTGGTGGGATGATGCTGGTGTTTGCCTGGGTACATCCCATGTTAAATCTTTCGCCTTAGACAAAACTATTTGATGCTAAGAGGTTCAAAATGAATTTGAAAAAGGTAAGCACTTTGTGTCTTCTGAAGCACTGTGTGAATTTCCTTAGAATCAGATAGCAGAATTATTCAGAACAAGCTTCAAGCCCAATAGAATGTATATGGATGTACAGAGGAGGAAGATGTGCCACAGTGATAAAAGAGAAGCTCACAGATGACGTACCTGAAGTGTCCACTGAAGAATGGACAGCCATGAATCAGAATCAGTTGCAACACGTCACTTTTAATGTGAGAACCCTTGATATCCTTTGGGCTGCAAAAGCCATTTAGATCTTGTTGCAACCAATTCTTTTTCCTCCTAATTAAAACCAGAATGCATTCATTACTCTAATGCGAAATGCTTATATAAATTACTTGCATTCTTCTACTTGAGTTGATAAGTAAAAACAACCGCACATGAAAAGGAACTGCAATATGCCCTGACAGCCTATGCACATTGCTCATTGATAAGACAAACATTTCCTTAGATACATGATAAAAAACCAATCCTAAAAACTCTAGAGTGTGCAGGCTGCCCTCTCAAGCTATCTATTCATCTTGTATGGCACTTACAAACAGTGGGCGACATGGTGCTATATTTTAATGTGGTTTTATTATTAGTTAACAGAACCAGGAACAATATTTGGATAGAAATTCTATGTTTGGAAAGGCAGGCACTTTTAAGGCACGTAGAACTGACACGCCTCAAGGTTATACCTCATTAGTTTGCTTATGTTACCTAGCTATACATCCCTGGGAATGGAGTAGGTGCTTTACATAGAAATAGAAGATCTGGGTGGAGGAGGAAAGAGGGCTGAATTATTCACTTTTCTTACCCTGCAGCTTGTGTAATTGTGCATGCTATGGCAAAGGGAATGTAAAATACCATAAGCAAGGTTTGAGGCCAGTCGAAGTTAGTACAGCCCTGTTGAAGTTGACAAATACCATGGGCAGCTTCTGTGAAGGCTTAGGCCTGCATTATATTCACTGCTGTGGATGACTATAAGGAATCAGGTGGGGTCCCAGCTTATACTATATAAGCATAGGAAATCAGGGAGGAATGATCTGAAAGCAAAATATTACTTTTAGTTGTATAGGTTTTTAGACATGTGAGCAGGTAAATGGACTCCACTTAGGCAAACAGCTGGCTGCTCTTGAAGAGTAGGAAAAATAGGTGTCAGAGAAGAATGCCTGTTCCAAGCCATTAATTGACTCATTTTTTTTGGTATTTCATAAGCAATCTAGATTGGGAATAAAACTCTTAGTCAATGTGACAATGGCATAGGTTAGTACACAATACAAATGCCAGGAAAATGCATAAAAAACCAAATGCAGTTTCTGAGTTAATTAATTGCTCAGCACTGGTAAAGCAATGTAACCATTTATTAAAATAGACAAGGTTTTGTGTGCAAGTCACAGCTGAATTGCCTGCTAATTAAGAAAGAGCTAATACTCATTTAGATAATAGTCTTGTCAATAATTGTGGACAAAAGGAAGAAAAATTTTATTAACTGGAAAAAAATGGAATTGATGACTTCTGATATTGAAATCTGAAAAAAATGAATGAGCTTGAGAGATATTGATTATAAATGGTACCAGACACTTCCTGTTGAGTGACTATGTTCTATTAAACACCTGCCAGGACACTTTTATCTCATCACTCATCATTATCATTGGCTATGGTTTTATTGTGTATTTGATAATGTACTTAAGGGAATATTTAAATATACTGTGTGGGAGTAAAGTGCATAGGAATAAAAATTTGATTATAATAATTTCTTTGTTTACCTATTGATAGAAATTCCAAACTTCATAATACGTATAGAGATGCAATTTTGAAATATCTACAGACATTGCATTTCCAAAACTCAGTGGAGGGATGGTCCAAGCCACTGATGGAGTTTGGGCTACATCCGTGAAAGGGCTCAGGTCTCACAGAACATGCCTGGTGACATGAATGGCATGCAGAGTGATTGATGGTGGCTTTCCTGGGGAGACATGGCAATCCAAAATGAAATACAGAAAGGGGAGCTCTCTGTAGTAATAGTACGTGCAGGGACATGCTGAAAATTATCCTTTCAGTGTTGATGGCACCATCCTATTATGTTTCATGGGCCAGAACCTTGCTTTGTTCTTTCAAAAAATCTGATCAGTATTGGCTCTTTCCATTTACATGACCATTGGTCCCTGTCATGACCATCTTAAAGTATTACTTAGAGATTGTAACTTGTCTGGAAAGTCAGATTTGCCCTTCTCAGCCTTCCAAAAATTTATTTTTTTAGATTTATGCCTTAGAGAACAAATACCTGGGCTTTGCAAGGAGTATATCTGAGTTCTTCAGGTCAAATAGGCAAATTGCACAACGTGAGCCAGATGTCACCTTGATTGCAGACATCAGACAGAAAACTCCATAGTTCTTTTACTGACACACTCCTGCTAGCTCCTCTGGCAAAGATTTCACTTTCCTCTATACCAGACAAGTTTGTATGCTTTTCTGTAGACCCTAGGGGTAAACTTTGGCATATCTAATCTTAGAGATCTCTAGTGTAATCTTCAGCTTCTGAGTGAATCATTGAGATTCCCTTTAAAGACAAGGTACAGGACTGTCCTGAGCAAAGTCTTAATGTATTGTAAAGTAGATGTGCAAAATAGCTTGGGTGAATCCTGCCTAAAAATACATATTTCATTCCTCTAGAGAGCTTCAGGTAACTAGCTCAAGATACACTTCTAGAGAAAAGCATGTATATAAGTGACATCCATATAAGAGATGAACTCTCTGAAATTCAAGGTCTTCCACCTCTAGAAGTCACTGAAGGAGGTAATAGAGGGTGAGAAATGGACACTGCTCCTGTCTCCTTCTACTTCTCTGTCTCAGGCTTCTCCCTTAAAATTTACAGAAATTATACTCATTTGTAAACTGTTATCCTATTGATATAACCAGAAAATGAGTTGTGTTTTGTTACTGGCCTTTTTGTAAGGATAGTCTGGAAGCCTGCATGTCTTCTATTTTGCTTTTCTAAAAGGGCTCAATGAAGAGAATGAATCCTTCTGAGTCAGTTGAATGAGGTCTTTTTTGGGAAGATTTTTATGTGTTCCCCTTTTCTGAAGTTCATTTCTTATATTGTTTGTGTTTGGAACAGTTTCCCCCTTGTAAACTCTGAGCATAGTATAATCATAGAAAAACTAGTATTCCTGTAATTCTTTCTTTTTTTTGCTTTTCCACATCTGCTGTTTATCTGCATTCTGAATGTTCTGGGTTTAGGGACTTGTTCCTTATGGACCTAGTGAACTCACAGTTAGTTGACCTTAACACTGATCAGTGAGATGTGACCAGTTAACTTGACTCTAAAACATATTTTAGATGGCAGTTTTAATTTTCATCATTTTTAATGGAAAAATGAAATGATACATTGCAACATGCTGGACGTCTTGGAAACCCATAACATTTACAAAATAAACACCAAATGTAAAGAAATAAACTAGTTGTTGATAAGTTGTGGCAAAGAGGAGATTTGATCAAGCTTCACTTCAAACGCTGGAAGATGCTGATTGTATCATCAAAAGGTTATGAATAAGTGTGCTGATAGAGGGGTTTCAGTCCTGCATGCCTATTGCTACATAGCTTTAGGTTGTTTTTCTTCAGGTCTAGGCCAATTTTCAAGAAACTGAAACTGTTCTGTAGGCAGATAGTTCTGACAAAAACCCCTCAAACAAAATCAAAATAACTCATGTGCCTAATTTAATCTTTAAAATTTGGATATTTTGGAAAATTGATATGTATATCACAATTTTAATTTTCAAGTCCTTTCTGGTGAATACCCATGTCATCACCTGTCAACAGTCTCCATGTAACAAGATATATTATTAAGGAGATTTCACAGATAGCAATCTATGGATATATCATGGATAGTCTGGGAAGTGGGACATCATTATTTGTCAAGCTCATTCTAATAAACAGTCATTCACTTGTGGTGCCCAAGGTGAGAAATGCAATTTAGTAGGATTGTTTATTTTGCAACTTAATGCTAAATCAGGAGGAAGAGACCTTTCTTAGCAAGGACTGCAAACACTTCTGAATCCAGAGATTAGGTCTGCTTGTCTCTGACTGTACTCAATGATTTTTGATTACTAGTGCTGATAAATATAAGAGCTTAACTAATGGTCATAGAGTGAGGATAAAAGAGGTAATTTGCTCAATGGGCTTAACACTAACATCTTAAAAAGAGAATCCTTGGAATGAATTCAGCCATGTACTCATGTCAGGGCCAGCTATTGCTATTTATTATAACTTCAAAACCCCATCTCTTTAAATCACAGAATCATCAGTGTTGATGATGTCTTCAAGACCGTCTTGTCCAGCTGTCAACCCAACACCACCATAATCACCCCTAAACAATATCCCCAAGTGCCACATCGAGATGCCTCTTCGAACACTTCCAGAGACAGTGACTCCACCACCTCCCCAGGCAACTAATTTCAATGCCTAAGCCCTCTCAGTGGGGGAAAAAAAATAAAGTAAAAAAAATCTAATATCTAATCTGAACCTCCCCTAAGCTCAATTTAAGGCTATTTCCTCTTGTGCCTTCACTTGATACGTGTCTGAAGAGACTGAACCCCATCTTGCTACAATGTCTTTGAGGTGGTTGTAAAGAGAATATAAAGTGCCCCCCACCGACCCTAC
This sequence comes from Erpornis zantholeuca, assembly GCA_013400515.1. Classification (NCBI taxonomy): domain Eukaryota; kingdom Metazoa; phylum Chordata; class Aves; order Passeriformes; family Timaliidae; genus Erpornis; species Erpornis zantholeuca. Next base: position 7,193 of record VZTN01009017.1, on the reverse strand, counting down.
TCTTCTCCAGACTAAACACCCCCAGCTCCCTCAGCTGTTCCTCACAGGACTTCTGCTCCAGACCCTTCCCCAGCTCTGTTGCTCTTCTCTGGACATGCTCCAGCCCCTCAGTGTCTTTCTTGTCATGAGGGGCCCAGAACTGAGCACAGGATTCGAGGTGTGGCCTCACCAGTGCTGAGTACAGGGGGACAATCCCTGCCCTGGTCCTGCTGGCCACACTATTGCTGACACAGGCCAGGATGCCATTGGCCTTCTTGGCCACCTGAGCACAGTTGGCTCCTGTTCAGCTGCTGTCAAATGGCACCCCCAGGTCCTTTTCTGCTCGGTAGCTTTCCAGGCACTCTGCCCCCAGCCTGTAGAGCTGCAGGGGGTTGTTGTTTACCAAATGTTTGGTTAAGGTTTGTCTTGAACAGTATTGAACAGAGGATCTATTAAATATTGTTTATATTTATATAAAAACATCCAAGACATTGCTAGGAGGACTGTATTATCCAAAGATGGGAAAAATTGAATTGATGACGATATTATTCTTCATAATTGTAAATATTATCAGGCATAGTTTTACTAAGATTGTGCGGAAATAGTCCAACCTCATGAATTGTCCATTGGTTTAGAAATCCTAATATTCAGGCCTGTTTTGTTTTCCTATATTTGAGCACATTTATGTTAGATGTGGAAGTTCTTTCCGTCTTGTTAGGTATTTTTATAGAGACCATGTCTATGCAATAAAGTCTAGTAAAACTAATGGCCCCTAAAAGTCTGTGACCAAACATTCTGAAATTTTCTTTGATTTAGGAACATGAACAAGCATCAAACTTACAAGAAACTTCAATGCAATTCTGTCACAGTTTATTCAGTGTGAGAACAAAACTTTACTAAGTACTTGAGATTCACTTGGTCTCTGACTCAACCTTTGTCTCTCATCAGAGTCATCAAAGCTTTTAGGAGATACAGAAGCTTTTTTTCTGTTGAAGAAAAGCAGACTCGGACTGAATTGAGAACAGGATGATGCTGAATTTTGATTCTTTTCTTTCTTTTTTTGCTTTTTTTTTTGCAACCCTGAAGTTTTTTAAAGCAAAGTACAGTGGCTTTTAACAGAAAAAAAGTGTGATCGTAGACAGTTTAAAGTAGAGCATATAGATAGGAAAAGTAATATTTCTCTTCATTCCCCCAAGCTCTCAAAAGCATCTGGTAGCTGATTAACCTCTCAGTCTAGTGGGGAAGTAGCAGTTCAGTGTTAAACTGGAGCTGTCATGCAAGTGTCAGATTTGTTATCTTTTGAGGTGTCTCAGCTTTTACCTGGCCGAGCCCTTTTCATGAGATGGTGATGGCTCTGAAAGGCATTAATGTTTTTATTTTTGTTATCAAGAAACTTTCCCTCCCTTTCACCACTAAGTTAAAAATAGAGACGAGGAAAACTAGCCAAGCAGTTCTCTATCTCCTCCTAAATCACCTTGATGTTTGTTCCAAACAGGCTTATTTTCCAGCTTTGCCTGGCTGTTTGGTAGGCTGGCAAAGGGATGGAAAAATTACTTTTGTAGAGTGATACTCAAGGAGAAAATACTGAAAACTTCTGTTTCCTCTTGGATTACCGAACTTCTTTCTTTCAGGTATTTGGATAACTGTTCAATCAAACTCTTTCTTAGAGGCCATTTGACAACAGTATGGGGATGTCTCTGCTAGCCTCACCTCCCTCCATTTTCACCTTCATCGAAACAACTCCACCATGCCCCTGTATCTTACTACAGCTCAAATCTCCATGTAGACTGCCCTTAACTGCCCTTAGCCTCTATCCCTTCAGGTTTTGTCTGTTCAACAAAGCTCCTCCCTGCAATTTCACTCCTGACTCTTCCTCTTTTATCTTCTGGTTGTCCATATCCCTAGACAGTGAATCACAGAGTCCTAAAGGGGAAGTGAAGTGCAAAAATAGGGTGTCTGGATAGTTGCTGCTTTTGGGAATGACTCCAGCCCCAGCAGAGCCTGTTTTTGTGCAGTCTTACCATGGAAAGGCGGGAGTTGGGTGCTTCATGTCACTCCAATACATTTGATCCAGGTCTGAAAGCAGAGCTTGGCTGGCACTCAACCCTTCTCTGCCTTCCTCCTCCTCTTGGTGCCAGATGCAGTCTTTTTCTTCCTTGAAAGCTACTGATCATCCTCTTTCAGTCCAATGGCCTTCAGGAAAACAGTGAATTTCAGGCATATGGTCTGAGAGATTCCTTCATTTTCTCATCAGTTTCTGCACTGACTGCAGGAGGACAACAACACAACTGCACTTTTCTTTTTCAAACAAGGCACCTAGCTGGCAGTGCCCTTAAACACAACCTTTTAGAGAAAGATGCCCAAAGCATAATAATCAGGCTGAAATTATAAATCCATTGCTGTCACAGAGCTTACAAGTTCTTAGCTGACTTGCCTATGCATAGCTGGTTGTTTTCTTTTGGCATAGCAGCATGTAATTAAAATATTCATATTTTAATTGCAGATTGCAGCCCATTTAGGACTGAATCCTGCTAGATGCTGAGCAATATTTGAACAGTGCTGAGTGATCTCCGTTGCCGAGGAAGAGAGGAGGCTCAAAGTAGTCTGAGTTGGTGAGCATCTGGCAGACTGCCTTAACTTTGATTTTGTTAGGATAAAACTGGCAAGGAACAGGAAAGCAGTTTAGGGCTCAATTAACAAACAGACTTTAAAAAATGTATTTCACTTTCTGCCTTAGGCTTTGCCTTAGGGCTCGTCCTGTTCACAGAGCTAAGACAAAAAGAGAAAAACTGTATATATACATAATATCCTGTAAACACCTATCCCCTCTATAAGGGTGACTCAAAACGTCTCAATGTCACAGACACTCTGGTATGGAAATCAGTCAGGTTAGTATTAGGCCAAATTATTCAGTAGAATAGCTAAGATTTATTTGTAAAATTTTTGTTTGTTTGTTTGTTTGTTTGTTTGAAGTTTTCATAGTGTTTGAGCTGGAAAAATTAAAATAGCATATTTTGAATTTGGGCATAAATTATGCTGGGCCAAAGAAGTTATATGGCACAAGGAGACTATTGCTTTGTCCCGGTCATGGAGAATATTGTGGAGGAAAAAGTAAAGCTTTCCTGCTGTTGGGACATACATTAGATAAATATATTAATGATGGTAGTGGCTAATCCTTTCCTGTTGCACTTCACCAATGTGCAGAGGGCTTATGCTGTAACTGTGGGTAGTTTGGACTAACTCACTTGTGTGTTCTTATAAAGGCTTATGTTATGGCAAAGAAGAATGGGTTTTTTTGAGAAGTGTTTTTGGAAAAGCAGTGGAAGTCATCTCTGCAGAATGCCTGTGGGGCCTTGGTACTGTGATCACCTTCTAGGAGCTACTGCCTGGAGAGAGGATGTCCCACTGCTGCTCTCCCTATCTGCAAATTGTCTTGGAGACTGAGGATTTGAAACTCTTCAATGCATTACAATCCTTGTACTCCCTTAATGGGGTCAGCAGCCATACCATCCTTGGCTGAATTTTCTGAGGTTTTGCAGAGGTCTCTGTGCTGAAGTTAAAAGCTAAATCAATAAAATGGCAAGACAAACATCCATCTGCTTTATCTTGTTATTTTTATTTCTGATTATCTGACTTTATGAGACCTTTTTGCCTCCCTTTCCATTCAAGGCAAATTCAGGTGCTAACAAGAGAGAATAATTCCTTCCAGAGCAAAGTGATTCACTGTTAACTCTACATTCTATTTGTCTATACGGTTTCCCCAAGTTGCTATGACAGCACTGATAAAGAAGATGTACTTCACCCTTCTATGTATTTTTTTCATTTTGGAGAGAAGAGAAAGAGTGTGTCTGATCACACATTTTATTTGTTCCCTTTGGAGAAAGGTGTGGAGAAATATTTCTAAATTAAGCTGATTCAAGGTTTCTTAGCATTGTAAAAAATCTGATCTTGCTGCCCACAAGATTGAGCTTGGGGCTGCTTATGTTATGGGCAAGAAAGAGACAGCAGAAAGAATATGGGACAAGATGTTGCACAGTGAGGTAATGAGCTTTGGAGAGCCAGGCTTGCTGGTTTTGCTTCTGCAGGAGGAACAGGATGCAGGGCTGACATTTGGGAAGGAGGCACACCACCTCTTTTCTTTACCAATAGAAGCCACAAGGTCCAGCCCCCAGGAGTTTATACAGGCTACGATAATTCTGAGCAACTCAGCCAATTGGCCTCAAAGAAATTAACAATATCATTGCATTCTGTCTTTCTTAATGGAACTTCTCTGCTGAACTTACATGAAAGGCACAGCATGGGATGTAGGCTGAGGAAAGACAGATGCCCCTCTCCTGTTCTCTGTTCACTGTTTGTGTTCAAATCTGTAACAAGGAGCTGATTTAAGGGTGGCAGTAAGAGAAAAAACCATTCAACTAGCCTCTTGTAAAGGTTAAACAAAATATCGTATTGGGATGTTCGGGTTTGGGATTTTTTGTGTTTTATTTTAATTTCATGTCAGCTGCACAAGCTGAGGCTTAAAAATAAGGATGATATGTTATTTTCATAAGTCTGAAGAATCCCTTTGAAGCTTAATTCAAGCTTGTAAATGACATGCCTTTTTCATGAAAAGTTGAATAATGGCCATAAACAAGTAGAAGATCTTATTTTATTCAAGTGGTAGTAACTGATATAAGTATATAAAGTGCTTTAATAAATAGTATGAGTAACTAGTTCTTAAAGCAAACTTCTTTTCCAATCAGACAGTGCTTTTTTGTATTCATTCTCACTAGGGAATTGAAACTACAGTTGTCATCTAGAATGTGTAAATTCAGCTTTGCAATGGAAGTTTAATTTTATTTTTTAAAGATGTATGACATGAAAAAATACTAAAGTATTTATAATTTCCCCTTGAAAAGTCATTCAGATTTTAAATAGCAGTCACTATTAAATATTACACTCAGTTAAAGATAGATACTACCTTTCTCATCTTTGCTGAGGCTGGATTTTTCCCTGCAGTCCAGAATACTTGAGTGCTTCATCTTCTCTGGTGGGTGAAGTCCTTAATTTTCTTACTGTGATATATTGTAATGTGGCACCTGCTGCTGTTCCTGGAAGTCTTGGAAGGCTTATTCACAATCTTGTTTTAATCACAGATCAAGTAACAGGGGTATTGTCTGATTTTTTTTCTCAGGTCTATTTCATTGTCTACCCTTATCATTTCATACCTTAAGATGACAGGGCATGAAATTGTCTACCAATTTGCTTGTGTGGTACCTGGCAGACCTGAATTCAAGTGGAATCCCTCAGTATTATGTTCATCATAATTAGCCATTCATGTTGCATCAGCAGGAACAAGTCTCCTGAAGATCATTCAAACACTCTTGTTTCTTGCAGCCCTTTCAGTCATAGACCGACTACCTTATATTTTGTTAATCAGGCAAAGATGTTGCACATCTTTATCTGTAATGCCTTTTTCAGCTCTGCCTGTATAATCCATTCCTTTCATTTACCTCCTTTTTTCTGCCTTTCTATTCTGCTCTGCATGTTAATTTAACCCTTCTCAAATAAAGAATTCACAGCTTTTTGTGGTATATTCCAGAGTCCCAGCTGACAGTCTGTGGTTGGCTTTTATACTTGAGTGGATCTTAGGCAATTGGAAAAAAATTCTGGCTGGGTTTAGGTGGAGTTACTTGTGGTATAGATAAAGACAAGACTGGTTTGTCAAGTGTGTAAAGTCTTCAAAATTCAGTGCAGGATAAGGAAAGGAGTGGATAAAAAGGAGATCTTCTTTTGAAAAACTTCCAGCTAGGTATTTGGTACCCTGATATTTCCAAATACTGTCTCATTTATGAACCAGAACCACAAAGATGCTTGCAAATGAGGGAGACTCATAAAGAAAAGAATCATTACAACCTTTCAGCTCCTCAAGAAATGATGTCTGCTGAGTGTGTGTGTAAGGATGAACTTACAGTTAGAAAGCACAGTTTGTGATCATAACCTGTGATTCTTTTCTACCTGTACCCCAAATTGCTTGTAATTCACTTAATTTCTCCCTTTCATAGTGGCTATAGCAATACAACTTCTTCACCTTGAAAATAAAATTGTAAAGCACAATTTTGTGTCTCTTGAAAAGCAGTGAAGTATCCATTTGTTGAGAAGTGGTTTGGGATTCATGGACTCAAAGAACTTTTTTTCCTTTCTTTTTCTCCTTCCCATAAAAAATATTTGCACTCCTGACCCCTTTTCCATCCTCCTCATGTTCAAGTTGCTTGTCAATATATAAAGTCTTGGATATGGCAATGTTTCATGCAGGGCCACTGCACTACCTGCAGCTTCTCTGTGATTAATACTCTGTCCTGTCATTTAAGTCAGGTGCTGTGTGCCTAATCCCAGACTGGTTTCGTTCAGTATGACCAGCAAGGTAGCATATGTTTCCATGTTGAGTCCCACTGCCATTTCTGGAGGTGTCTCCCATTAATCAAAAAGGCTACTTTGTCATAGTGCAGCTAAAGTTATCACCAAACTTTAAGTACAAATTTTGAATAATAATGATTCCTTTTTCATTAAATGGAGTTAACACAGATGAGTAGCTTCTCTAATGGTTTATTATATTAGTCTTTCAGAACATTGACTGATTTGTTTTTATTACCATGAAAGCTTTTGTCTTATGAAAATTACTTGGGACCACAGGTCAATGTATTTCATGTCACATCTCTATAAGAAGTACATTGCTTTATTATACTTTGTATTCTGCCACTGCAACCTGTATGTCACTTAAATTTATTTGTCATGGTACCACTGCCAGGCTGTCATTAAATTGTTAAAGGATATTCAGGAAATGTTGTTGCAGTAACCTTTAGAGGAAGACATATGGAAATGGACTATATCTGTTAATTAACATTTCGAACTGCAAGCCTTCCAAAGTATAAGGCCTGGTATGGGTCATTACACATGGGCAGAATACTTAGAGGGGTGATGATCATGTTTTTCCTGAGACAACAGATGCTTCAAGTTCAAATTGCCTATCTATCTATTTAAACTAGGAGACGAAAATGTTAAAGAACAAAAATGACATCTAGAGAAAGACTGAAATGTATGTCTCTCTTCTGCCCATCCACACCAGTCTCAAATATAAAATGGCCTGTAATTCTTGTCTGTCTCAACAATGTTTAAAAATTGCAGCTCACAGAAGGAGAACAGAGAGCATAAAGGATGTATAAGAAAGAAGAGAA
>VZTN01009016.1:296425-388173 GCA_013400515.1 Erpornis zantholeuca | reverse complement strand
TGGGAGTAAAAATTGGTAACTCCTTGTTATTGGCTTCTGCCTTATCACTTTGTCTTCGCTCAGTTTTATCCTTCAGGGCTTCAGATTCTATATTTAGTCAAATATTTTCTGACTCTACCAGTTGGCCATTAATAGACAGGTTTTTTGGGGCACCTCAAAAGTTTCAATTCAATGTCAGTTTTAGAAGAGACCTGATGAGCAGAGAAGGTTCTGACTTTTTCCACTTGATTCAGTTTAGCTAGCATTGCTAGTTGTAGACATACTGATTCTCTGAATTAATAATTATTCTAATTAATTGCTCTCTTTGTGGCCATGCTTTAATTCATAATCAACAAGTCTTCTAAGAGACTTGTCTTTTTCGCCAGGGATTTAAAAACAGCCCTGACACTGAAGTGTCTAATGCCAGCCTATCCAGGAGAGTGCTTTTCCATGGCTGTTATTTACACACACAAGGCCAGGGTCTGATCAGACAAACATGCATTTTTTAGCAACTACCCAGTTCAGTGCCTGTGAGCTAATATTGCACTAATTGCTGACAGAATCCCTTCAGGATTTCTGTTTAGGCTGGGTATGCTGGCCTGAGAAATTGAATAGGTTGCATTTCCTTGAGCTGAAAAGTGTGGTATTGTGGTTATTTGGTTATGGCTAAATGTGTTTAATTGTTGGGTTTTGATCATTTCATGGTCTTCCTCTGCAAACTGCAGTTTCAGTATGTGTGGGGCCTACAGCTTGCTCTGCCATTAAGTGGTGTTAATTACCTTTACCATAGCTAGTCTGGCTACCACATTGTGTTTGAGGGGTCAAGGCAATGATGGAGAGGTAGAGGGGTCTCTGTTTTATGCCTGGAGATGACAGGAATCTTAGAAGCTTATTCTGGCAAGACATTCTGGATCAGTCTGAGTCTGGATCTTCCTCTTCGTGGTTGTATTCCTGTCTGCGGATAATGTATGTATAGATAAGCTACCAGGGAGAATTAAGACCAACATGAGTTTCCTTCTAATCCAAAAGGGTTAAAAATTAATAGGAGACAATATATCAAGGCACATAAAGATGTGTAATACTCCCTTTCTAACATTTCTCACCTGTAGTTCATTATTAGGTTGCTTGGTTCTCCCTGTACACACACTTACACTTCTATATCCTTTCAATTATTGTCCTTAAAATAGTTTCAAATTAATTGTCTGCAGGGAGTGTTTCTTTCACTAAATAAATGTTCATCTTACTGTAGCCAACATGTATTTCTTGGCTGGGATGATCACTTAGTAAAACCCTCGAAGCTGTTAAGACTTTGGATGGAATTCAACCCTAGTGTTAATGAATTCAACTCCACTGAATTCAAGTTGCACAAGCATCTTACCTAGTGTAATGACCTCGAGCTGGAGCAGAATATATCCAGGACATTACTCTTTGCTGACCATATAGTTTTTCAATAGTGGTGTTGCTTAAATAATTACAATTGAGAGTTTCTGGCAGGGTTATCTTATAATAGTAAATTCCAAGGTGACCTTTTCCCTTCTGGCTGCATTAAATAGCCAGCTGGTATCTAATACTCTGCACAGTGGTCTGTAACGTTCCAGGCACATTTTGAAAACATATGAAAGAAATAATGGACCTCTCTCAAAAGCTAGTTTATTCTTTTTTATAGATTAAGTGGCAGATCTTAAAAAAAATACAAAAAAACAGAGTTTGCTGCTCTTCTGTGTGATGGGAAATATTCCTTCCTTTGGCCTCAGGTTAAGCCTTGATGCCTGGTTTAACTTGTGTGTTGCAGCTTTCCACCGCTGTCCACTTAGAAGCTTCGAAATGAGTTTCTCTATGTTTGCTGAGGGCAGGAGGTCTAAGGGATAGCCCTGAGTTGGGGTGCTGAGCAAGAGGTGCCTTGCCTGGGAGGCTTACTACTTTCCATCTAGCCTGAAACTCTGGGAGCATTCTTCATGTTGCTGTTTTTCCAGGTGAACGTCTTCTTGGCCTTTATCCTCTGCATTTGAAGAAGAATAAGAATGTTTCTTTCCAGCTGCCTCTGCTGGCTGTGCTTTTTGGCTCGTACCTCCTTATTGGTGGCAGTGGTCATGATCAGTTTTGGAACCCATAGAAATCATGTTTTCATTTCCTGTGTTTCCTGGTTGTGTCATCATCATATGACAGAGGTGCTGTTACATTTTTTTGCCATTTGTTTGTAAGCATTGTTCTTATAAAAACAGCACTTGCTGCAACAGAGCAGCAGCTGAAGCCTGCTGTTGCTTTGATGATCTGCCCTGCAAATACATCATCTGAACAGCAGCCAGCAGCAATGAGTCCCACTGAGGTGCTTGTTTCATGAGTTCTGTATTAAAGGAATGGTTTCTTTTCTTCTTGTGAAATAGGGAAAGGTTGCATTGAAAGGCAGGGAAACGGATAAAGAGAAATATGCAAAATAGTGAGAGGAGACTCAGAAAGGCTGCTTGTTCAGTTTGACTTGTAAAGCACCAGCACCCTGGTTGCTTCTATAACTTTGCAAACCCCCTTGGCATGGAAGCCTCTGGAGAACAGACTCTGCAAGATTTTCGGTATTTCCTGCTTCTTGTCAGACCCCAAAATCTTTAATTTTAGCCTTTCTTGCAGTGTTTTGATTAGACTTCTGTTTCCAGTTACAGACAGAATCAAGGAACTTGAATGCAAAAATTTTAAAGAAGATGCATTAAAACATGAAAGAGATGGGCTGTTTGAACAGTTTTTATTAATCTGAACCCAGTTAATGGGAACCTGTTAGATCTCGAAGCTTTAGGTTATTTTTGTCTTCTAGCTGATGACCAAACCACCAAGGAGTTTCCATGCAAACGCTCATTCAAAGAGCTCACAGTATTTGGAATAAGAGCACATTGTTTGTTCAAGGCTTCTTAGAGCACCCAAGCTCTCTGAGCAGTGGGTGCTCATGGAGTACCTTCAGTGTATGCATTTCATGGCACTGACACTATCCCATAACACAAATTGTCCTCTCACCAAAGCAGCTGCCTCCCTGCTTTCACTCCATTCTTCCTTTGTCTCTAAGAAGGCCAACAAGGGCTGTGTTGGGAATGTCGTGTGTTCTTGGGAAGTCTCTAGCTTTGGGAGTTGGTTAAAATCCTTCATATGTAATGTATTGCTCAGCTGTTTTTTACACTGCTTTATAAAGTTATCAAGGTGTAGTCATTGGTCTGATACAATACTATTCTCCTTTTCTTACAAATTTTAATGCAAAATTGATTTTATTCTCTGACTTAGCTTTGCGTAAAGAATGACCAGAGGCAGTCCAAACTCATAAACTATGCATAGGCAAATTCCCAAATCTCATGAAGACACAATTCTTTCCTTTCATGCCAAGAGGAGAAGTTGTTACTAATTTAGATAGTTGTTCAAATGCTGCACAACAAAACTTAAGAAAAAATGCTTGAGAACCTGGTTTCAATTGTCATAGATATTTCTGTGCAGCATTCTTTGATTCCCTAATCTTATTTTATTCTGAGCAAAATTCTCTTTCGGATAGCAAAAAAACCTTTCTTTGTTCCTTAAGCATCCCTTGATCTAGTCAGATAGAATGTGTTCTTACATCTTTGATTCTGTAAAAGAAGCTTTTTTTTTTCTGCTGTTCCTTCTCTTATTTCCCTTTGAACTACTCAGTTTCAACATTTTTGGGTTTTACCCTTTTCAAAATCTCTTTTAGTAAAATAATCACCCAGTAGAAATTCTACATGATTAGTGGCTTCATGGTTGGATCCAGTAAAGAGATTTCATCTGTACAGAATATTTTTATATTGCAGCATTAAATTCCAAAAGAAATCCAAGTCTTTTCTAATACACAATATATATGGGGATTTAAAACTTGATTTATAGACTGTATGATTAAGTTAGTCAAGGGAGATTAAACTTTATCCTTTATTTCTTAACTTGCCCAGTGTCTTTGTTTTCTATTGAATATTACTTCAAACACTTTGTGTCAGAAGAATTTGGGTGCTTAGAAGCACTACAGACCCAGTCTCCCGTTCATATTTGAACCCATGGCAGCAGTAGTTGCCCCACAGTCATAACTCCATTTTTTTAATACCAAAGGAGTGTAATTCTGAAAATGTTGGGAGTGTGCTTGAGAGATGTGGGTCAGGTGAATGTCTGCTATGAGATTATGGGCTGGTTTTTAATGAGATACCTGGCAAAGGTTGCCAGCTTGCCACAGCTAATCTAGCATGGCCTAGGGACCCTAAGATGGCGTAGTGGTCTGATGCTGGTTTCTTTTCACTTGGTTGAAAAGTGTGTCATTTTAATATACTATGTTTAAATTTTCATCCTGTCTTAGAGGTAGAATGAATTAACACTGAACTGTAAGTTTATATGAGCAGATTATGGCATCTACTCACATTTGAGTCATCTGTTGCTGTGGTCTTGACATTGGTACAGATTTGTTTATGTAGAGTCGAGTTCCTGTTGGATTTATTTTTTATCAAGAACTGGTATCTGTTCTGCATCACCACTACTTGGGCTTTTTCTTCCCTCCTCCAGTATGAAGCAACCATCCTGTGGCTTTCTTCCCTTGAAAACTGGAAAAAAGCCTTTAATTTCTGAGTTGCAGTTCTTACCTCTTGTACTTCTCTCCAAAAGCAGTTCAGTGTCACCACTTGCAAGGGTAAAACTTCTGTCACTAATTGTGCAGAATAATGCAGTAGTGGAATTCACTACATCTGTGTAAGTGCTGACTCTGGCAACTCTAAACCTTAAAAGCACACTCTGTAGGTAAGGTTTTCAAGCAAATGTTTAATGTTAATAGTAATGTGTGTAACTGGTCTGAGTTACTGAAGTCCAGGTTCTGTTTTGGCATGTTGTAGATCAGATAAATTACACTACTCTTTTACAAAGCATTGGGTTTCAAATCAAAGATGAAAGGGAGGTGCTACCAAAGGTGCTGCTTGTTTGCGTCCCCAGCAGAAATGACAGAATGGAATGAAATGTTTGTGTAGAAACTCTTGGCTGTTGTGATGATCCAGCTTTCACAGAGTCCATATCCATGGACTAGAAATGATCTTCTGAGGGAATGCAGTAACAGGCCAGAGCTTTCATCTCCTGCATGGTTTTCGCATTCATAGTGCCTATGAGCAGAAGCAGAGCTGCCCAGGTTTCTCGGTCTTTGAAAGGCTCCCAGACTTCAGTAGATCATTAAGATATTCCAGAAGTATTTCAAGACACTGCCTCTTAAAATTAATCATAAATAGCAGTGTAGCTGTTTAGGGCTTAAAATCCATTCAGCATGGTAAGTAGTTCCAGAGGGAAAGTGGGAACAGTGACTAAAACTTCTTGCTGTGCAACGCTGGCCTCCTTTACCTTCTCTCAGTGCTGTTTTCTGCTGAAATCCACCCATGTATGGGTTTGTATTTCATGCATCCATCCTGAATTTGGCTTTTGAAACAAAAGCTCCTTGGTTCTTTAAGAAAATCTTCACAGAAAGTGCTTCTTATCTTCAAAGAGTTTTTCTGACATTAATTAATTGGCTCCTCACCATGCTGTGAGAAGGATAAGGAGCAGCCTGGAAATGCCCATCAAGCACTCCTACTGCAATGGACTGTACTAAACACTTCTGCAGCCTAGCTCGATAAAATGTTTTGTTTTTTTTAACTGCTTAAATAACTTTAAAAGTGCTTGAAAAGAAGGGCACAAAAATTAAAACTGCTTTTGAACTTCCAGCAGACTTTTATGCCTTCATGCTTGTGGACGTAAAAAAGCTGCTGTTCAAATAAACAGGGGCAGATCCTGTGTAGCTCCAAAATTACAGTGATGCCATTGATTTTCTTGGGCCTGGGCTGCCACAGTCCAGCTGAAGGGCCTGGCTCCTTGCTTGGGAAGTAAAACAGTGTGTACTAACACTTGATGGGAATAAAGAGCTTTCAAACCTAGTCATCATAATGGGAGTAATACCTAAAATGAAGATGCAGTAGGAAACAGATGGAATAGATTTCGTGTGAGGGTCCAGAGAAAGACACATTAAATGAATGGAAAAGAAAAGCAAAATAAAATAAAGTCATCATTATTTGTGGATATAACCTAGTATGGAAATGGAAAGTATTTTATCTCTCCACTGGATTACTGGAAATTCCTTTTTCTCTCAAATGACCATTATCCTAAACTGTATCTGACAGTAAGTAAAGGCAACCAATTTGTATTTTGGTATTTAGGGTGGGGTTTGTTTCTGTCTTCACTGAAGTTTAATCAGGAAATGCTGTTAACCACTCAAGTTGCTATGCAGATTTTTGATGGGATTATAAATGAAAAAATATGCAGTGTTGAAACTCACTGGACTTGGAATATATGCATATAAGTATTGTCCAGAAAGGCCTTTAATATCTAGTTCACATTGTCAATTCATGGTCAGATATTTTCCTCAGGGTTTATGCTCCTTTAAAATAATGTAAGCTTGATGTTTAATTTGGAAGTAAAATAGTTGTTAATTGAATGGGTTGGGAACTTGGAAATACTGAAATGGTGATTGACTAAAAGAAGACAGATAAATACCATACTAGACTATGTGTAGCATTTCAGTCTGCCAATTTAAATGAGCACTGTTACCTTCACTGTATCAGGTTTGTGGCATCTTCTTATTTAGTGTAGGCAGAAATGAGTGTGAGAGATGGGAGAAGAGCTCTTGAATAAATTCTTGATCTGCTGTGTTTGGTATATTGTATAAAGGTGAGGTTGCAGTAACATGCTGTCTTTTTTGGTCATTGGCAACCAGGGTGACAGTGGGGACTTCTGTGGAGCCCTCAGAGTGCAGCAATAATGCTTGGTTTTGAACAGGTTTTATCATGGATGTGGTGGTGGCTCTCTGGCCTGTTTGTTTGCATGCACAAGCACCAATTAAAAGACTGCTGCTTTTGTGCAATAGGTATAGAAGGTCTTCATTCTTTAGAAATGTAATCCAATTACGTGTTTCCCTTTTTCTGCTGCTTTATTATTCCTACTCTGCTTAAGTAAGCATTGGACACCATTAATGATTATTGGAAACCATTAATCATTAATGATTATTGATCAATGCCTTGAAGATCTTACACTGTTTCCAGCCTCAGTTGCTGGATAAACTGCTGAGCTTCCTGCCCTACTCCTGACTGAGAGTGATGAAGAAACCTTGTCCCAGTGGGGTTAACACTGAGCTCAGTTTGCTGAGGCACCAACACCTATCTATTCCTGAAGGTAATGACTCAAACAAGGTGTTACAGAGCTCTACTGTCTTTCTCTTCATGATGCCTTTGGAAGTGGAAAGAAACAGTGTGTTTACATTCATATTTGAGAAAGGAATTGAAGCCTTTTGTTGCCTTTTTTGTTGGTTTAGATTATTTGTGGACATTTGGGTTGGTTTTGGGCTGTGTTTTGGTGGGTTCTTTGAGCAGAAGAGAATCTCTGTGCAGATGTATGTAGTGATTTTGCTGGCTTGAGTGGAAGACACATTGTTGGATCAGCTGGTTATGGTTTCTTTGGATGAGGTGGGCAGGGTTTGTTTTTCAAGTTAGTTTTTTTTTAGGCAGCTAGTATAGAAACAACCAAAAATGTAAATGGGAAAGAAATTAGGGTAGAGGAAGTACAGGAAAGAAAAGGCTGATTGAAAGGCACTATAAAGGGAAATACCAAAACTCATTCCAACAAAAACTCATTATACCAATACATCCTTTAAAATGCTAGTAAATATTCTGACCTGGATTTATATCAGTATAAAATCATAAAGGAAGTATCTGGGGATTGCTGATTGCTTGGGTTGGTAATAATAATCTCTGATAAAGAATTTTTTGGTTCAGTTAATTTGTTCAAGCTTACCTTGTGCATTTTTTTTTAAGTGGAAGTGCCTCAACAGGTTTATTGAGTGACTGCATCTCCAATCCAATTGCTTTCTATTATGTAATAGCTCCCAAGGTCTGCACGCCTTGGCAGTCACTCCCAGCCCTGCTGTGCTGTGCACAACCAGTTGCATTCCACATGTCTAACCTCCAAGGGATCCCAAGGCCTCTCTGAAGTTTATACAGTTGACTCTCTTTGGCTTTTTTCTCTCCAGGAAGCCGTTCTTGGTCCTTTGGTCAGCAGTGGGACCATTGCAATGTCCCATTAGTCAGGAATAAGAAGTGACCTGGAGGATGCAGTGTGTGCTTCCAGTTGGAATTAGGCAAAGGGCACGCACAGCTGTTGAGCAGATATTACAGTGCAGCACAGCAGTTTCTCCCAAGCCATGGCCTTTCCCACAGGATCCCAGGATGTGCACATAAACAGCTGAGCCACCAGAGGAGGGGCAGCCTGCTCAGTTCATGTGTTAGGCTTTGGGAGGGGCTCTCTGAGGTCCTGTCACTGGAATACGATGTGCATAGAAACATCAGCGCTTTGATTTATGACTTGGCAGTGGCCTCTGAGTGTAATCACATGAAATTTTGGCAGTCATTATGGTCTAGTCTACAGAAACATGGATTAAAAAGATGGATTTCTCTCTACTTACCTCCCCCTGATAAAACTCCTACTTTTACTTTGAGTTGTATTGAAATAGGTCATGTAAAGTTGAAGGCTTTGTACACTGGTGAGAGTCTCTGCTATCATTCAGTAGCATGAAGTATTTCCTAGGCATGTGTAACCTGTTACATTGCAGTAATTGTTTAGTGTGTGTTTATAACAGGAAACCAGTTTAAATTACTTTGGGGAGGGTAGATATTTAAAAGGCTCTTCACTCAGACAGCATTCATAAAAAGACTTGCTTATTTATCTCAAACATGGAAAAAATGTTCCCAGCTGAGTATGAAACTATGTGTGCTAGATGTACTTTTACAAAAAATTAAATTTACTATTAATGTAAACAGTGTGAAAATTTCTGTCTTAAATGCAGAAAACACAGGTTATCTGTTACATGAATTTTGGTTTAAACAAAAATTAAGGCTGTAGCTAATAAATTTTTATGGTTCTGAAAAAGTGGTACTGGAGATATTCTATTAAAGGGAGAAGATAGAGCTTATCAAACTTGAAGACTTAATCAAAGGCAGAAAGACAAGGATTTTTCTTTTCTAAGGTGGAATTGCAAAGGACCTACTAGAAACTTGCTTCTGCAGTTTTGAATATTTAATGTTCAGAATGATAAATTCAGTCATGTTTCATGGTTTAAGAGCATGTATAGAACAATCTCTGATCAGTGTATCGATTAGGAGACCTGTGGGACTGATGCAGAAGGTCTAGAAAATCAAACTTGACTGTCTGCAGAGCAGTTTGCAAGTGATCTGCTTGCACACTCGAGGGGGGAAGAAAATAAGTTACTTGTTGCTAGAAGACGAAAGCAACTTTCTTTTTCTTAATATATTCTTTCCCACATATGCTTGGAAAAACTTAAATTCAGTTCCTGATGACAAAATAATTATGTAGTTTGTGCTAGTTATACTTAACTCATTTTCTTCTATTGTCTGTTTGGAATCTGGACTGCACTGTTTCATCTATGCTGCAGACAAAATGCTGCCATTAATTAGCCAGGCTTTTCTGATGATCTGAGGTTAGACTCACAACTTGCATATCCATAATTTTTCTTGTGTTTCTGTGAATAGTTTGATCAGAAAATGTTTTTTCCATTACCTTAGTAGGTAGTTTTGGAATAAAGAACAGCGACAGAATGAGATGTGATCCTCTGAAATGCTCTCTGCATTTGGAATGATTCTGTGCTACTTTTTTGTGAAATATTTTAGTCATATTCTTTGTTGGTTTTGGAGCCATAAGAGTCATCAATAAAATGTGATGATTTCTGGTTTTGTCATGTCTGTAGATTTCTGGGCTTACCTCCAGGTATCAGTTGTGTGTTTCACATGGTTTGATAGCTTTGTCAAATAAATATCAAATCATTTCCATCCCAGAACATCTTTTTTATGTTTCAGTGTGTGGACTGACATAAACAATAACATGTGTGATACCTCCCCAAGCCTTTATAGGCAGAAGATAATGCCTGAGAAAGTGATACCAGTGCTGTATTTCCAGCTTTGCCCTCACTACCCAGCTTATTGTGCCAGGAATTCCTCTTCTGGCAGACTGTACTCAGGTAAATGGAGACAGCCTCTCATAAGTGTCTGTGTCATTTTTCTTCACTAGGAGCCAAATACTCCAGAGGGTCTGCAGTAAATTAATGTTGCTTTAGCAAAAGACTAAGGTTTACATGCTGTTGTCAGCTTTTATTGGAAGAGAGAATGAGTGAAGAATTGAATGATTTTTTTCAGGGCTGAACTTGGGCAGTCTGTCTGCTTTAGTCTGTGGCCTGTATGCTTACTGTAATGGGCACTGAATTAACCAAAGCACCTGTATTCTTACCATAAAGGCCAATAATTAATCAAAGCCAATCTTCTCCCACCCATGGTCTGATCTCTGTTTGCTGTTAAGTCCCCGTGCCCGTGCCCTGATGTGTCCCATGTGCTAGTCTGAGGTTTGCCTGCACTGCTGGGCCCGTGGCTGCCTGGCCCCACAGGCACTGTGGGCTTCTGCTGCACCCTTCTCCAGGACAGGAAAACCATCTCAGATCTCTCCTCCATGCTGGGGTCGGCAGTCGCTCAAACCTGACTGTACTTGGGAGTTCAGCATCTCTGTCAGCCCTGCCTGAAACCAGGCACGAGGTCTGAAAGCCCCCAGAGAGAGGCAATATCAGACATGGGGCCAGAGCAATTCATGTCTAAGCTAGGGGACCCAGCAGTGCTTTGCAGCTCACAGATCTGTGTGTTTTGAGTTACAGTGTTTAACTTTACCACACAGAGCATCCAAAATTCTTGAGAAATTCCACTTGAAATTCAAAACAGCTTAGGAGTATTCATTTAGCTCCAGTTTTTCATAGCAAGGAACAAAAGCTATTTAGCAAACAAAAGAAGCAGTTTCTACTTCAGCTTTTAGTTCTTGTGAGATAGAGTGCTCTTTTCTGTAGAGATGTCACAATGTGCTGGTTTAGTTTAGCTGTCATACAATTATTCCAATTCTTGGCAGTTGTCAGGAGTGCAAGGAGGTACAAAACACTTTTTGTTATGCCAGTTGGAGAAAAGAGTGGGGTATTTACACGTGTGCATTTCACTAATCTGGCCCTTCTGCCTGAAGTAGTGTCTAGATTAGAAGATAATTCAATTGCATTTATCTACCCAAAGGACTTTTGCGAAATGTGTGCTGAGTTTCTGTGCTGGGTTCACTAATGTGCAGCTGAACTGTGCCAGAAGGCTCAGCTATCATGTTCAGAGCCATTAGCAGCCAGTCCGATCAACTCCTGAAATATAAGAACCAGATTCTAACTGAAATTATGTAACTAAGCCAAATACTATCATCTGCAGGTTCAGCTGGAGCTGCGTGGCTACAATATCACATGCCCCATTGGAGATGTATCCCTGCTGGAGACTACTAGTCCTGAACGTTGTTTGTTATTTCTGATTTACAGCTATTGCCAGTGGAGTCTATTGCCTGATGTTACTGAGGCAGGGTAGGAAATATGTTGCTGAGAATTCAAGACCTGCTCTTTCAGTGGGCTTAGACAAAAATTCTAATTATGCCCTCTAAGAGCTGAAGTTTTGAGATTGCCACTTAGAAACTGTAGCCTCAGTTATCTCCTGCCTTCTCTAAGGAGAGAAGTTAAGGATGTATAAGTAAGAATGGGAAAAGGGGTTTCAAATGTCTATATTTAAAAAAAGTCCAAAATTATGAGTTAGAATAGGAATCATGTAAGCATTATTAATTTTGTACTTAGGAATAATAATATTAAAAGTCATCCATCACTTGAGAGCACCTGCTTGAAAAATGGCAAAAGGCATTTCAGTAGAGCAATTTTAAAGAAGGCAAACAGTAATAGGAAGAAAACTGAAAATGAAACCCAAGATGCAATTCATAAGGAGTACTTATGCCTTGCAGTGGAAGAATTAACAAAGTGCTGAAATTCTGCTTTAATGAGCCCTGTTACTTGCATCATCAAACCTCCTTCTTGAGCTCCTTGTTTCCAAAGCTCCAGGCTGTGCACAGATATGGGTTCAGAGTCTCGGTGTAGCAGCTGGGTAATAGGATGCAAAACATTCACTGCCTGAGTAACACTTCTGTTTGTATGGGTTTTCCAAAGGTCCCTCGTTGGATTTTCAGTGTTCCACACTGCTTCCCACTGGGATTGAGGGTGATGTGTGGGAGAGCAGCAGTGACACTGAAGCACAATAAATGCCATATGATCACATTTTGCAAATGTCAGGTCATATATCTGTGTGTGTACTCTGCCGTGTGCCAAAGTCTCAGGGCTTCTCAGTGGGAGAATGCTGTAATCAGAGAAGGGCTTTCCTGCATTTTGATTCTCATCTCACCAAAAAGACAGAAGAGGAGGCCTATACCAGATAATGTGGTTTTGTTTCAGTTGGCTCTTGCTAATACCTATCAGGGAAGACTACTAAAAAACGTGTTGGAATCCTGCATCCTCTCCTGATAGAAGCTCAAGATTTGGTAACACACTCTTTGGGGATTTTATTGAAGCCATTGAGGCTTCAAACCTGCTGTAGTGTCTGGGTCAGAACACATTGTATAGCTATAGGACAAATATGGTTTTTTTTCTCAAAGCCTATAATATTTATTTGCAGCAGTAGTTAATTGTCTGTTCTGCTTTGCAGCCCCAGCATTTTCCTTGAGCTAATGCATGAACAGGGCTTCTGGAGTCAAGCACAAAAAGAAACAGGCGCAACTAAGAGAGTAGAAGCTGCACCAGCAGGGGGAATTTGGAGAGCAATAGTTCAGTGAATCCTCCAAAAGGAAAATGACTGTTGCTGCAGTGCAGGAAAAGAGCCTTTCTGTTTGCAGTGATTAACTGCAAATCCATTATCTTTAGGAAAATAAATAGTATTTTCTTTTTGTACGTAAAAAAAAAAAAAATCAGGAATCTTTTAAAAGCAGTAGTGGGATTTGCTGCTCTTGTAATCATTAGGAAATGCATCCAGAAGATGTCTGCTTTCTCAAAACTGGAACAACAGTAAATTAGACTTCAGGCAGCAGAATAGGAATCTCTTGTTCTTGCTTTTTTTTCACACTGTCGTGGTGGAAAGATAAAACCTGCCAAAGTAGGACCTCAAGGCAAACTTGGCAAAATTGGTTTAATGGAATTCACTGTTTCAAATTTATTCCCCTTTGAAGCAGGATTTCTTTTATATGGTAGTTCCCTAAGGAGAATATCTAAGTAACTTCTTGAGCAGGATTATGCTGTTGACCTAAAGTTCTATTGTTAATATTTTAGATAAGAAAGAAAACTGTGCAAACCTTTCCTTGGAAATAATAGTATACTTGAATTATCATTTCCTTGTAATAGTGTTGGAAATCTGGTACTTTTATCTAGTTTCTACTATAAAAATATTTAAGCAGTTGCTTGAATGCTAATGCTAGCAGTAAATACTATGTGTCATATTTCATTTGCAGTGTTATGACAACTACTCAGTTCATGGATAAATTCAGCAGTACCTTTACAAAATAAGCATATGCCCAAGCTATGCAAAGCTGTAAGCGAAGATGTTTGTTTTATTTCTAAAAAGCAGATTTTGAAGTTTCCACTAGGTGAAAAAATGAGTGAGGTTATTAAGAATAGGGATCTATATTATGGGATAACTGTATAGAAAGACAGACAGCCAAAATTTCAGATGATTCGCAGATCCATACATGAATAAGTCCCTAAAATTTGAATACTTGTGCAGGAAGTTCTGATTCCTAGGCTTTGAAAAAGAACTGGAAATACCACAGGATCCTGGTTTCAGTCAGGATTTTAGAAACACATGCCGAGACATATTCTGCTTTTGTGTTATATTTGTTTCTGGTCCTTCCTGGATTGAGGAATAGTGGAGACAAACACAGGGGGCCTCTGTCTTAAAGTTTGTGTTAGAAAATACTATTTTGCATTAAGATTCTGTAAGATCATAGAGCATTTCTTAGTGGAGAGTCCCACTGTCTGGTCCATGTCCTTTCTAACACAGTTGAAGTGACCAGTTATGGTTCCACGGTGGTTGGAAGTTCATGAACACTTTGCCTCAGCTATGCACAGTTAGAAGATGCCCCATTTTTGTTACAGATCTGTACCCTTACCCTGTCTTGGTTGCCAATGAAGATACTAAATACAGTGCAAGAGGCAAAGGTGTCCAACCTGCAGAGACACTGGGTTTTGGTTTATACAGTCTGATCCTAATTTAGGGCCAGTTAGTGAACTGCTGACCATTTTCTAATATCCTGCGTCGTCTCTGAAATAAGGGTTTGGTAGGATCACATTGTTAAAATCACTTGACTCTTGCTGATCATGAGATCTTAGCCCTTCTCATATTTCTTGAATTAAGCTCAGACTCCTGTGGGAGCTTCCCCATGACTTCAGTAGGAGTTTGAATGCATAATTCAGAGGCAAATAATAGATAATTCAGTTCATGAGAAGCGTGCCAAATTTCCCTTGAATGTTCTGTAACTGAGGTGTGTTCTAATAATCAGTAAATACCTATGCTTCTGGAAAGGAGTTTTTCAGAGAATCCTCTTGAATTAATCAATATTTCAATATTTTAAAACTGTTTATTATGGAGTTTCTGGGCATTTGTTTCCTCATTATGCAGAGGTACTTTAAAGTTGCCTAGAAGCTGTGTGCTGTGACTTTGAGTATTTCTGGGTTGTGGTCCATGTGCTCTTTCTTTGTTGACCTAACAGGTCTCGTGTATTCTGTCCTGCAAGGCTGACAGGCATGAAGGCAAGTTGTGTTCTGTGACACTGAACAGTTGGAGTTTTTGGTTTTGGTGGGGTTTTTTGTTGCTGTTGTTTGGGGGTTTTTTATGTCTCAATTGTTTTCAAGTCCTTTTGGAGGAGAGAGTGTGGATCATTGCATACAATCTGTGTGCATTCAGAAGTAGCCACTGGTTTTAGGAGTTACACTGGTGTGGCAGCTGGTCAGCAGGCTGGAGGTGTGGCTGCTCAGAGTTAAAGGCCAGCTCAGTGCATTTTCTGGACTTTTCTATTTGCTGGACTTTCCCAACAAACTCCTCCCTTTCAAGTTTCTCTTACTATTATGTTCCTCATGGTTTGTACCATGAAGCCAAGTGTCTTATCTCACAGGAGGTGTAACCAAAGGGTATCTGTGGGCTTTAGTTGTACAAGATGCACCACCCTGCACTGATTTTTATAATGCAGTACAATATTTTAGATTTGTCTCTGAAAGCTCCATAAAATGTATTTTTGTGCAGAAAAGATACACAGTAGAAATTGCATGTTTCTTTCACTTCTTTCATCGAAGTGCTTATTCAGAAGTACTCTTATTATTTACTGCAGCTGTATGTGGGCACTTTCTTTAAAGGTGCTGGGAAAGTGCTGTTGTTTCTATAGAAAGCTGATATGGCCAAGACATTCTTGCACTTTAATTCAACTTAAACAGCAACAGGATTAAATTTTAAAAAGCTTTTTAAAATAAAATATAAAAAAAATGCTTCAAATGTGATGTGCCAAATAAAAGTTGTGCTTATGATATAAAAATAAGATAGTTGCTGCACTGTAAGATGCTTTGGTTTTCAGTTGGCAGCTGCAGAGCAAACGCAGCCTGAGAGCCTCATCCATCTCACACCTCTCCTGTTCGAGGTGCCTTTGATGACAACCTTTATCAAAGAATGTTTTATGATGTCTTGCACCTTGAGTGCATCTGCAGCTTGTCAGGCTTCCCTGGATCAAATCACCAGTGAGACATTTGCAGTTGACTTCAGCAGCCACACCTTGACTAGGATTCCCACTGGCCACAGCTGGAAGGCTGCAGCCTCTTCCCAGAGGGAGGAACTACTCCCTGCTTCACTCTCTTTGGATCAGGACCGAATGAGAGACACTTAGTATATGGGAAGGAACTTCAATTTTGTCTGTCTACAGCCTTATTATGGCTTGTAAAGCAATTAAGTAGGACTTAGGACACTGTTCTCCCAGACAGAAAAGCCTTAGGACAGAAAAATACCCTGTATTACTCTTCATATTAGTGCTGTTGCCAGATTTAAGAGCTTTCATGTTGTTATTGGTACTGTGCCTATTTTGGATGAAAATGTACTGCAAATTGGGAGGTATTATACCCACACCTAAAATATTTCTCTTCAGATATGGTTAGAAGAATAGGAGTCATTCAGCAAGACACATACAATATGTATCAAAGTGCTAACATGAAGAAGTTAATCAGAATTTGTATCCTGAAATACTCCATATCACTAATGCAAAACATTATTGAAGGCCACTGTAAACAACACAGTTTTAGTTAAAAGCCATTTCTAAGATGAAAGATAAATTAAATGAGCTACAGCCTGCATGCAGAATTCCTCAAGAGGAATTAATGGTAAAGTTTCTCATAATCTTTCATGCTTTGGCTAAAAATATTAGCACCATAAAAATTCTTCAGAGGGCAGAGTTGAGGTGGTGGATGCAGAGTGATCAAAACATAAAAAAGGCACATTTTCCCTTTTTATGGAGAGGCCTCTTTCAAATCTGTCATATGATGGATTTGAAATGAAAGTTTAATGTGCACTCTGTTTCTCAGACAGCCATCTTTCTACAGCTTCATTATTAATAACAATTTAATCTTAGCCAGCTCTCTCTTTTTTCTTGAGCTCTTGATGATTCATTTATCTTACTTGTTTAGCATCAATCTAAGAAAAAATACTCAGATCATAAAGTTAAGGAAGTGTTCCACATTAATAACCAATGTAAAAGCAGTCTCCAATACATTTTGCAGAAGTGTTTAATCCATAGCTGTTGGAATTAAAAAGTAACGAAGTGTAAATAGGATATAAATAGCAAGTAAATAATGTGACTGGATTTTATATTTAATCTGTATGCAGTATTTCTTACCTTTAATTTTTCCTCTCAGCACTCTATGAGTAATGATGAAGCCATTTCCATGGCTGGTATTGTATAAAGTATTTTTCAACTAATGCTCACAGTACAGAGACTGTTTTGTTGGCGTGGCAGTAAATGAGTCCTGGGAAAGAAGTGGATGTATGATGGGTCTTGGGAAAATAAACACGTATCATTAAGTAATATAAAAGTTCAAAATGTCTGAATACATTTACAGGGTCTGATCCAAAGCCATGAAATTAATTTACATTTTTGCTTTTATAAAAATATTTCATCAATATTAAGTGAATTATAAATGGTTGGATAGTTGGCAGCAACCCCTCCAAGTCAAAAGACTTTGAATTTTACAACCTAACAAGAGAAGGACACTGGCAGTGTCACACTGTCCCTTCACACAGGATGTTCCATTCTGAGTCCTGCAGCAAAAGCAGAAATACTGCTTCTACTGATGAATTAAGCTAATTCAGATGTCTGGAATATGTACAAACAATGTAAATTTCTTCTCTTATATGTATTACTTTGGAATTAGTGGGATAAATGTAATTTTCCATCATTTAGGCCATGCATGTAAGTTTTTCCCAGTAGCAGAAACAGTTGTGTGTAATGTTGAGAGCATTTTAAGTGAGTGTCACAGTTGTTGAGACAGGGCAAAGAAGCGGCAGTCTCTGGAATAACTGGGTCCTTGACCATGATGTCTTTTAAGTTCAAAGCTTGTACCTTGAATTTGCATTTTAAAAAGCAAATTGCCAAGCAATATACAGCCAAGGGTATTACTAGATTTTGTTGTCCCTTTTAAAGTTTTTATTTAAAAGCAAATTATTTTGTAAAAAAATTGAAAATCTATGAGTAGAGCCCTTAGAGAAAGGGTTGTGCCATTCCTGTGTACGTAAGCAATGTCTGATAGGGTTTCAGCCTCTATATATATTTTTTTTTTTTTTTTTTTAATCAACTGTAATAATGCATAAATTATGCACATATAGTGGCAGGAATTTCTGACCTTAAGGATTGAAAATTACAGACAGATAAAATAGGAATGAGCAGGAACAGAGGCCCCTATATCACCAAACCACTGATTTTCCTATAGTAACAAAGGGACTGCACTGCCCAACAGATACTGAATCCATATTATCAGTCCCTGGCTGTATCTGATTTGCAAATCACTTTTTTTAAAGCAAGAGATCCTACTGGCATTTTCAGAGGGCTCAGCACTCCAGGCAGTGCTGCAGGTCAGGGCTCTGGTGATGTTCTGTCAAAAAAATCATGTTCTGAAAAGGAAGCAGAGGCACCAGCCAAATGTCTTCATGAAGAATAACAGGAATATTTGGCAACTCAGGATACTCATGTGCCCCTAAACTTGTTTGCTCTTCTACAGTGTAATGCTCTGATTTTCTGTCTGCCTCTGTGTTTTGTTCTGCCTAACTCACAAAACAGTCCATGCAGTGGGAAGAAAGTGCAGGAAAACCACTTCCTTGGCATCCACGTGTGTTGTGTGTGCTGCTGGCTGGCTGAGAGTCATGTGGCCACCTGGGACAAACTGTTGGAAAACGTTTCCAAGCTGCCTTTGATTTTCCTTTTCTTTTCCTACAGCATAAACATATGAAGTGTTGAGACACAGTTTTCTAAGGTTGGTTTTGGTTTGGTTTGTTGGGCTTTATCCTCACAATGACTGATACAACTCTGTTCTTTTCAGCAGCTTCGTTCCCCGGTGTCAGGAATACCTGAGAGTGTAGGGAACTGACTGGGCACCAGTGTGGGAAGGGCTTTCCTCTGACCAAATCCTCGTGTTTGTGTCCCCCTGCAGCCCTGCGGAGCCGCTCGGGACGCTCCATCATCAATGGGAACTGGGCCATCGATCGCCCGGGCAGATATGAAGGTGGTGGGACAATGTTCACTTACAGACGCCCCAATGAGATCTCCAGCACCGCAGGGGAGTCCTTCTTAGCTGATGGGCCGACAAACGAAGTCCTTGATGTCTATGTGAGTTAGTATTTCAATTAATCTTCTGATGGAAAAGAAATTGTTGAGTTCATTGTTAATATGTAACACTAAAATTGCATTCAGTACCAACACTGCTTTCATTTTGGAGTGCTCTTTTTGATATTTCACACTTGTTTGCTGTTGTATCCATTTTGCTCCAGATCATAGGAAGTCTAAATCAAGCCTTTTTCTTTCAGACCTTACTGATCCAGTAAAACCAATTTAACTTGTTCAGTAAAGTAGAAATAAAGCATACAAATGTCCAGGGCTTTTCTTTGGAAACTGGATTTTTTCTGGATACTTTCCTATTGAAACAAATCATGCTGTCTTTCTTCCACTCTGAAATGTAGAGGAAAAAGCTTTTTGATTTGCAGGAGGTTATAAACAACAAGAAAAAGAGATGCAAATTCTGTCCAAGTGTGAAGCATACATTGCTACAAAGACTTAGGTCCACTAACTCAAAGGAGAACTGTTCTATCATTTCAAGTATTTTCCTGCAGGAAAGCTGGAACAGTATTCTAATTAGGGGCTTAATCAGTTAAGTTCTCTCTAACATATGCCTGTCAGTTGTTTTAAGAAATGTGATGGAAAAACCATCACATGGGAACCACTGGGAAGTTGTTCCTGGAACCATCTAAAGAACAGGGTTCTGGTTCTGGAAGGGGAAGTGTATTCTGCTGAAGTCAGCTCACAGTTCTCGGTTCTCTCAGGACCACAAAGAGGGTGTATTTTTTGGATAACAAAGTGACATTGGAAGGACCCAACCTTACAAAAAAACACTGCAGGCAGTGCATTATTAGATGGTTCAGAAAAGTGAATACTCTCTGAGGGACTGGGTTTAGAGGAACAGCTATTATATTTGGCAAGGAAAAAGTGATTCTGACATAAGTTAAAACTAGGGTCTGAATCCCTAGTTGGTGTTAATTGATGTGAATTTAGTGAAGCCTTGAAGCGTTAGTTGTGCTCTGCTGGGTCCCTAGGCCATTGGGATAACAGGACTTCTTGCTTTAGGTCCATGGATTGTGAGGACCGAAGAGCCAGAGCAAGCTCTGGTGTTTGCTTGTGGGTTTGTTTGGGGTTTTTGTTTGTTTGTGGTTTGGTTTGGTTTCATTTAGTTTCATTTGGTTTTAAAAGGTACTTTGAGTATAGTCTGAGGCTTCTACCAGACTAATCTCCACAGAGGATTAAAACATACATGTCAGTAGAGCAGTACTGAAGTACTCAAAGCTGAAGTGAAACAAGCAGCTCATGACACCCCTGCATTTCTAGTGTGGGTATGCTCAGGCTCACAGCAGCATTGTAGTAGGAGTCAGTTGGGAATGGAGTGTGCTGCTAACAGTTTAAAAAAGCTGTCCTGAAGTCAAATCTCAGGTCCTGTTATGCCAACTGCTTAAACAAGCAGACCTGGAGTAACAGTGGCTTTCAGAGTCATGCTCCTGTCAGCTCACGTGGGCTTGTGCCGCAGCATTCTGAAAACACTGAGCTTCATTTTCACATTTAAAGGAGAAAACCTTCTGGTTCCTGCCTGTGTTTCATAAAGAACACATTGACAGAGTTGTGGCTGGCTGTAAAGCAGTGGGATTCTGGCTGCACTTACATTGCATCTTCGTTCAGCTCAAAATGAATGTGGAAGGATGCAGGAGGGCTGCAGGCAACCTTCAGCTGCTGCAACAAGTCCATGGGCCTTTGTCCTCTGCTCCCTGGCTCTTTGCTGAGCAGTGCTCCTGGGGAGGGCAGCGTGGCAGCAGCAGCTTGAGCTGGTGGATGGTTGGGGCTCTGGGGGATGCTGAGGGAGCTGCAGGTGCTGCAAGGAGCAGTTGGCTTTTGGATAGGCCCAGAGTAATGCTTGTGTGCTGTCTGCAGGTCCTCTCCTCAGGCCACTGGGGAACCTTTCAAAAGGCAGGAGGCTGCATGTGGAGGATTGGGGGGTTCTGGTATTTATTTTTTTCTTCTTTGTTTCTTCTTTGCTTTGTTTCCTCAGGCATCTGTCAAGTTCCTGCTATCTTAGAATGTTTTGATGACCTTAGGACCATCTCTTGTGCTGCTGAGGCCTGGTGTGAGCCTCTGCTGCTCACATTGCTCAGGGGGGAGGCTGTGGCTGGCACAGCCCACAACTCACCTTGGCCCCAGACATGGAAGTCTTCAGTTTGTCAAAGAAGATTTAGACAAATAGTTTCTCTGCCATCATAAGCTAGCTCAGTTTGCAAACACAGGAACTTGTATTGTCTTCTTTACAAACAGTAACTTGTATTTTCTTCTTTTTGCATTTTTTTGAGGCAGTCATTAACCATTGCTTCTCTCCCGACTAGTGATAAATAACATTGTGTAGCTGATCAGTTCAAGCCAATATTTAAGTGTTAGTAAAATAACAAGTGGAAGAACTCAATGTATGGCTGTTTTTCTTTTTAGATGATACATCAGCAGCCTAACCCGGGTATACATTATGAATATATCATTCCAGGAGACAATGTCATTAGTCCTCAGTTACTTGCTCACAGGAGGCCAGGTAAAATGCCATCATTTCCTTTTATCAAACACATTTTGTTACTTAATAAGCTAGTGGAGAGATTTATACCATTAAATTTAATGTAAATGCTGGGAGATTTAATGTAAATGTGGGAGAGGACCAGAATTTCACCCTACATGTTGAATGAGAACTCAGCATTGATTTGCTAACTTCAGTGAATTAAAACTGGCAGGGTTTACTTATGCTTTATCTGGGAAGATTACTATGTTGAATAGGAGTGTTGTAACCATGTCTCAGAAATTAAATAGAACATGATTTTTCAGTCTTTTTTTTTTTGAGATAATTTAAAACAACCCTCCACAGTATCCCTTTCCTCTCACAACTGGAGAGGATCATACAGAACAGTGTTTTCTTCCCAAGCAAGAATCTGGGCAGCTCCTGCCTGACCTGTGGGTATGTGCTGCATGTACTCCTAGGAAGTTCAGAAGGACAGGAGAAACTTTGCAAGTGAATTTGGTCCTTGTTTTAATGTTCGTGACTGTCTTTGACAAATTTCTGAGTGTTTTGTGTGTTCATAATGAGGAGCAGCTGTGCTGTGACATGGGGAAGCACAGAATGCAGAGCATGGAACAAAACAAAAAGGCTTTGGGAAATTTTGACACTGGATGCGTTAACTCTACGTTGTCTTTGGAGATTCTTCAGTTTTTAGTTTTTAATGTATTTGCTGGCTAAGACTTGGTTATCTTAGTTTAAAACAACACAGTCTTTGCAGGTCACTATTAGGCAGTCTCTACATAGCAGATTAAAGCTGCTTCCAAGTTTAATGATGTTTTAATAATGATAATTATTAGTGGATCATAACACACAATAATAATTTCACGTGAGGCTCATTATTTTACTTTTTTATTATTGTCCATAATCAGGGGAGCCATTGAATGGTCAGTTAGGAATGCCAGAAAGTACGAGTCATGAGGATGAGGATTTGCATAGAGAGACAGACATTCTCACTGGACAGTCAGCTGCAACTTTTCCAGTTATTCAGCCAGGAAGATTTCCTTCTCATCAGCCTGAAAACCAAGTGCCTGCCATGCAACCACCAAGACAAAACCGAGAACACAACTGGAAACAGGTTGGAAAAACGGAGTGCACTACTACATGTGGGAAAGGTAAGTGCTTTGTGTGTTCACAAAACCTTGTTAGACCTGCTGTTTTCTGTTATCTTACAACCAAAAGTCATGTCATGACTATTACCTATGCTTATATTGCAATCAGTAGAAACGGCAAAATTAAAAATACAAAGCACCTAAGTTCTAAGGAAAGATATGACATTTGCCTCTGAAAGGAAATATTCCGGTATTTATGGCAAGCTGCTCTCTCCCATACCCTTGATACAGCTGCTTTCCATTCTTTGGCATTTCTTTACCATTCCCTTTGGCCTCTCCAGCTTTGTCAGATACACCCTCCGTGCTTTTTGTGTCCCTGTCAACAGCTTTCTGACCTTTATGGGAAGCTTTCACAGGCCATTTCATCAGACATATCTTTGTCTCATTGGATGTTGCTGGAACAGCACTGATGTGACTTCAGAAATCAGAGGTTTTAATAGGAAAAAGTGGGACAGAAAAGGGGTGGAAAGGGCCTGGTAATTAGTGAGCTTTTGGGAAGTGGTGCATACAGTGCCTGCATATACTGCAAAGATTAAGCTTTGCTGTCAGACAATCACAGTGACCACAGATTCAATAATGCAGAACACAAGCAATTACTTGGAAGAATAAGTTTTTGTGATGGTAAAAGTGAAATCTTTTGTACTGTGTGTTAGCCACCCACCACCATACCCAAAAACTGCAGAGGTTTAAAATAAACATATACCAGTGTGGGAGCTCAGCTGACTGTCACCAGTTCATATACATGTAGAACATTTGCTTCCTAATTAGTTTGAGAGTGCACTTTGGGAATTTGGTCCAGGGCCAGGTGAGTGTCCATGTTATACCTACAGAGCTAAAAAATCCAGCAGTAGTGATAGTAATCAAATGCTTCTCAGTTAAAAAAAAAATAGAGAGAGAAAACCTTTCTCCTTGGTAGTTCTAGAGCTAAAATACAACCAGTAAAATTCAGACTTCTTGAAGTCAGCCCTTTTATAGAGAAAAATATTTAAGTTGGCATTTAAGCACACTGTGCTTTTAATAGAAGCCATATAGGCAGAATCCATAATTGTGTCTGATTATTGGCTAGCAGCAGTCAGTGAGTATCAACTACTGAGTGACTGAATTTCCATATTCAAGGTGAATTTTAGTGTCCAGATCAGGTAATTTATGGTGCAGTTGCAGAAACACATCAGGGTAAATGTATTCTTCCTTTCCATCATAGAAATCTTGGTTGTGTATCCCATGGCCTTTATAAACACTGGCACATAGTTCTCGTCCTTTCTGCAGAGATTTGGTCACTCTTGGCAGTGGTATTAATGAAACCTGAGTCAAATGAAGATAGCAAAACTGTAGGACTTAACTAAAAAATTGAAAAGGGTATCTTTCAGGCTCCTATACAGCTTAAATTGACTCCATGAAATTTAGCAACAGAACTGCCAAAAATAAGTTTCTCTTTTCCCATAATATGAAGAATGTGTGCATGTTCTGATTAAGTTAATTTCTAAAGAAACTGGATCTTGAGAGCAGGATCCTGAGACTGTGTGAACGTTTCTTGTGATCTCAGTGTGAGATGCCTGTGACTCTCTGATGCCCCTAAGGCATTTCAAGCCAAACTAGGTTATACAGGCTGACAAAGAAGGGAGTGGAAAAATCAGGAAAAAAAATTTGTACTGTATAAGGCTTTGTTTTCATTTTGTATCATTCATTATAGGACATGTTCTACTTTTTTATTTTCTCTATGTTTTCCGTTTTCTTCTACTTTATTTCTTCATGCAGAAATATAGATGATGGTTTTTAATTATTTTTTTATCATCCACCAAAGTTAAATAACCTTAGGAAATTCTAAGTTGCAAGAAGAAAAAGAGAAAAGTTATTTTTATGCTACCTAAGGAAAAGGGAAGCTAAATTAACAGTTTTGATGAAAACCTGTGAGATTTCAAAGCACATTAGTAAAACTTTGTCTTAGAAAAAAGACTATTACGTTTTTTTTACAAAGTGAAAATGCTTCCTGTGAGAACTGCCACCAACTCTGGTCCTAGATTTCCATTTAAGATGACTGAGCAAACAGATCTTCTGGAATTCAGTGTGGAAATTTCTACCACATCCTGTCAGCTCTTACATTTGGAAATTTTGGATAAAGCCTTTGTCTTTTTTTTTGTTGTCAGTTTATGCTTTTCCTTTCTGCATCAATGTTGAGTGCTGGTGTTATTGCTCTGCCATCCTTTACCTAATTGTCTGTTTCATTTCAGGATCACAGTACCCAATTTTCCACTGTGTCAACAGAATCACTCACGAGGAGGTACCCGAGGGTTACTGTGACAGCAGCACCAAGCCCATTCCAGAAGAGGAGGCCTGCAACCTCTTCCCATGCCCAGCTTTGTAAGATACTGTAATTTAGGTCAAGTGAAATAAGCCAGTATCATTAAGATTTTGCATGTGAAAGAGGCTATTCTAAGTAGGAAACTAGTTTGAACTTCTAAGTACAGTGCACTTGTAATTGCAGTGGAATTTTTTTTTCATAGTCATTGGTGGTCTTCTTCCCCTTCACAGGGAGCAATAGCATTCAGAGTAGACAAAAGGGAACCTGGCAACAAGTAGGGGTAGCAGTTTCCCAAAATAGGTGTGATTGTTCAGGCAGACACACTCCACGTGGTCTCTGGGTACATTTTTCTCAAGAGAGAGGCTTCTGCATATGCCTGCCTAAAGAAGAGGCTCTGTAGGTTCTGTCACTCCATGTGAGATCAATGTGCTACAGTGGCCATACTTGCATCAGTTAAAGATGAGGTAGTGCTCACAAGAGCTCCCTTGCACATTCCCCTCTCTTCCCTGCATCGAGTAGTTCTTCGGCTCCAAGAGTGGGCTCTGAGGTGGTGCTCTGTGTTTCCAGCTCACGTGTGCTTTCCTTCTCAAATCATGCTCCTTATTGGGAGACTGCGAATTGCAATTGGCCGAGCAACTTGTTTTAAACACTCAAAAATTAAAAACATAAATAAAAATTAAAATAACAACCAAATGGGCTGTTCATCCAGGGTGTATAGCAAGAAGAGAAAAGGGTTAAACCCAGTTGCCATTTCAGTAACTTTGTTTTAGGTCAGTTTTCCATCTCTCTTGGGGTTATACCCTTCAGTTCTCTTCTGAGCAGCAAGTGGTCACTCCTTATCCCATTGAAGTTTCTAATGGTGTGAGTGCCCTTACAGGCTCAGAGATGTCTGATGAGCAATTTCCTAGTGCATATTAGATTCTCAGGAACTTCCAAAGTCATTTCCCTGGAGATGTCTTCTCTCACCAAAAGCATTTTCCTCATCTTTTTCATTCTAACAACTCATACTCATTCAGGATAATATCAAGAGTATGAACAAAGAAATGTAAATATTTAAATGCAGAGATTTCACTTGCTGTCCACAAGAGTTCTGAAATAAAATGTGTAAACAGTTCAGATACTTCTTTGGGTGTGTGTCTTCATGCTTGTAAAGAAAAAATTGAAAATCACATATTTATACAAAGGTGACTAAATAAATACAATGCAATTTTGGAATGGGAAGAATATAGCTAGAGATATTTTTAATCTCTAAAATTAATTATATTTGTTCATTGCTTATCATCTACTATTTCAGTTTTACTGATGAATGAATGCCTGGATGGGTTTTGTGATTTTTATATTATTGGCCTTTTTTAGAGCCTTTGCTGCAGAAAACTTTCATGCAGCACATCTTAAACTTTTGGGAAGTGTCAATAGAGCAGTAATATATATTACAGATAGATTCTCTCAAAAACCAAGCAGCTATTACAGGCTTGAGTAACGTTTGTAATATGTGTTGACACCATGAACTGTACAATCTGTATCCATGCTTATTATTCCCAACCTGTGCAGGAATGCTGTGTGCACAAGTATGTGATGGTGCTTTCTGAGGGATTGTTGCACACACAGAGACTGAAGTGGGCTTTTATAGGATTCTGGACCAGCATCAGAATCATGTCATTCCAGTTTTATTAATATCAGTGTTGCAATTTCTTTGTAGAACAAAGATACCCTTTTTTTTCTCATTTCAGCTGGGATATAGGGGAGTGGTCGGAGTGCAGCAAGACCTGCGGGCTCGGAATGCAGCACCGCCAGATCCTGTGCCGGCAGATCTACGCCAACCGCACGCTGACAGTGCAGCAGTACCGCTGCCAGCACCTGGAGAAACCCGACACAACCAGCACCTGCCAGCTCAAGATCTGCAGCGAGTGGCAGATCAGGACAGAGTGGACCTCAGTGAGTAGGATCCATTCATTTGGGGCAGAATACCTCAGAAAGAACATGAATTTTCTTTCGGGTATCAATAATCAAATATCAATTTGGTTTTGTTTAAAACAAGTGCAATATTCAAAGCCTTGGAAATAAGCAAATCTTAGTTCAATAAATCCCTGCTTGAATATGCCAATCAGTTTCCTGCCCAGAAAAATGTCTTGGCAGGGATGAATGAGCTGTATGGTCCCAGCTCCCTGGAAAACCACTGCACAGAGTCCTGATGCAACCTCCCTTTTGTTACAGTGTTCAGTGCCTTGTGGAGTGGGTCAGAGGACTCGAGATGTGAAGTGTGTCAGCAACCTTGGGGATGTTGTTGATGATGAGGAATGTAACATGAAGCTGCGGCCAAATGACATCGAGAACTGTGACATGGGCCCCTGTGCCAAGAGCTGGTTCCTTACGGAATGGAGTGACAGGGTAAGGCTTCCCAAACCTTCTAAAACATGAGCATCAGAATGAAAAAATACACATCTCTACAGCCATAAAAGGAGTAATCTTATTTTCCATGTTTATTCTTGGTCTTTTAAATAGGCAAAAGCAAACAAAAAAATAATGATCCCAAGGGCTTCTTGAGCTTGTGTTAAGATACAAGAATGCATAGAAAGGGCAAGCATGTGGGTATATGGCCAAACGTCCAGACTTAGAATTGGCTTGGAATCTGAACTTTCCAAAATATTGAGTGTGCTGAGATTTATTATTCTTCCTTGCTCGGTGCTGAGTCTCAAGATTCAGGCTCTTAAAAGTTTCCCCACTGTTTTTTTAAGGGATACAGATTTGAGGCTTGATGTCTGGGTTTAAGTTCAAGCCATAAACCAATTATCTTACAGGCGTGAAAAAGGGAGAACAACTTCGTAAACTCAGGCAAGCTTGATTCAGGCTCTTGTATTTTGTGAATGTGGATGCTGGGGTTAATTTTCTTACAATGAGTCAGATTCTCTGCATGAAAGCAATAAAACCAGTTGTGATTTAAATTGTTTCGTGATTGGGCTTAGGGTTGTTGTTCTGTGGTGATATTTATGTCCTTTCATTAAGAGGCTTACAAACTTGGGCTAAGAAGAGCCTGGTATTTTTGTCCCTGTTGTGGATGTTTGCATATCAATTTGATCCATAGACAAGTTCACCCTTCAGTCTGTAAAATCCTGGTTGCATCTCACTTTGCTTTGACAGACAAATAATGTAATTTGTCAGTGAAGCTGTAAGATCACATTCATAACTTCATGATTTCATTGTTTAGATCTCTTTGTGGTAGTACCTCTGAAAGCCAGGAGTGTCAGGCTCACAGGCTGTGCATTAGTTTGGGCACTCAGAAGGTTTTCCACACGGTTTAGATGCAGAGATGGAGCAGGAACTTCATGAGTAGGGCAGGTACCTGCTATGTCACAGAACACAGAAAAAGGCTGATCTTGCTACAAGGTCTGCAAAATTTTCAGCCTCTAGACACCTCAAATAGATTTTATAAAGAAAACAAAAATGTAGACTACTAAATCTGTGTTGTTGTGACTTTTTTTTCTAGTGTATGCTCTTGCATACTGTGGGCAGAACAATACCAGGAGAAGCAGAGGTGTTAGTGTAAAGAGCAAAGATTTTGCTGTAGGGAAATGGCAGTGCTTTTTTGATTTCTGCCTTTTTTTTTTTGCTTATAGATCCGTTCTTTGTGCAGTGCTGTTAAATCCATTCTACCCTCAAAGAAAATCATTTGGCCCAGCTGCTATTGCCCAGCGCAGTTCCACCACATAAAGCACAGACATTGCAGTGAAAACTCTAGCACCATTCTCTTCATTACTCTACACTGATATTTTGTCCTCTGCAGAAGTAAAAGCAGCTTTTGAGCTGAAGGTTATAACTGTAGAATGTTATTATGCTTATTTATATGTGTTAAATGAGATGTAGAAGTGAAGCAGGTAATGTGGAAAATGTTGGAGTTTTTTTTTCTTACCACAAACTTTTTAGGGCCAGAGAGTAAAGAATGGATTTTGTTACCTTCTCAGTTTATATAAGTGTACAGATTAATTTCTTCCAAATGCTTGCTACTGTAGTTGGCATTATTCACCATCACTTCTGCCAGGAGTTGGTTTGGAGTTTGATTCTCAAAGAGGATGTAAGAAACAGCTTATATCAGGAAAAAAGTAGATTTGAGGTGGAATATGCAGGATCTCCTAAGATTCACACATACCTCATAACTCAGATGTTCAGACACCCAGTGGCAGTGATTCCAGTGGCACTCAGTGAAATACAGGAGCAGTGAACAGCTTTGCAAAGTCCTCTGGCCATTAGCTTTCTTCTTGTGCCTTGAAAGGGCTGTGTCTTAGGAGCAGAAGTCTTTCTTTGTAGAGGAGTGTGTTTCTGTCGAAAGACAAGAGAAGAATTCTGTCATGGAATAGAAATGGGCTTTCCCAGGTGTATGGGCTTTGCATGTGTCATTTCCCCAAACAATTCCTTAAAAAGTACTTTAAGCCAAGCCACACTTCAGCAATAAGCATAGATCAGCGATGGGCAGCCACAAATGGTTCAGATAAGCAGCCAAAAGTTCAAATGCTTAAAAAAAGCTTGTTCAAACCTCTTGAGTCTGCAAAACTGTGGTGGAAATCTCACAAGAACAGACCTTCTTTGTGAGATTTATTACATGCCTACTTCAAGTCCCAGCTGGAAATACCACAGAACAGTCTTTCCCATTGTATTTTGGCATTTCAGCCGTGCCTAGAAATAAGAGGTAAAGGAACTTATCATAACTTTTGGAACTTTGAAATGGTTGAGTTCAAACTTAGTTGCAGCTGTAAGAGAAGGCCTTTTCTGAACCCACTCTGCAAACACTTCATGTGTATGGTTGCACATGCAGCAAGTAGAGATTTCCAGAAGCCTGTCAGAGGTTGGTTAGGCACGTACTTCCTCTTTCAGCAAGGGATAGATCAGCCTTCCCTGTCTGGATTGATGGGATGCATGGGCCATTACAATACAACCTTGGTTAACTAGCAAAACAGCAAGAAAAAAGCACAGCAAAGTAAGAATTACAGTTGTCTTTGCTGGCACCAGATGTTCAATTTCAGGATTTGATAACTGTAGTACATATTTGTGCAGAATTTGACAAGGATATTCTTTAACATTGTTTTAAGAAAAGAATATGGTCTAATTTAGGAATGGTGAAAAGATTGTGTTTTCTTATTTTACTGAAACCTTGCAAAGTTTTAATAGATGCAAAAATCATGCTAGTTACCTGTATTGTCATTAATAGTTTCTTTGGTTCTGAATAAGACAATTGCATTTCCCTAAATGTAACTTCAGCAATATAACATATGTGTGCTTAAAAATCTGCAGAGCACATACAAACTTGTGTGTAGGAGTTGTGTTTCCTTCCCAGGGTGGGCTCTATGTTGCTTTAGCCTGTGAATAACACTTGGCTGCCTTCTTGCCGTGTTCCCCAGTCTTGTTTTCCCACAATGTGTTTATGTATTTTATGAGCCACCTGTTTCGCCCCATGGCATTGACCTCCTTGGTGTTGGTTTCTGCACACACTGAATTTTTATATGTGCAGTTAAAAACCCCTTCATGTTCCTAAGAGAGTACAGTTTTTGATTTGTGGTGTTTTGATAAACAGGTACCAGGGTCTGTTGTGTGTATGTTACACAAACACTTTTACCTGCAAAGTTCATGAGGTGCGTGGCCACCATGCACATGCTGGAAAGGAAGGAGGGAAAGCAATTTGTTCTTGGGAAACAAACACTTCTTTTCTGAAAAGTACATACTCTTGTTCCTCATCTGGGAAGTTAGGTCTAAACACCATATATTGATATCCCCCAGGCTCAGTCCTGAGAGAAGCAGAAATTTTTACCATTTCAGTGGAAAAGATAACAGGTTAAAAGTCTGTACTAGCAAAATGGGACTGGTCTTACTTTGTCTGTGCCAATCTTTGCATTTATTGCTCTATCTTGAGCATAAATAAGAGAATTAACTTAAATTTCATGGCTTTGACTTCTCCATGATCTTTAACCTCTTTTGCCTATAGAGAGTCTGGACAAACTTCTGTGATATTTTTATGTGCATTTGTAGAAAGATTGCTTCCTGTCTCATAATTCTCTAAAGATGTCATACTGCATTAAAGCAGCAGAGTTCCACCAAACAGCATCCATTAATCAGTAGAGTAAATCTGGTGAACCTTACTGAACTTACCAACAAAATGGGATTGATGGGAGCAGATGAGATTCTTGCAAACATTTCACATGACTGATCCTTTGACAGCTCTAATTGCTGGAAGGTTTACTTCTCCTGTGGGTCAGGAGCAGGAGACTGCATTTTCCTGATTTACAGCAATGGGAGACTCACCAGTATTTCCTTCCAGCTAACTGCAGCATTCCCCTCCTGCATTTTTGTTTATTCCTCATTGCCATCTCCTCTGTTCATTTGTTTCTCATTTTATGTTTAGAACCTACTTAGAAAAGAAGCCAAAATACAAACAATTCTTAGATGTTAATGAGATTCTGCGGCCAAAATAAAATCTTGGGAAGAAAGAAAAAATGCTGCACATCAGGGAACATAATCAAAACAAACCAAACACATGCTCTGGATTTCACTCTTCATTAAAAGGAGTAACAGCAATGCTTCTGTAATAATCTTCTGCAAAAGAACTGTAGTAAAAGGAGAAGTTCATAGAAATCAATGTTTTATTCCTCTCAATTGTAAACATTGCCTAAAAGGTTCAAGTGGATTTGTTTACCAGTCAGATGTGGAACCACCAATGAATATTGTAGCTTATACACTTCTTTCACTGCTTTTTATTGAAATCTGGATACTTCACTTAAAATCTCCTTAATCTTGGGGAAAAAAAGAAAAGTCACCATGAAGCTTGTGCAAGAGTTCATTATTTTTTATTATCACTGTTTATTTGTTTTAGTATAAAATGAAAACAAGATAAAATACCCCTTTTCATTGATTTCCTGTGGGATTCATATGGAAATAGAAGGTTTGCATTCTTCATGTATAAATACGTAATTCACTTCATAATTTGCAATGAACATAAGGGTTTTGATAGAAGGGTGGCCAAGATCTACAGAGATTTGTGTTTCTTTCTGTAGACCTGGCCTTGCTTTGCCCCTGTTCAGCCCCTAAAGCCTGCCTGGCTTTACCTGTGGCCCAGTGTTGCAGGAAGGGTGGCAGGCAGGGGCAAAACAGGGGCCAGGTTATCAGGCAAGGTCCCAGTGATGAGGCAGGTGCGAGGTGAAGCAGTGACAGAACCCAGAGTCAGACCCAGCCTGGTGGTCCTGGGGCAGGTCTGTGGGAATGAGGCAGGGCCAGGGTCAGGCTGGGGAGCGAGTCCAAGGTGGGGGATCATGGAAATGCAGGCTGTGCCTGGGGAAAGGCACCTCTCTGAGGAAGCCCAGGCAAGGACTGATGGAGCAGGGCCAAGGTTTACGGGAGATCTGGCCCACGAGCAGGGCGTGGCTGGGGCCCAGCTGAGGCTGCAGTGTGCTGGTGCTCTGGGGCCCTGGGCAGTGCCAGCAGCTCTCCAGGTGAGGGGGTTGTGGTGTGAGCCAGAGCAGTGAAGTCTCTTCCCTGCTGGTGATTACTTCAGAGGACATTGGTATTGTCACCTTGGAAGGATGCCATGGACCTGCTGGACTGATACCTGCTCTATGCATAGGTGCACTCTAAAGGGAAACAGCTTAAATCTAGGTATCAGAAAATGTTTTGACAATGCAAAATAATTTTTTTTTCCTACACTCCCTTTATTAAAATTATTTTTCTTTTTTAAGAAATCAAGGCAGCTCTCAGTGGGTTTATGTCCTTTGAAAATCTGCCCCAGTCTTGGAACTGTGGCAGAAGTGATCTGAAATATGATTCTGAGTGTATTATTGGAAAAACAAAGGTTACGTAATCTGTCTAAAATCCCTTCTGAAATGGATTTTCTCAGAGTAGGTCAAATAATGCTAAGGAGTTCTGTAAATGTATTTGAAACATAGATCTTAATTTTTATTTTTTGCAGTAGTGTAACATCAGCAGGATGACTGATAAAAATCTTTACTATCCTGTGGGAAATAATTAAGGTGATGAAGGTTAAAAGTATGGTAAACAGAAGTCCTGCACAAATGGGGGTGTTTTATTCAATTGGTTGTTACTTAAAAATTTCATTAAGGTCAGCAGTGATGCTGAGACCTGGGTGAAAGGAGTCTGGAAGCCCAAGAGAATTCCTGTTGCCCCTTTCCTGTGGTCTGTTGCCCCATTTGAGGGTAATGAGTAGGGCTGGCACATTAGTGAAGGGGAACTGGCACTGCTGAAAGGGATTTTTTTGCTCTACCCTTGCCTTGTAGCTGTGACAAAAATTCAGGCTTCCACTTAGAGTTTTCCAAGTTTGCAGGAACTTGCCTTATTTTCCTGGACTGCTGCTCAGTTGTTTTCCGACAACTATCAGAGCCCTGAATATGAGGGGTTATATTTTTAGTTTTTAATGGGTATGGAAAGCTTCTGAAATTGAACTCATGAGGGAAGGAGGACCTCAGGAAGAGGAAAAATGGCAGACTCCTTAAAACACAGACGGAGGTTTCTGAGGAATTTCTGCCAATTAAAACAAGACCGTGAAACCAAATATCTTTAATAATAGGACCAGAATAAAGTTGCAGCTTGTGAAAATTCCTCGTGTTTCACAATGTTAGGTTATGGCAGTTACTGTATATTAATGCAACAAATCAATGGCACCAAATTGAAAGTAATGGGTGTGTCAATTGTAAAAACCAAGGGGAGAGGATTCATTATGCAGTTCCCTGCTCATTGTGTTGGACGTTAGAAATCCATGGTTTTCACACAGAAGTTTTTTGCTGAAAAAGAAATAAAAACATGAAAAAACAAATACATAATGCGAAACATTCAGGGTTAAGTTTGCATTGTAAATCCTTAGAGGGTAGTTAATCTGTAGTTAAATCTTGCAGCAGAGAGTGGAACAACCCTATAGCTTCCCATTTGGTATTTCCTCTGTTATTTGATATGCAAGCCTAGTTCATAACATAATCATTTAAAATGTAAGACTAGGGAGATTTTCTGGATGACTTTACAGACTAAATTTGTTCCCAGCTCTGGTTTGCAAAGCAGAGAAGCAAGCTAGATTGTCAAATGAAAACTAGTTAGCAACAAGAAAAGTACTTGCAGAGCATAGGCACTGTTCTCTCTGCTTAATATAGTTGAACATGCTTGCTCACAGTGGAATGGGAGCAGCCACAGAATTGATTTCAGCCCAGTAGGTTTGAGTGGCAGCCATGGTGTGGGGCTCAGCTCACCTGGGAGTGGCCTGTCTGAAATGGATGTTGTAGTTTATATGAACAGGAAAAAGTTCATTACTAGCACAATTTGCAGCATCCTCGTATTTTCAAGATTTTGCCACTTTACTTTGAAAATGCCTCCTTAGCCATGAAATGCTGAGCAGGTAAATCTATTTTACATACCTGCGTGAAAGTGGAAAATTTTTTTTGTGCACCACCAACAAAAAAGGCTCATTATGCTAGTTCTAGGCATCATTTAAGAGAAGCTTAATTACTTCATCTTGCAGATGGAGGAAGAAACCTGAATTTCTAGTTTTTCAAAAATTATACTTTGTTAGAAAAATTGCTTCTAAAGAGTTGAATTGCTTCTTAGTTCTCTAGGTATTCCATTTCAGTAAATCCTTCCTATTCTGTTTGAACATCTTGTGAAAGAAATCAACTTGCTGATAGGAAAAGTGGTTTCCTATTCTGTAGCTGTGAAATAAATGTAACATGACTATGTGTTTCACACAGGTAACCAGTGTTCCTCTGCACAAGGGAGTAAAGAGCAGTTTGCAAGCAGAGGTGTTCTCAGTCACTGCTCTCTCTCTCGAAGATGAGTGACTGATGCTATTGCTTGGTCTCCTTGTTAAAAATGGTGTTGTCATGGCATCTGCAGTTTTGCACTTGACTACTGGAAGTGAACCCTGCCACTGTCACCAGTGGCAGCTAAATCAAGTTAATTATCAACTTTGTCTCTCACTACCAGTTTTTTGACTCATTCTAATTTTAAAAATGTTCCAATGTAGAATTACATTTATTCACAAGGAAAGTAGTTCTCATTGTGGAAGTAATAGAAAGTTTCTCCTAATGACACTGTATGTTAAAAACAAAACCTGAAATTGCAAACAAATGCATCTTTTTCTCTCATATATTACATATTTATTTGTGGGTTTCTTTGCATGTGTAATATAATTGCTTTGTTTAAATTCCATTATATACATATCTTCAGAGAGCTGCACAGAGGTTTTTCTTTTATGTTAATGGTCTACACACGAAATGCTGAATGCATTTTAAGAGAAAACAAAAGGGAAGATTAAGAAATAATTAAGCAACAAAGGAACAGTCAAACACAAGAATTTATTTCCTTGGCATGTTTCTGTTTTTTAAATGTCAGTAGTTTGATGCTGCTTAGGACAGTGAAATATCAGAGACTTCCCTGCTGCAGTAGATGAAAGAGCAAACTCTAAGGGCATAAATGGACTTTATCCTGTGATTTGTGGATGACATCCATAGTGTCTCTGAATATGTGAGATAAGAATCTGCATATCACTGTTTCATAAGAGCTTTCAGAATTTAGCAGTGTAACTTTGAGAATGGTGAACATTAATTACTGGAAAGTCTTATCATTAAAAGGCAATATTGAATGGACATAAGCTCCTATGGCCACCTCTTCTAAAACTAACTAAAACCAGTTGAAACAGGCCGGGCAATAACTAGTGGTAGTTACAGTTGTTTACTGAAGATTTACTTGAATCTTTTTAAACCAGCTGTCAAAGAAATTTATATTTTTCTACTTTACTGTGCTGTCAGACTCTGTTGAGTTGTTACATGGAGAAGTCCCAGGATGTATTGTGCAGTCACTTAACCCCCAGCCCTCAGAGTCTTCCCAACCTCGTCCTTTCAGCCAGTGTGAGATCCACCTGACTGGCAGCTTGAATGGTTGGAGGAGAAGCTCAGTGAACAAATCAAAGGCTCGAATAGGACTGATGTCTGAAAAGCCTTTTATTGAAATTTTCCATTCTCAGAGTTTAATTTTTAATTAGAGTGCAAAAAGATGGATAAAATGAAAATGGAAAGAATTTATGGACAGGATGAAGAAAGGAAGAG
This sequence comes from Erpornis zantholeuca, assembly GCA_013400515.1. NCBI lineage: Eukaryota > Metazoa > Chordata > Aves > Passeriformes > Timaliidae > Erpornis > Erpornis zantholeuca. The sequence goes on along the minus strand of VZTN01009016.1, from coordinate 352,362 downwards.
TAAGAAAGCTTACAGAAAGCTGTAAAACAAGAGATTTTTTTCTCAGCTAATCCTTTCCTTTTTGACTGTAAAGACCAGTACTATTTGTAGTATTTTCAGAAGTATGGAACTGTAAGACAATTTGCTACAGCTGAATTACAAGTAAAAATAATTGGCTTTGTGTGAATGAATTGTTTTCCATGGCTGTTGCTTGTCATTTGGTCGTGCAGTGCGTGGGGCACAGCAGTGACCGTGTGGTGTCTCTTGCTCGCAGTGCTCTGCAGAGTGTGGGGATGGGATCCGCACGCGCTCCGTGGTTTGCATGACCAACCACGTCAGCAGTTTGCCTCTGGAAGGCTGTGGCAACAACAGACCCTCGGAAACAACTCCCTGCAATAACGGGCCCTGCGCTGGGAAAGTGGAGTGGTTTGCAGGGGGCTGGACACAGGTAAGCCAAGTACTATATCTGACAGATCTGTTGCTTTTCTACTGGTATTTTACTTTTCAACTTGTCTTTCTATGCAATAAAGATGTGTGTCATAAGGTGTAAAGATGCAGTACTTTTTGTCTTTTTATGCAGTTAAGATGGGTGTCAGGGCATCCTGACTGTTCCTTTAATTCACCTTCTTTCTTTGCATGGAATTGAATTGATGCACAGAAGGGTACAAAGTCTTTACTGATCTGAAAGCAGTGTCTGACAACATCAGTGCTACCAGTCCAAGTCCTGGCTTTTAATAGCAAAATGAGAGCAGTCAGTAGGGCAGAGCAGGAGCTAAGGTGGGGTGTTCAGATACTGCCTGTAAGAGGAACCATTGAAAGACAGCAGTAACAGAGATGTTCTGTGTTAAAGTTACTGTACTTCCTGTAGAATTTATTTAGGTGCATTTATCTTAAGGTTCTTCAATCAGCTCAAGTGTTTTCTGGGAATCTGGTAAAGGGATTGTAAATTCTACCAAAAATATAAACAAAAATATCAACAAATATCAGTGTTAGGAACATTTGATTGGTTTAGGCTGGAAAAAGCCTTCTGAAAATTGTAGTCCTTTATGCAACATAGAAACAAATATGTTGCTGTGATCATCTTCTAAAAACCTTTCTACAAGTGCCAGAAACAGTATTGTCTGTACTTAGCCTTTAAATGGGCAGCAGGCATCCAGGGGAGTCAAATTTGCTTTTCAGAACTGGAACCAACACTACATCACATAGATACTTGCAAATATGAAAATAACATCCTGGTAGATTAAGGCATTTTCTAAAAACAGCACAGAATGTGAGGCTTTATAAAGCTGCAAAACTGTGCTCTGACCTTAAAACCCTCCGAAGCTGAGGGCAGCACATATGATCCTCCTTCAGCAAAAAGCAGTAACACTATTTATGGAGAAAAGAGTTATGCTTCTCTTCTGATTAGAAAAATAAATACCAGCTCCTTTTTGTAGCTACAGGTAAAACTACACTTGAAGAGTTTTCCAGAAGTACACTTAGAGTCATATGTCTTCTTCATAAAGTTAATTAGAAATATGTTTTGAGTCTGTGGTACTATGTGATGTGGAGAAACGTGTTACTTTGTAAACAACTTGGGACAGGAGGAGAATAAAAGATTTCCCCACTTTTTTTGTTCTCTGATACAGTGTTCTACTGAATGTGGTAGTGGAACTCAACAGAGAGAAGTAATTTGTATTAGGAAAACTGAAGGTAATTTTGATGTTTTGAACCCCTATGAATGTTCACATTTGGAAAAACCTCCCAGCCAGCAATCCTGCTATCTCAAACCATGTGGATCTAAGTGGTTTCATACAGAATGGAGCACGGTAAGTCTGTCGTGTTTTCCTGTATTTGTACTTTGTTTGATATGTCTTTCCTGTGTATATTGAAAGAGAACACCATTTGGGTACAGCCATCCATCATTACATTGATTTAATTTTGCACAGGAATGATAATAAAAAGAAAGGATACTCTTTACCAGTGGAGCTTAGAAAATTTAGGAAGTACCTTGACCAGAAAGAGACACTGCACAGTTGTCTTTTTATCACTGATCTCTTCTTCATAGGATCTTCCTGTTTTATAAAGTTGGTTTGGCCCTTACAATGAGACAATATGGTGCTCTTAGAAGTTCCTTTCATATCTCTAGTTTCATTAAAATTAAGGAGCACTTAATAAAGAACAAGGGAATGTATTGATTTTTTAGAGTCAGTTTTATCATAATATTTTACTGTAAACTCTTCACTGTAATACTTAGAACTTCACTGAGAGAAAATGTCTTGTACAACTTCATGCATCTTCAGTTTCCCCTGGAAGTGGACCAGCTACATCCACCACAAAATGCTTTGGTTTCATCTATCTTTCTATAATTTCCTATATCTGACATAGTTTATTGGGTTTTTTACCAAAAAAAAAAGAACAATTTTGTCCTGAATGAAAATCAGAAAGTCCATATTATCTTAGAATGAGATGACATCATATCGAATGCAGTAACTTGGACCCTTTGTTGAGCTTAAGGCAGATTCCCAATGGCAGCTCTGCAATGTGGATGCAGCTCAGAATGGTTTGTGTGATGTGTGTCTTGGTTCCATTCTAAGTGCTTAAGATCTCTGCAAACCTGAAGGTCTTATGGCTGGATGTGGAATATTTACAGTATTCTGTACAGGCATGTAACAGGAGTAACTCTATAAAAAACCATGTTCTGTTACTGTTGCACATGGCTGCCCTTTCAATGTGGGTAAAGTTGTACTTAGACATGGAAAGGCAGTTTAAAAATACTATATTGAGAATTCCTTGGTCAGTTTTTTGCAATACATGATTTTATGATCATGATAAGAAGTTCATGCAGTGTTAGAAAAAGAAATAATTATGCCAATAAAGTCAGAAAGAAAAAATTCTTACTAGTTTTGGGCTATTAAGGTTTTAATCATAAATGACCGAGGTTTAATTAACTTTTTGAGCATTAGGTCAAACTGGACAGTGAGCCAAATCTCAGAGACCTCACTCAGGCAAAATCCTTGGTCAGTGGGAATTTGCTTCAGAGAGGGCAGAAATGTGTAATAATTTGCTTTAATAATACCTTAACAAGCATATACAAAAGTCTCTGCCTTCATCATAGACCCCGAAGGAGCACAGAATATTTCCTTTAGAAATTCAAAGAAATTTAAAATGCTTAGTAAAAGCATTGTGCTGCAAGAAGTGAAAAATAATTCAGTGCTAGGAGAAAAAAAGGCAATTAAAATTATTCCTGCTTGTATATGAATGGCAAAAAGGACAGAGGAGGGCAGGGCAGCCAAGCAGTAAAGTTCAGTGCAGAAAGTTCTTAAAGCAGGAAATGTGAACACTGTGAAAAGAGTAGATTTGGGAGACATGTCTAAATGAGCAGAGAACAACCAGACTCATTGAAGAAGCAAGTTGCTAAGTAATAAATTCAGAAAGAGAACTTCCTTTCAGTTGCACAGCACCCACTGCATTTATTTATCCTGTTGTTCCTTCCGGTCATAAATGTTTGGGAATCTTTAACAACATTTTCCCTGTATATTAAGAGCTTCATAGGTAGAAAATAAAAACCAGTAGGGGGAAGTTGATAAAAGGCTGCAGCGATACCTGGGTCTGGCTTCAAGGTTCCCTTTTTTCTTTCTGTAATTATACATCTCCTATGGTCTTCATGAACTTCAGCTTAATTGTTTCAGTGTTCCAAATCCTGTGAAGGAGGATTTCGGGTTCGGGAGGTGCGATGTCTGTCGGATGACATGGCAGCCAGTACTCAGTGTGATCCACAGCTCAAACCTGAAGAGAAGGAGCCCTGTAATACACAGGATTGTGTCCCTGAAATAGGTGAGGCAGAGGAAACTTCTGGTTTAACTATGGAACTCCACCTAGTGGAGAAGTTATTTTATAGTCTTGCAGAGGCTTCAATAGTATATTTTTTCAATCGAGTTCATAGTTTTATTTTTACACAAAATACAGCTCTTTTCTGTGCTTTAAAAGTAGGTTTCCAATAAAAATGTTTTCCTTGTAATGTGTAAGAAACTGCCTTACTCTTAGAATGTGAGATCTGCCTCTGTGGAAATGGTACATACAGGGTGTTTTTCTGCAACCTCCTTGCATTCCCCATGGTTTCACTTGGAAGAGTATTTAAAATAAAAACCTGTATTTGGTAACAGGTTCTATAAGAACCAAGAACATTAAATTAAGATATTAAGTGCAATGAAGCAATTTTCTTTTGTATATAGTAAATACACAGATACACTTAATTTGCATTGGAATTAGTCATTCATCTCATAGAGATTTGATTTTTATAGTAATGAGAATGGCTAGGAAGAGAAAGATGCAAGAATTTAGAAACAGTTCGAATTCTCAATGTTCTCCAGCAATTTTTAATTGAGAGTTATTCAACATGCTTTAAGATAACAACATAAAAAACCTGGGGAAATGGGGATAGGTACATTTCTTCCATGCTTTATGTATCTTTATATGAAATCTTAAATAATCTAGCTTATTTGCATAGATAACCTGGTTTGACCTGACAATGAATGTTTAAATACAGGTCCAAGGAATTTTACATAGTAAAAGGAAGGGAGTTGATTATTTGTTGCTCTAGTGTGGTTTTTTAGTTTCTTCTCTCCTCCTTTCTCTCCGCAGATGAGAACTGCAAGGATAAATACTACAACTGCAACGTGGTGGTTCAGGCCCGGCTCTGTGTGTACACCTATTACAAAACAGCCTGTTGTGCATCCTGCACCCGCGTGGCAAACAGACAGTCAGGGTTCCTGGGGCGGAGATAACGAATACTGCTCTGCTCCCAGCAGCAATGGCACTCTTCACATGGAGAAGCAGTGCTCTTTGAGCAGTGCTACTGCTTTTACTGCAGCAATTGTAGCTTCTTAGAGATGGGGTTTATATTGCTGAGTGCATCAAGACTATGGTTAAATCTCACACCCTTTCAGTTACAGTTATTGTGCAGTTATCTCTTTTAAGATGTTTGTTGTAAAACCATGATTTTTTTTAAGCATTCATTTTTAATGATACTATTATTTGCACCTGCTCAACAGATAATTATTTAAGGAACATACCGGCCTTAAGATTGTGAAATCAATGAAAACTGAAATCAATTGCAGGCAATTACTGGAGATAACTGACCAGTATGGATGCAGCTGCTCTGTTATTTTCTGAGTGCTTACATTTACTTGGTATTTTGGACTGCCTTAAGTTAGATGACTAAATCAATGAAACATGTGCATGAGAAAAATGACTTCCCAAAGAACCAGACCCTTGAAAACTATTTATCATCAGTTTCTTAGCACCCTAACGTATATTTTTAACTACTTCGGTCCATTCATAATAAATCAGTCACTGTTAAGCTCTCTCAGTTGTACTTTTAACTAATGTCCTGTCCTTAGACAGCAAATATATACACACTTAACTGCCAGGAGGTGCCTTTATATTTAATGCATAAACTTGTGAAGATACACTTTTTAAATTTTGTATGGATTTTAAATTACATTACCTACCAGAGTGACATTAGTGTCTCTAGCCCTTTGAGATTTTAACAACTGCAGCTGTCAGTGAGACAGGTTAACCAGAAAGGTGAAGAGCCTTTGCTGGTATAAAGTGATTGTTTCCATTGGTGAGGTCTCTTTTCTGTAGGGACTTATTTCAGAACTGGGATCTTGCTTAATTCTTGTCTCTGCACTATTGTTTAACAACTACCAAACCAAAGTACTTAGTCCAGACCTAGTCTGGGTAAGTCACCAGTTTCTGAAACAACCACCAAAGGATAGAGGCCTGTGTGCCTTATAGCAGTCTGTTACTCTTGGGATCAGGTGCAGTATGAGTGTAGTAGCTGAGTATCTGTAAAAAGGGGATCTTAGCTATTGACATTCTTCAGGTTTTGATCAGTTATTACAACATACTTGTCTTTTTTTACTCCATGTTTTATTGCACAGATCTGTTCATACCACTCCTTTTCTGTTACTCAAGAACGGCTGCAGACTTAGAGCTGAATTTAAGTGGTGATTTTTCATTTCTGCAATGTACTCAGCCTTGAGACTTGAAAAAAGCAAATTGTATACTATGCAGTGCAGATGAGATTTTGCATTATCTGCATGTTCTCTAGCCTTTTCTTGAGAAGTCTTTCAAATGTGTAAATAAGGCTGAAGGGAAAAAAATAAACACCTCTTCTTATTCAGCTGTTTATTACAGCATATTGCTTGTAAATTAGTGATGCCCATCTATGCATCTGTTCCTAAGGTGCCTGATGTCCAGGTTGTAAACAGCTGTAATAATCTATGTTCAGTCACTCCCAGAGATGTGCTTAAGGTAATCCTGCTACTGATGCACAGCCAGGTTTGAGCCTCATTGTGTATCCTTTTCTTCTTACTGCTTTGGTGGCAATGATGTGGCAAGGGAATGGAGTGCTGGGAGGCAAAGGTTGCTGGGTGTGGTACCAGTCATAACAGTTTGTGTGCTGGGAGCCACAGGAAGGTGGAACTCCTGTAGTCTAAAAGCTGCCTTACATTGAGATAAACTTTTGAATGTTTTGATTTGGTTACTCTTGGAAAATACATTTTGGACATGATGAACTACTACTGTTTGGCTGCATGAAATGAAGAAGTGTTTCCCCTAAAATTTGAAGGTTACTCTTTGTGACTATAAATTGTCATATGTCAGCCAATAATGTCATTGGCTGTTTCTGTACATCTTGGCTTGGGCTTTTTCACTGTAAGTAATAGATATAAAGTTGTTAGAAACAGAAATTCTAATTAGGAAACTTCTAATTTGAGTTCATTAATCTTTCAGTCCTCCTGTTCCCTTGTGTTACAAAGATTTATCCATGAAGATAACTTACAGATTTGTTATCATATTATATTCTTTAGATTCTTGACCAAAGAATGGTATGGATAAAGTGCAGTGTAAACAGTTCTGGAATCCAGTACTTCTGAATACAGATTGTCATCTGTATATCTCATTGCAGCAAATCTTGACATACATTATATAATTTTTGCTGTTGTCTTTTTCGTCCCAAGGAAGTGTTTCCTGTCAGCTTGAGGGAGATACCTGTTCCATAAAAAGGCTTCCTGAAAACCCCAAGGCAAATGAGATGCAGAGAGAATCAGGTTTGCAGTCATAGAACAAATTCTTCCTACACATGCTTTGACTGTAGGACCATCAGTGACTCAGCACATAGATGCTCCTATTTTATAAAATCTTTTATTTTGCTCTGGAATATATGGGTGTTAGCTTCTTTTACAGAGATGATCATCTTGTAGGCTCTGTTAAGCTGCCACTAAAGTAAACAGTGTTTGTGACAGCTATCAAAGAATATATACATACATCTAGCAGTATAACTCTGTATTAAAGCTAATGTATACAGCTTTGTGGATTGAATATAGTGAGCTATAGTTATACAAATTGTACTTTTCAAGTAAAGAGACATTTTTCAGATGTACCAGATGTAAAAATACAGTTTTACCTAACTAAACATGTAATGGTAAGGAAAGTGCCAGAATGCTGCTGAACTTAATCATTTATCATCTCTTCTCATGTGTCAGCATTATTAAAGTAGTTCTTGCTCTTGTTGAGCCCTTTTCATCAGCACTTTGATATACTAATATTGTCTGTACAAAGTAAAAGTGCCGTGCTGAGATTTCACCATCGCACAAGCATAGTTTTGAAGTTGGGCCTATAGCAAATGTTCTAATGGAGCAGTGCCCCAGCTTAGGATGATGCCTGCAGAGGATCTGACTTTACTTTCTATAAGTCAAAGCTGGCCTTAACGAATGTAGTAGACTTAGAGCAATATAAAACCAGTATAAGTAAGAAATTATGCATATAATCAATTGCAAATATCAATTATGCAGACTAATGATTTTTAATGTTTTAATTTCTTTTTCTGACATTTTAACATCATTCAAAATCATGCAAAGTAGTGATAAAAAATGCTTCCTTACCTTGAAGATGCCTTACACAATCCAGGAAGACCACAGTAAGTTAGATACTTTATTGAAAGAGTCTAGATGCTTATGGGGTAAAATCTGCATAAGTTTCATGGCTTACAGACATGCAGCTGGCAAAAATCAGCTTCATCCAGAGCAGGCTCTGTGTCTCAAAGCACTTTCCTTATGGATTGGAGGATTCCTGGTGCAGTTGTTTATCAGCTTACCAAGGGCCTGTCATGGTTTGCTACCTCCTGTGCAATGTCACCTTCAGGCATATGTAGGTAGAATTCCTTGTGTACACCAAATGCATGGCAAGTTTGAGAGTCCGAATTCATGGAGTTCTTCCTTCCTCTCACAGAAGATGGTGCGAAAGCATGAGGGTTGCTCCTGTGGGAGTGACCCTGTGATTGTGTCTGACTTGGCCAGCAATGAGACAGAGTTGTGTTTGCTTTGGTGTCTCTGACCTTCAGCCCTCAGGGCTCTGAAGGAGGGAAGGGCTTGTTGGGAGGCAGGGCAGTGCTGCAGAGTGCAATTCAGGAGACTTGGGTGTGCTGCAAGCCTGGCAGCCTTGAATCCACCTGTAGTGGATGGCCACGGGCTCAGTGCAGGACCACCTCGGAATCCCTGCACAGGGAACTGGTGTCTTCCTCACACACATAAACTTCTCCTGTTTTTTCCCAATACTTCAGCAAATGGAGAACTTTCTGTACGAATAAAGCAGTGTTTAACATAAATGTTATTGATTAGATCCCAGTTTTATGGCAGTATGGTGCAGTTTTATATCAGTCATATAGTCTATAGTCCTAGAAGGTGCCAGTGGTCACCACTGAGGGAGGAAGGAGGAAGGTGCTCAAACAGCCTATGGCTTGTATAGGGGAGGTTATATCTTCTGGAAGGAAATGCTTTGCTTTGCTTCCTCTCTTTATAATATGTACCACTGTAAGAAGTAAAATGTGCGTTTTAGGGCTTCGCTTTTCCCCATCCTCATCCTGACCTATCCCTTTTACACCTACACCAAGGCTTTTCCTCTCCTTCTTATCTCACTTTCATCCCTTTATCATTTGGATGACAATACTAAATTTTGCCAGAATTACTGAAAATCCTGAACTGGCCTTTGGTTTATAAGAATCTGTGTTAGAAATAAGCCCAGCTGTTGTTCTGCCAGCCCTTGGATTTTTGTATCTGTGCATATCCATCTTGGCTAGTTTTAAGTGCACAGTACTAAAGGACATAGTGAATTAATTCCTGTGCAATGAACCTGTCATTGCACAGCTACTGAAGTCTGTAGTGGCCCTTTATTCTCATATGTAACATCTATTGCAGAAAAAGAGTTATGGTCTTCACAAAGGAAAAACTGTGTGTTTTCCTGGTTTTCTTGAGACTTAGTGTCTCTGACTTCTTAAGAGCTGTTCTGTGTATTTAGCAGATAATTTATGTGCATGCCTGTAATTGGAACACAAAACATGAAATTTTGAACATGAAAGTAAACTTCCTTTACTTCTGAACTTACGGAATGTTTGTGGGAGATGAAATTAGGCATTGTTTAGAAAACAGAGTAAAATAATTATTTCTACATTAGAAATGAAAAATCATCCACTAAACATTTTCAAAATATTTAAAGCAAACTTACAGTCATTATAATATTTCAGTGAGGGCAAAATTCAGAGCTGGTGAAAGGGAGAAGATTCCATTTAAGAGAATTCATAATAGATCTGCATTTGGCTCTGTACTTCTCAGCTTTTAATAACCAGAAGTTCAGAAGAATTAAGTTCCCAATTTTCTATATCCCCATGTAGTGTAATTGGATACAGATAAGTACCATCATACCTGGAGAGGAGGGAATCTTAATTCTGATGAATCATTGACCTTTCAGCAACAGTCATTGCTGCTTGTCCTGACCTGTTTTTCCATGCTGTTTGGGTCTCCTGAGACCAGCAGCCTTGGCAGGGGTTTGGTACATACGAGCTTGTGAAGTCCCATCATAGTCACTCAGGATCTACAGAGAGGATCAGGAAGGACGGGAGACAAAAGAAACGCTAACTTTTTTTAATATGTATAAAATTGTCTACTTGACCCTCATAATTGATTTTGGCAGAAGGATATACTTTATTATAACTTATTTTGTTGTTATTTGTAAATACAAGATGTCTATGGGAAATATGTAATTCTGAGCTGTGTCTATGGATCAAGCCACTGCACCAAAATATTTCAAATGTTTAGAATAGGCAGATTTTTTAATTAAAAGGGACCTAATATGTATTTATTTACATATACCATTCAAGTTTTTCATTATACTAACCCATCTGTTTAGGGAATTTTATAGCACCGGTATTACATATATATTTTTGTATATATGTCATACTGTAAATCCATAATACAATTTTCTAAACTTTCTGATTAGCCAGTTCCTTGAGTGAATTAAAGGGGGAGAGTATAGGCAAATTGCTTTCTGACTCGTTCAGGAATATGTATCTGTGGCAATGTACCTGAACCAGAACTGTACAGCATCCTTTTCATATTGTATCATTTTCTCTTTGATGAAAAAATGTTAACTATTTTTGTTTATGACTAATTTATTTTTTATTATTGTGAAAAATAAAGTAACTCAAGATGAATTTATGTGACATGTTTGGGTTTTTTTGGTTAATCTGTATTTGAGTTTCTCAAGAATTAAGTGAAAGCATAAACAAGGGTACAAACACACTAACGGAACTTAGCAAATTTAGGAGTGGGCACAATATAACCAAGTTGCAGAAAGCTGTGTAACTCGTGTGCCAGCCATGAGGGGTGACAGCCAAGCTCTGGCATGTCCCAGGATAGAGGCGAGCATTGCCCAGGGAGCACAGCTCCGTGTCCTGGGCGCTGGGGAACGGCCTCTCCCCAGGTGCAACTTCTGCTGCCGCTGATGAAGGGTCGGACTGGTTCTTCCCCACTCTGACATACCCAGAGCAGCACTACAGACAGTTCTCTGCAGATTTAAGGGTAATTTCACTATAAATAAGTGAAGTCACAGAATCAAAGAATCATTAAGGTTGGAAAAGAGCTCTGAAATCATCAAGTCCAGCCTTTGACCAAACACCATGACGTCAGCCAGACCGCAGCACCAAGAAGCCTCAATCTGGTCGTTGAAGTCCCAGGGGAGCCCAACCCCACGGGCACTTTTCCGGAGGTGAGGCGTTGTTATTTGTCCTTTCATCTTAGCTGCTACCAGAGGCTGTGCGGCCCCTGAGGAGCGGTGCTTCCGGGGGTTCGCATAGGGCCGTGAGGGGACGCCGTGAGGGGACTCCGTGAGGGGGCGCCGCGAGGGGGCGCCGTGAGGGGACGGCGCGAGGGGGTGCCGCGAGGGGGCGCCGTGAGGGGACGCCGTGAGGGGATGCGCGCGGCACCTTCCCGGCCACCGAGCTCTGAGGGGACGGGACGGTGTGGGGCGGGCCGAGGTGTCCTCGCTGTGTCGCACGGTGTCCCCGCGGTGTCCTCGCTATGTCGTCACTGTGCCTCCTTGCTCTGGGTAACCAGTGCCTGTGTCCTTCTCTGGGGACACAGAGACTTTTAAGTGTTTAGTAAACGTCGTGGGGGGTTTTTGCTTGGGGTTTTTTTGGTTGTTTACTTGGTTTGTTTTGTTTTTTAAAGTAGAACTTGAGTTATTAAGCCATAAAATTATATAACAGCCGTAGTAAATGCCTTGCTCTTCCCCCAACTGTTCTCTATGTTTAAAATAAATCTTCACTGTAAAGTTAGGAGCCCTGTAGCAGCTGCAGTACTTCCCTGTGGTGATTTGTCCGAGCCCTCAAGCCTGAGAAGGATTCCACCTCACTAGATGATGCTGGTTTCAGGGTCCCTGCTTTCCGTGATGCCTGCAAAGAGTGGACCTCTAAGGTAAATACAGTGGCGGTAGCCAAAGTTACAAGAACAGTATGCAACCCTACTTGAGTTGAGTGAAAATGCTCATCTTTAATGCCTGTCTCCATACCCTATTTCCATGTTAAACTTTAATTTCTTGATTCAGAATATTCTCACACAAACTGTTTTTTACATAGTTACTGCTATCCACAATCTTAAAAAGAAATGGAAGCCATTACAGAGATTTTATTGATGAGGTAAAATTCAAAGAGATATTCTTAAATTAACCCAAAAACTTGCTTTTAGTTCTCCACAGATGCAAGTTCAAATGAGGAGCAAATATAGAAAAGGCAATTCTGGCTTCCTGTCCTGTTTTCTGATGTAGTTAGGCTGACCTGAGTATTGATTAAGAATTAGCTCCTGCCTTTGACCTGGTTGGCTTTGGTGGGGATTTTTTGAGGTATATACACAAAGTGAATGTAGTATAACACCTATCCACAGAAAAGTGTGGAGCTCCTGACAGATAAGGTAAGGTTGTAAGGCATCCTGGGAGACCCTCTACTTTAGCCTCTCTACTCATAGTAGTGTCAGCAAATTGCCCACATCTATGTCCAGTCAAGTTTTCAATGACATCCAAACAATGTTTGTGCCCTTCGCCTCTAGTCCTGTCACTGCACACACCTGAGAAGCGCCTGGCTCCATTTTGTCTTCATTCCTTCCCTTCAGGGCTTCCGAAAGTTGAAGAGAAGTGCTCTGTAGTTTCTTTCTCTGAACAATGAAGACTATTAGTGCTGGAATGTTGTGTTGTCATTGTGTTGTCTTCAGTGAGGTGACTTCTACAGTTAAAACTAAAAACCCTGAGAATTTAAGTCCAATCTTGAGATCCAAAGCAGAGATTTTAGTGTTGAGTTGAAGGAATTACTGGGTTTAAGAAAGGAAATAAATGCTTATAAATGTCTGGCACATCTTTGGGCACTGTAGATAATTTCTGTTGTCTTTCCTTTGTTACTCTGGGCTGTTTTATTTTGTTCTCTGTTACTCATTTTTGCTGGGGATATATTGAAAGAAAAGTGAATATTTGAAGAAGAAAGACTCCAACTTTCAAAGGAGGAAAAATCCAATAGAGTACATCAGGAACTAAAAGTAAATTTGCTCTAATATTAAAATAATATTAATTATATACTTCATTCATACTTCATTCCATACTTCAGTGTATAATTTTGAATAAGGCATAGGAAAGTAAATATTTAAAGTTCACATAATACAGAATTAATGTAATGCACCTGTAATGAACTTGGAATTATTAGGACATCATTTTATGCTTTCCAAAAATTGGAAAGTTGGAAACAGAAAATCCTTAATTGTCCCTTGCCCATTTCATACGGGAGAAACTTGACAAGAAGTTCTATTGAACCAGCAGAAGAGCCTTGTAATAGCACTGTCAAAGGGCTGTGAGAGTACCGAATCTCCCAATACCCTCTCTGCCAGGAATCCAGAGCTTTTTTGCTAGGGGAAGTTCTAATCAGGGTTAGAGATCAGGCAGTTAATTTCTGTTCTCTCCTAACACAGTGCTAATGAGAATAAAACACTTTTCTTCCTCATACAAATCTGAAGTATAGAATGTTTTACCAGAATGCGTCATAAGTTTGTTTATCTGAATCAGATTTGTAACACCACAATATCACAACTCCGCAAAATACCAGAAAAAATTCCTTAAGTTGCTTTCCTTTTCATGAAATACGGATGTTTTCCTGTTCTGTCTCTCACAAAACCTACCTCCCAGCCATTGTGTTACAAGTGGTGAGAATGTTGTTTGAAAATGAAATGAAAAAATAATCTTTTTTGGAGCAGTTCAGGGACAAGAGCTTGCTGTGTTATACATTGCTTTGTGAGAGCTTAACTCTGTTTCCAGACTGTACAGAGGAAAACTCCTGCCGTAAGTCCTGCACAGACCCCAGGGGAAGCTGCTGAAGAAGACATCAGGGCTGGGCCTTTGCATGCAAGTGTCTTTCCACACAGCAAATGATCCAAAGAGCAACTTCTATAAATAGTGTAATTTCCAACTGCAGAGGTTTCTTTCCTTTCCTGTGGATTCCTTGCCAAGCGTTTTCTCAGTTGTGAAGTAGAGATGATTCTGTAGCCAGTGTGCACTTAAATAGCCCTTGGAGAGCTGTATTAGATTTTTGTTGGCTTTCATTTGAACTTTTAAACTGTCAGATTATTTCAGCAGCATTTTAGAAAAGCATTGCCTCTTGGTGTTGCTTGCTCTTTTCCCTTGTCGTAGCAACATAGTAAAACAAGGTTGTGGCTGATACCTCTGTAGCATTCGTACCAAGGGTATTGCATTGCTATGCAGCACTTTTCTGTACAGTATCTTCTTTACCTAAGAGTACAATGGACTGTGGCTCAACAAAACTTTTGAACAGAGGGGATATAGATTAATTTGCAGATTTCCCAAAGCAAGTCTTGGTACTTCTTGTGTCTGAAGGAAATGTATTAAGAAAATGTTGATTTCTCTATTGGATGATTTTGAAAGTGAAATATAGCTAATGGTCAGAAATCAGAAGTGAGAAAAGCTCCATTTAAAGGGTCATGTTTAACAGTATAACTGTGCTGTGACAACTTTCAAGTATTAAGTAGCTGAAATATTTATTTATAAATAAGGGACGCAAAGATACAGCTGGTTTCTCAAGAATCAAGTTTCATCAAGTACTTGATCTTGATCCTGGCAAATATGCGTTGGTTTTGCCACAGCATCTTTTCACTTTTGGAGAATATTAATGCAAGTTTCAATGTTCTCTTCTTCTCATAGGTAGTTTCTGGTTATTTCTTAACTGTGTTACTGCAATACTGCAAAATCTCTTAATATTGTGATCATACCACTAAATTTTGAAATCCTTTACAAAGACATCTTAAAACTAGAGTTATAAGTTCATGCTTTGGGATGCAAAGCATTTTTATAATTTCATGGAGAACTTCACATAGAGACTTCTCTTGAGGGAGCTTGGAGCTTGTTAGTGCAAGATCTGTTTCCATTGCAAGTGGCTGTGGTAAAATCACAAGAGAAAGTACTGGGCCCTGAAGGTTGTCCAGAAAAAAATTATTTCCTTCTTCTTGTTTGCAGTGCATATTCTGACATCATTTGAGACAACTATAGACAACTATATGAGTTGAGTTTGGTAATGCAATTCATGACGTGTCAGGTACAGCAGATGGATGCATGCCAGTGTTTCAAGGAATTAAAATGGTTTCTTTCTCTAGGTTGTTCTGGAGAACTCCTAGTCCAGAGATTATTTGTTTTTAAAAAAAAATTTTTTTCAGATGTCTTTATTAAATTCTACAAAGCAGCTGCAATTGCTGGCAAGTATCTGAATAAGCTCACACTGATATTCCTAAAGTACTATCTCAAACTAATTACTTATTCATTCCAACATGCTATCTACTGGTGATGAGTTTACCATCAAACATAATGTCTGCGTGTTCAAACTGCTATGAGTTGCAGCTGTGTTACTGTCGAGAGAGTCAAAAGTGTATAGCTGTGATCTTTCTTTGTAAATGAAGAACAATAATTATGAAAAACCTTGATGCTGTGATCCTTTTTTGGGAAAAAAAAAGGATGCCAAAGCAATACCTTTAGAATTTTAAACTAGTAAAATACATATTGTTCATTGTGTACCTTGCCAGCAAAGGCTTGCAGATTTGATGCAAGGGGTTTGGCATTTGTAAGTCATTCATACCAAAATCTAATCCCTTATGTGCCATGGAAGGCAGAAAGAAATTATATTTGCAGTTAAACAACTGATAGATTGATAGTGGCAATTATGCTTCATTAACTCAGCATTGAATGCCAGCTGCTGGATAGGACTAAGGTTCCATTTTGGAACCCCGTGGTTCCATTGCAGCCTAACCCAATTGAACCCATCTGAAATCAGTAGTCATTATTTCTTCTGAATTTTTAACTGTGAATCACCTCAGTGGGTGTTTTCTTGCATCAGTCTGCAGCCATTCAAGCATAAACATTCCACTGGAGTTTTAGCTGGATAGAACTAAGGCAGAAAGTTGCCAGCAAAACAATCATGTTCAGGTCCCTTGCTTCAAGAGAAGAAGGTGTAACTGTGCTTGGCTGAAAGCAGAATTTTTTTACAGCAGTGAAAAACATCTGACATGGGCTTGGTTCAGTAGCTAAATGTCACAGTAATGACTATGGGAACCATATTGTACTGTGAGGAAAGAACAAGGGAAAAGGAAAGTGTATCATGAGAGGATGACAAGAAAATGTGTATGATGTTGTCTGTCTGGGAGGAGGAAGAGTGAGAAGGTTCTTTGCTCCCTTTATACCCTCTTCTTTAGCTTTTATGTGTATATTAACCATTCAGACTTCTGATTACTTCATCTAAATAGCATGAATATTTTGTCAAAAACACTACTGCTTTGTGGGATATTTGGAGAAATGAGAAGTCCTTCAAATCAGCATTTTATCCCAAAACCTACTTTGTTCTAGGTTCTGCTCTAGAAGCTCAGTTGGCAGTTGAGGCTGTAAATGGCATCTTACAGTTCTGTACTTCCATAAAAGGCTTGGCTTTGATGTCAGTACACTGTATGAAGCTAGAAGATTATTAGAAATTAAATTAATTTTTTGTAAATATTATGCTTGATATTTGGCAAAGTGATATAAAAAATGGTGTGAAAACCCATGAAACATCACAAACTGAAATGCAATTGCCTACTGTTTATATAGAGTGTTGTTTTTCATGTCACAAATATTTTCAGCCATCCAAACTGTGCAGTATAAGGTTGTGTCAAACACAGTAGAACTCTGTGTACCACTTTAGCAGAGACAGTAAGTAATAAAAACGAACCGTGAAACAATTCAGTCTTCTGTTCTGGTTGCTAGAGATATTTTTTGAGCTTGCTCAAGGCTGACAAACTAGCATTTGAGTAATGACTGCTCTAATTAGTTTGAAAAATCAAAAATAAGGATTACTGCTTATATGTTCATATTTTTTTTACACAAGGAAATCTGATAATCCTAATTTTTTTTCACATTCTGAATAACATTTGTTGAGTTCACCTCAGTCAGATATACTGTAGCAATTGGATGTCCCTCCCCCCTCTCCCGAGATGTGCCATTAATAGAAAGTTTCAGTGCCTGGAAGTGTTTACCTGGGGCTGTTCAAGAGAGTCAAATCTAGGAGCTGCTGTGAGAACTAAATTCACACTGGTGTTAAGAGTGTAGTTTTGTTGTTTTCTAGCATCTCTCAGCACAAATGTTTGCTTGGGAAATTTTACTTCTGCATGTGTTGGAAGTTTGAGCTTCATTCTCTTTGCTTTGTTTTACCCTGGTGTTTTGTGGTACAGGTGCTTTATCTTCATCTTAATGAAGCATCACCGTCCTCTAGAGGTTATGATCCTCAGCTGGAAGAACTAATCCTTGCTGCAGGTGTTGTGGTTTAGTTTGTTGTGGCTCTTACAGAACATGGCTTCTCCTCCAGGTTAGACACCTTGCCCCTGCTCCCTTTTTTTGGCTCTTAAGCTGGTTTTAAGTTTATAAAAAATGGGAAAGTTGGTCTATTGGTTTTCTTGTTCTGGCATGAAAATTGCTTAAGTTGACCAATTTGGTGTGGTAATTGATCAAATTTGAATTTGTCAGCTGTGATTGCGTTCCTCAGATGCTAGAACTAATTATAAACTGCTTTTACAACAGTCCTGTTTGAACTGTATTTCTGTGCAAAAATTTTATTATGGTTCAAGGCAAAAAAAAAGACAGACCATTGTATTTCATCATTCATACTGGAGTATTTCTTATCTTAGATTCTTTTTTCTTTATGAGTTTAATTTTCGTGAAAAATTATCCCAGCACACTGTGCCAAATGTGACTTATTATCCACTAGCATTCTTAATTTCTATGGAGCTCATAGGAGTTAAACCCAGTATCTCATCCTTTAATTGCTTTATTTTGTCTTTAGTGAGTTTGCTCTAATCCTCACATCAGCTACAGCATTAAGCTCAGACGAACCCTCGGGACTGAGCAGTTCTGTGAATATTGACATAGGCTCATAAGGAAGAACAGTTTGTCTTGTAGAATTCAGAAGGTACATTAGTAAGTGAACTCAAAGCCTGTAGTTTGGGAATACAGTGTTTGTGTAAGAGGCTAAGAAAAGCAGTGAAAGTTTCATCAGAAGTGCTGTTTATCCAAAATAATTTAGACTTGTAAAGGCTGAAGAGTCCCAGAAAATGGATACTAAAATGTGAGATTATGTTGATCTGCATTGAATTTTAAGTGATCCACACAGATGGGGAATTTCTAATGTTGCATGTGAAGCAATGATCTGTGAGCTGACCACTAACTCCTCAGGAGTTAATATTTTGTTTTGCTAGTAAGAGCAAAACTTAAAAAGAAAAAAGCTTCCATGGCTACCTTGTTTTCTATGAGACAATCTGAAATGCAGTTGCTTATCTATGTCCAGATTCTGCTCAGACTTGCCAGCAGCACAAGGGGAATTAATGAGAGGAGTTAGGGAAAAACATCAATCAACTTTGTAATGTATGTGCTAGGAAATCTAATTATCTGATTATGCTGGAACACCATGAAAGCAGGGTAACAGGGAATGGCTGTGGGATTAGTGAGCTTTGTGGCAGTTTCCTCAGAAAGTGAAGTTGAGAGTCATTATGTTTGAGCTGAGTACTGTGTGTGCCATCTTTTTCTTCTGCTTTTTTTTCTTGCAGTGGGAATTGAGGATTAGTATAAAACTAATTAATTTCACATGTTTATAAGAGTATCTTCTGTGTTCAGCTAGGCAGGAGCACCTTTTGTTACATGTGCAATGCACATATAACAAAATCCAAACTGCTGCATAAAGGAAATGCCTCTTTGATATCCACAGGAAAGTCATAAGAAGTGATACAATTTTGCCCTTTATGTGGCTGAGCGTGGGGTGAGTAGAGGTGACTTGCAGAGTCAAGTGAGTGGGTCAGGAAATGAGCTTCTATTTGTGAAGGGTTAGAGGATGTTTCTTAGCTCTGGAGCCTGGTGCAGTACAGGTGCTGTGGGAAGGGCTGCTCTTTGTAGCATTTCTCCTCAGCACTCAGAAGCAGCTACAAGAATCCTTTTTACCTTTATTACAACAGCTGTTGCAAAGGCTCTGTTCCCCTGCAGGCAGCTGGTGAAGCGCCCCAGAAAATGGTGGGGAAGATCAGTATAAAATGTGTGTTACTGACTGATCAGCGAATAAAAGAACTTAGTACAAGAGGAAGATTTTGTGTGTTTTTATGTTAGTTTTGAAGACTAGTTTCTCACATTTTCAAGTATAAATGTATTCAGATTACTGTCAATTTTATCTGTGTGATCACAGCTCTAACTGTAATTACTATAGGAACAACGTCCTGTCTTTGTATCTGCTAAAGAGATCAAATCATAACTTTTTCTAGGGTAAACAAGGCAGTTTGCAGGGAGAATTATCACCTGCATTATGTTGTACTCTTTTTATTTTGTCAGCAGGGTGATATATTTTAACAGAAGCTGGATATTTTAAATATGACTTGTTTGTCCTTCTACACTTTGCCAAGATTTAGAAGTCTCTTATTACTTTTGGTTCAAAAGACTGGATATTATAAAAAAGTCTTGAGGATTTGCAACATTTTTCATTTCCTCCCACTCCTCTTTTTTTTATTATGTACCTACTAGAAATCCTGTGCAGTTTTTCAGATTGCATCAAGTTATATGTAAATTTCTCTCTAGAAAGAATTGAAATTAGTTAATTTTTTTTTACCTTTTTAAACAAAATTTTAGCTCACTTCTGGTACCATTAAATGTGTTATTCACAGGAGTGTATGTAAGAGTGTGGCCTTTATTTCTTGATCCTTAGCCTAGATTATTCTAAAATAGGTCTTCTGTGAAAAACAAGTGCCGGTATCTCTTCAGCGATTGGGCTTGGCTTTTAGTTAGTCTGAATTTGATTACCATTGTCATTGGTTCCACAGCAAGAGCCCTTCAGAGGTCATGTTGGGAAGCTTTGGGAGGGCAAAGCAGACAATCTATTTTTTCAGCATTGGAATTGCAATTAATAATGTGCTTTGTCTATTACTTTTGACTGGTTTTAAATGTAGAAGATGAAACACCCTGTTCAGAATGCATTGAGCAGAATCATTAAAAAAAAATATCCAAACCTTTTTAAGGCTTCCTACTGACAGTACTTTGGGAGTTACTTGCATGTAGAATCATAAGTTAGTTTTACTTACTGTTGAAGTAGTATTGAAAGTGTGCTGAATGATTGATAGATACTGTACCACAGAAAAATCCACAATCTCTCTCAGCTGATTATTATATTATAATGTGATTTAAATTTAATCTTACTCATCTTCAGCAACTTGGGCATTTAACTGTTTACCCCTTTTAGGATACAGTAGTTACTGTTCATGTTGCTGCCTTTAGAAAGGAAATTGAAGGAAGTCAATCAGTTTTTAGGGGCAATGATGCTGAATTGAATAGTTTGGTGCACCTGTTCTGGTTGATACAATTACTTGGTACAATTATCTGATAGTGTATCATATCTAACAGAGTTCTTGGTATTTGCAGCCTTTTGTGTTTCCTCTTAGTAACTTGAGTACTAAATTGTTACTGCAGTCTGGGGAGGTGATTTCCACCCTGCATTATTTCTGCTGATGCTCAGCCTAGGTGTCCATAGAAGCTCTTTTATGGCTTTACCCTTGTACTATGCTTCTCTGTGTTGTCTGGAATAATTAAATATGAAAATGTGATTAGACAAGATCTTGCACTTCCCCAGCCTTTGCATGGCTGACTGCACATACAGTAGGAAGATTTTTAAGAAGGGAAACATACAGTTTCCTTCTCTGTCAGAAAAATACTCTGGGGGAACAATATTAGTTTTATTTTGATTGGGTTGGAAGACAGCTACATTAGAAATATTAAAAGAAATCCAAATTTGATACAGACTGATTTGACAGCAGATTCCAGTAGCACATACACACTGGACTTCAATTCAGAGCAAATTGCAAGCACTGCTTGGGAAATGTTATGGTTTGAAATCATTTAATCTTACCTGTGTAATGAAGCTGTTGAAAGGTGCTGTATATTCTGGCACACATAAGAATGTACTCTGAGATGCAGAACGCATTTGTGTTTAGAACTGCTGAGCACTGTTTTGGAAACAGCCTCATGGCTGTAAGCTGTGTGTGGCAGGGCAAAGGAGAGGAGGGATTCACTAAAGATGGTGTGCCAATGATAATCTTAAATTGCTTTTAAAAGTTGAGAAAAGTTGAAGTTTGCTGATGGTACCAGATGCCACCTTGTCCTACCACACATTCCAGGTGGGTTTCACTTCTCTGGAGGATGATGTATGTTCATCCAATAATCTGAGTTTCTGTGAGTAAAATGAAGAGTTGGGTGCCACATAGATCTTGGCGAAGGTGTTAGCCCATATTGCAAGGATCTAAACAAGATGAGATTCTGTATGTTCCTTTGATAATTTTCCCCTTTTTTCTGTTCAGTCAGGTTGTTTGCAATGTGCAGAGATTAAATATATTTATCTTGGCATGTATTGCATTTTTAATGCATTATAGATGACAGGAATTGTTTTTGTGCAGTTCTATCTTATTTGCTATACTTTATTTCCTCATATTTTGCCATGAAATTCTGCTTGAAGAAAATCTGTTATGATTTAAGAAAATAAACAAAAGCCTGAGAGGTCGAAAAATGCATTTATTGTGACAAACTCATTTATGTAAAAGTCCTTGTGACATACAAAACAAAAAGAATCAAAATAAATGTCGTTATAGTCTTTCCATCAGAAATTAAGGGAAAGCAGCAGATGTTGTGTATGAAAGTAAAATTTCCAAGAATCATTATGCTGAAAGGAAAATCAATCTAAATGTTAAAGCACTATAAGCTCTTAATCACATACTTAATGCATATGGCATTAAATGAACCATTTAAGTTTATATACTTTTGTACTGATTAAAATTCTCAATTTGGAAAAATCCTGGCCTAAACTTCCCTAGTATTTGCACCAGCTGTGGGCAGGTGCTCTGTGCAGGCTTTAGTGAGAGGCCATAGTGAGTCTTAGGGGGGACGACACAGCAGGCCAGGCTGCCTTGGTTTGTTACTGTGCTGCCCAGGGCCTTTACCTTATTGCAGAGACCTGTTAGAGCAGAGCCTTTCTGCTCAGGTTAGTCACACACCTCCATCTGCAGTCTGAGAACACAGCCTGACTGCAGCTGAACTTCTTGGTTCCTGTCTAGCGCAAGTGTGTCAGCAAATTGAACAGATTTTTCTTTCTCCCTATTGTCTGGAAGTCTGTTGCAAGAGTCCCTCATAATTCAAGCCTAAGCAATGAAAACAGAGTCCTAAGAGTGAAGAGCTTGGGTGTGAAAGGATGACCTTTTTTTTGGTCACATCAATACATGTTCCATTAACAACTGCGTGTTAACCTGCACACTACATGGCTTAACCTACCTGAATGGAGCTGATCTGAGAGTACATTCATATGACAGTGTTTTAAATGATAAAACACCAGCAGGCCTTAAAATTTGAAGTGGCATCTCTGAAGGTATATAAGGGGGCAGTAGTCACCTTTGCAAGTAAACTGAAGTTGGAAAATAAACTTTGTTGCTTTAGCAATTTCAGAAACACAGATTTAAAAAACACAGATTTTTTTTTTGCTCTGAAGTGTGTAAATAGGAAACATAGTCACTTCATTTTTGTTAATTTGGGAATTTTTGTCTCCTAGCTCCTAAGATTTGCATACAGAGGTGAGTAGCAGTGTGGCATTTGGGAAGTATAAGACTAGAATACTAAGCACTGAATCTCCAGGGCTGAAAGAGTAAATTAGGTGACTCTGTACCACCTTCTGAAGTAGGTGGTGATTGGAAAACATTACATTGAATATTCAGTCCTAAATTAAATTAAAATTTACATAAATCTTGGATCACATGTTGCCTTTAAGCCATGTTTGTTCAGATAGAGCAGAAAAGCTTCTCAGAGCTCTGGAGGAGAGCATTTCTGAAGGTGCCGTAGGTGATTTCCTTTGTCAGGAGTCTACCCCAGTGGCTGAAAAATCCATCCTTTCTTTTGTAGAGATTAATGGTGCAAATTGAGGTAAGTCCTTTATATTAATCCAAAAGAAAAATATGCTGTCAATTTTTTAATTATCTTCAGACTTATGAGCAGGCCTATGTCAGTAATTAGCTTCAACCTTAATCCTTAAACAGAAAATAACATCAGAGTTTTGTCAGCAAGAGCAGATTTCTCAACTAGAATAAAGCAACCCAATTATAATTAAAGCAGCTGATTCAATATAGCTGTTATTTCATGTAGCAGCTGTTTCCTCAATGTAGGAATTGTGCTGTATAGAGTCAAATTCACCTGTCTTGAGTAGTGAGTTCTTAAAACAGAAGAAAGCAAATGGCAGAACAGTCCTTTATATGCTACAGCCTTCAAGTTTGCAGAAGACAATGGCTTAGGACCTGTTTGAGCCAGTATTTCTATGTGGACTAGAAGATGATGAAAGGATTCTGACTGAATGAGGTACTACAGTGAAACTAGGGAGGTTTCTCTTCGCTCTTCTTTCATTACCTAATTTCTTGGTACTATTTCTGTTCTTGTTCTAGAAATTACAGCGGTGGAAATGAGGGGAAATATCACATCTTCCCTCTTCTTTTTGTAATCTTTAGCTGTCCACCAGCAGAAACTGATAGGCTTCTTGAAGAGTACCTTCCTTAAATATAGGTGAAGTCCCAAACAGTGATGGAAATGTTGTGAAATAAAACAGGTTCTAGCAGGAAACGGCACAAGTCCTAAACAGCGGGTGAGCCATGATTCTGTTTTCAAAAGCAGTGTTCAAGATAGCTGAAGATTATCAACCTTCTAGGCCCTCAATCAAAAGGATCCTTTCAGCATTTAGTTTTGGTCAATCACAAAGATTTCTTTAGTTTTAGTGCCAATTCCAAAGGACTGTTAATGTAACAGAAATTTAACAGCTGGTAAAGTTCTCTTATAGTTATGACATGATTTGGAATCGTGCAGTTTGTTCTCAGACAGCAAGATAAATGTTACAACTTTGGTAAAAGCATGAGTGGAGATTCAAGGGAGACTTTTCCCTTTACTTATTTCTGCTCTCCACTCTGGCTTAAAAATTACTGTCTTGAAGCCAGTTATCTAAATCAGTAATGTGCAAGACTGCTTTCTTTTATTTTTGATTTTTTTTTTACAAGCAGAAGGTCTATTAGAAGTTAAAAGACTGAGAAGCCATTAAGGGTCTTTCCAAGTTTGGTTTAAATAATTTTAAATGTTCCTGTCTCCTGTGTGTAATTCCTTGGTGAGCAAGTAATGATGGATGCCACTTAATGGCTCTGCAGAGTGTGACTAAAATAGAAAGATCTTTCACCTTCTGAAAATAGAAATTATACAAGATGGATATTTCATGTGTTTTAGAAATAATGTACACCCTTCTTGGTAGCAAGCATAAATTGTAATGGAAAAATATGCATGAGCTTCCTTCAGCGAACATTTTTCTGTCTGTGATGCATCTTTCTAAACTGGTTTGTACCTTATTCAGCATCTTCAGTGCCACAGAGGGAAGAAGTCCTTTTTAATCCTGAAGGCAGATACTCAGCATCAGAGTATATCAACTCAGCATCAGGCTGAATCATCAACTCTCCTTTGGCACTCTGTTTTCTACTGGAGTTTTATTTATCTAGATGTATTGGAAACTTCCAAAAAGAAATAGCTTCAGCATAATAATCTTTTGCCCATGTTGAATCAACTGTGAGCATAAAACTTAAAATATTTCATATTGGCTGCAATGTAGGATTATTTTCTCATTAAGAACCTGAGTAGCAGTTATATGACTTGAAATTGAAATTAATTTGTTTCTGTTTAAGGCACTTATTAATTCTTACTGTTGTTATAAATACTTGGGGAACATGATCCAGTGAAACAGAAAATCAGATGATCAATGAAATGATAAAATAATGACTTTATGTTGTTATTATTACGAAATCAGGTTGTGCATTTTACAGTTCTTTAGAACAGTGATTAATTAGATAACTTTGACTTCCATCAGAGCATTTACAAATATTAGCAAGCGTGTGGTTCTCAATTTTAATATCTAGACCTTGGCAGCATTTTATCTATGACCTTCCTTACCTTACACAGTGCTGTAGGGTTTTGGACTTTTTTCTGTGTCTTTGCCCAAGCTGTTTCTCGCACTCTGTTATGAACAGAAGGGGCATACAGATCATGCTGCACAGGGCCCCATCACTGGTAGAGCACAGTAACACCCCAGTCTGTAATTGATTGTGACTCTGAAGGGAACTCATTGTGCCTCACACCTCCTGGTGTGTATCATGACGTTGTCCACTTACCATCTAAATTGTTGGGACAAAATTTACCGATTTTGACCCTGGTGGATGACCCACCTTTAGTTAACTCGGAAAAGGAGTAGTCTTATGACACTCACTCAAAAAATAGCCCTGGTTTTTGGGAGGAATGCCATGCTGAGTCAGCTTTGATGGTGGCAGACAATATAGAGTCTTGAGAAATATCTCCACCTGGCTCCGTTTTATTTTATTTATGTTGTGAAACAGCGATTATGTCCTCTTACAAGATTGTGAGAGACACTTTAGTAGCATTTGCAGTCTTCCTTAAAAAGAAATGAGTTATGGAGTTGTTCCACAGAGATGAGGCTGAGCCAATGTCCAGATAGGAAATAGGGTCCACAGGTGTGAGCCAATGGGGTTCATGGCCAGGCACAGGCATGGCAGAGCTGGAGACAGGGATAAAGGTTCAAGCTGAAATGGAGCCCCCAGTACCATCTGCAAGGACTCTGTGGGGAGGCTCCCAGTGAAGCTGGCCAGTGCTCTTAAGGCTGGTAGCACACTCAAAGCCCTGATATTGGCTCATATCCATGTGTGGTTTTAAAGATAAGATGCTTTTCCAAGAGGAAAATGGGAAAATAATATCCTGAGGAACAGAGAGTGATTGGCAATGTTATATGAGACCTTTATGCAATTAAAACATGTCAAAGACAATAATAAAGAGTAGTGGTCACAGGCAGGAGTTCTGCAATAGAAGCAGCAGCTGCCCAGAGGGGAAAGGTACTGGATGGCAGCAAGTCAAATTACTGTGGCCTTTGTGGCCATAAGTCTGCCAAAGATAACTGGAGAGCCTCAGTAGATAACAGACCCTACTGGAGAAGGTTTTTCTTAACCCCTGACTGCTGGCCATAAATGTGATCAATGTAAAAATTCAAATCTCTGTTTCATCATGAAGTGGAAAAAGGATCCTGGTGGGTTCTAATGGGGAAGCAAAGTTGCAAACAAATCGATCTTTGATGCTCTATTGTCTCTATCTTGGTCCTCACATTGAGGAAAACCTCCTATAAAAACTGTGCCCTCTTGTTCGATTTGATGGTCTTTGCACAAAGCTCAGTTAAAACATGACAGGGAGGGCTGACTGAAGGTTTCAGTGCTGAGGTAACGAAATAGGGAAAAGCTTTTGTCAGTATGAGGTCCAGACCATTTGCAGAAACAAGATAGGCCCATTTTCTCAGAGAATCATTAGAATAGTTTCTATTTTTTGATAGATTATTAATATATTAGAGATTTATTCACTTGAATTTTCAATAAAAACCAAAGTGATTAAAATACACAAAACAAAACTGCAAGCAAACAGGTCAAATATTTGATGCAAACTGCATGTTTTCCACTGGTGAATCCAGCCTCCCTCCTTGTCCCTTCCCAGTGATGTTCGACTCTGTCATGTCTGTCAGTACAGGCAATCTTAGCAGAATCTGCTTTTCTTTCTCAGCAGTTATTATGACATTAATTTACAAATGCTGTTCTCTTTCCCAGCTTAAGGTATTTTGTAATTAATTAGTTCCACAGAATAGTTAAATAGAGCAATATAAAAAGATGAGGGCATAATGTCCAAGTTATTAAATATATTCCACTGATAGATATGATATATGATGGACCTTTGGTGATAACTTTTTCTTTTCAGGGAGCTTACTTCTTGCTGCTTTCCTAAATTAACATGATAATGAAGCTGCAAAGATATCTTGCAGGCACTGATGAATCAGGGTTTATGATACATAATTTGGAATACTTACTGTTTAGCTACTGAGTTGCTTAACTGAACTTGTTACCCTGCAGGTTTTTGCATTAATTTTCCTTCATTGCTTCTCTTACAGTTAACTCTGATTTGATCAGTTAACTCCTTTTTTTTTTTTTTTAATAAAAGCATGCCATTTTTTCCTCTACCAAAGTGAGATTAAGTTACATCAGAAGAGAATAGGATATTATTTTTTTTACCTACCCAGTGTTGGGTTTGAATGTCTACTCCCTTCTGGGAGAAAAACAGCTTGCAGTTGTTTGCTTCAATCAATAATCCCCTGCTAATTTAATGAGGAACATGGTGCGTTAGCAATATTTGGGAGTTTATCAGAAGCATACAACACTTCAGTAAGGGAATGTACCAGAATTTATAACTCTTTTACCATTTTGAGATAGTGCAATGATGTATGTGTGACTGTATGTCTTCAGTTTCCATCTGTGTTAATGGTCACCAACAGGAGCTTTTGATGTTTCAGGGTAAAGAGTGATGGGCATTTATGATACAGTAGTGCTAGAGAAGGCAGTTCCTTTCTTTTATAAATATACACTTCCTTATATGGGGGCTCATTTTTCATTTACTTTTTAGAAGCAAAGCTCGGTTTAGTGGATTTTTTAAGTACTATGGAAGAGCATAAATGCTGTGTAAGCTTTGATATTACAGAGCTCCTTTCATTACTACAGAATTATTTTGCTACCTTAAAAATGCTGTGACACTTGCAAAATTACTTGTTCCAATGATAGCAATAGTAGTAACTGATGTCTTTGAGGTTTGAACATCAACTTTGAAATATAAACACTTTCTGGAGCTTTAGATTGAAGTCCCAGAAGGGATGATTCAAACCTCTATCTGGGCTAATAAATTAAGGGGGTTTTGCAGTCTCTTGTGACGGATGTGTTGGCTGAGACCTTGCAAAGTCAAGTGCCATCTGCTTTGTTTTGGAGATCAGCACTGTTTGTCACAAGGTGGAAGTATTCATTGTCCTCGCTCTTTCCACTTACCTACTGGCTTTATCTTCATATGGTACCTTCCCAATTTTTCTGTCTAGATTCCAAGAGCATGGGCTTTATATGGATCTAGTGAATTTCTTCCTTTAGTGAAAGGAACATACAGTGTGAGAGGGCCTCTCCAAAGGTTACAGGATTGCTAAATAGTTTTTTTACAGCCTGGGAATCACAGTCCTCAAAAAGCAAACTTTGTGCCGGACACCTGCAAGAAGAGCTACAGCCGTGCTTGGTAATGGATCAACTTAGACAACAGGGTGTTTTCTTCTTCTAAATACTTTTTGGACCATAAACCAGTTGTCCTGTAATTCTAGTGGTGAATGCTTGATGAAATCTTTTTTATTCTGGTAAGAGAAAAAGCAGGTGACACTCTGTCTACCCTGTGTGACCTGACACATGAACTTTCTCATCATTAATTTTTATATAAACCTTAGTGAGTCTCAGCTTTTCTTTATCAAGATGCTAATACCTCTACATAACAGAATTTTATCACTAAACAAGATTTTAATGACTAGAATCACAATGAAAAATAAAGTTTTATTTTTCTGTAATGCTCTTTCAAGAAAATAATATACTAGTATTCTGAATTTCTAGAAGCATTTACAGTGTTATCTTCAGAACATTTTATAATTTTCAGGGCTCTACAGTTTTCTGGTGTCATCGGTACTGAATGTTAGAGATAATCATAGTAAAATCCAGTAGCTGATGTTTTGGTATCATACAAGAAAGATTACTTGATGTCTCAGGTTCATTACCTATATGTGCTTATTTATAAGCTTGTCTTGTGCTATCTCAGTATACTTTTGGCAGAGCTGACATTGGAAAGTTATTGCAAATTATTAATAAAAAAGGGGGGGTTAAAAGAGGCTTTACCATGGATTGTCCAAAGTTAAAAAAAATTATAAACAAAGAGAAAAAACCCACTTTAATACCCAGTACAAATCTACCTACGGTAGATTGAATACTTTAGTAGTAGTTTAACACCCAGTACAAATCTGTATAGGTCAACATTATGCTCTGAAGGATTTGTGTGAGGTTTGAGTTACACAGGAAGTAGTTTGATTTCCAAAAGATGAGATGAGTCCGAGGAAAGCGTAAAATAGGTGAAGACTGCAGGAGATGTTGAAAGCAAGAAAAATCCTCAGGCATAAAAGAAGTCTCATTAACTAAAAATATAAATGAGTGGGGGATTGTTTCCTTGTCTTTTGCAATTACAAACAGCTGCTAGTAAACTCCTAAATATCAGTATAGCTAAGAGTAGTCACTGCAGTAATAATGGATTTTCGCCTTTAGTAAAAAGGAATGTTTCTAGGAAATTAAATAGTTTTAAAATATATAATATACCTATAACTTGGAGCATCCATTTTTGCTGCTCATAGAGACTAAATCTATCAGCCTGTTAGGCTTGTAATCACAATTTATAGTGTGGGGATTCTGCCTTGTGATGGTAGCAGTACAAAATATCTTCTGGTAATTTCTCTACTTGTCACTGCTACTGTCCACTTTCTTTATCTGGATTTGCACAGCTCTGGTCTGGTCTTTCAAAACCTGACAGACTTGTGTGTGTGTTTGCAGAAGCTTTAGGTTGCCAATACTTTGGCGTTTTGGTGCGGGTTCTGCACCATTTAAGATGTTTCCCTCTTTCTAGAATAGCAATTAAATTGTTGAATGGAATTAGAATAGACTGGAACTTAAAAAAAAGCAAGTGCTGCCAAATGATAAAGTCTTTTTTTAATAGTCTTTTATTGTGCATTGCCCCTCTACCTCAAGCATACCATAGAAAAGGTCATATACCATCAGCCAGACAAGAAATCATTGTGCAAATGTGCCTATAAATGTCAAAGACTGTAAAAATAACTGGAAGGGACTTCAATTTAGTCTTATGTCCATACACTCTCTCCTGATGTGTCAGACCGACTGCACATTGACAGCTGGCTGGAGTGGATGCTTCAAACTGTGGCCTGAGGCTTCAGCTCTGTGGGCCTGGCCCCTGTTCAAAAATAACACTGGTTACTGGTTTTATCAGAATTGACTATGGGTTGGTCTGCAGTGGAGCCTCTAATGAGATCAGCTACTCTGCACTCAATAAACTCTTGTTGGAACAAAGCTTTAATGTGGCAGGTTGTAAGCTTCACCTATGGTCTGCCAAAGGTGGAGTGGACTCACGAATTACCAAATCGCTGTCTCTAGTGGTAAGAGGTTTTATAAGCGTGGGTGGTGTTGGGGGATTTTTTAATTATAAAGTTAGGAATTGAGACAGCAACTGCTGTTGTGTCCTTTTGTCCCCCTTTAGTTTTTGTTACATACCATTTTCTATTAGTTCTACAATAAACTTTGGAACTTTAAAACCTTGAAATGCACTATACCCTTTTCCAATCAGCCTGAAAGTGGTTGATAGTAGTTGAAAGATAAGGGATAAACTAACCAAATTTGTCTCTTTCCTGCTTCTCTTCTTACCATCATACAGATTATCATGCAGGTTTTGGAAACTGTCCCAAAAACAGTTAACAGGTATAGTTTGCTGGTTAGCCTGAGCTGTGTGCGGACTGTGGCCAAAGGGGTTTCAGCACTACCTGTTTGCAGTTCCCTTCTCAAAGTCAGGAAGAAGGGCTCATGTGGCTGCATGGGGAATGGGAGCCCAGGAGCTGAACATTAAACAGAATGACCTTCTCAGTGAAACCGTTCCTTGGATTTAGGGTACATCAAGTGCTCAGATTTCATGAGACCTGTGGGGAAATTCACAGGTTTATGGTTGTGTGATAAGTGCTATGGATTTCTTTCCCAAAGCTGTTTTCCTAAATGCCCTGTCATTCCATGGAGGAGATGGGGTTTGATTTTCTGGCTCTGCATCCTCCTTTCATTTCTTGAGGCAGGTTGTCCAACTTGCTTCCTGTTGCAGGTGTATACTTTGCTTGATATTTCCAAGCTTGAAAATCTTAAAAAGTAGATTAAGCTAGTTTTATATATTGAAACAATGCTTTTGCTGTGGAACATCCTGTTGCCATAAGTGAAGAGGTACAACAATTTCACTAGAAACCACTCAAACACGTAGTCTGGTTCTCTTTATTGCACCATTTAAATTTCAGAAATAAGTAACTTCAAAATTATTAGCACAATTAAGTAATATTGCAATAGCCATTGCCAGGTATAGTTGTGATTGCTTAGTTGTGCATTGACTTCCTTCTGTCAGTTTGGTTTGGTGATCCATTATCTTGTGGGATTTATATTACAATGGAATAATAAAAACTTAAACAAACCCCAACCCTTCAACACTCTGAACAGGATAGCAAGACAAGCTCTGAGAAAGAAATCCAAGTTCCCCAGACTGCTTCATGATAATGTCATGAAGATAAAGCTGTAAAAATAGCTGTATGCGATTTATGGCTAAATGTCACTTCAGAAACTGGTGTCCCTAGATGGTGCTGTGACTCAGAGCCTGCTTTCCTAGGAAGGCATTTTCCTGATCAGTTTTGCTTTGCCCGGATGATGCACGAGGTGCACAATGAAGTTAGTGTCAGATGTATTGATTTAATAAACAAGAATTAAGTGTAGAAAATTTATATAACATCACTGATGGTGAGGGCTCTTTAACACTCTGAAAGGATTGAGCTGTACATTTATGAGGGTTTCAGAGTGGGTATTTTTGTAAATACACAGTTCGTGCCCTACCAGGAAAGAGGGTGAGAAGGATCAGTCAGCCACATCCGTATATATAAATGATGACTTTGCACCTGTATCATACCTTGGATAAATAAGTAAGAATTGTTTGCATTCATTTAGTATAGAAGTAGACCTGATTTTCAAATAAAACAGTGAATTTTGCAAAAATAATGTTTAGTATTTTAACAATGCCATCATTTTAATTAGGCACATGTGAATGTTGCAATATCAGTTAATCCCAAGGGAAGCAGTGAATATAAGCCTTATATTCTCTGAAGCTGGAAATTTGGTGAGATGTGGTCCTGTTATATTTCTTTCACGTGAACTGATATTTTACTAGATAATATCCTTTCTGCTTACTTCGCATCAATTCTATAGGAGTAATTACAGTAAAATTATTTTTTCTGAGCAGTGCTCTGGACACATTTTATAATACATTTCTGATGCAATAGATTTGCTTTTCATTTTTTGTTGTTTGAATAAGCAAAAGCAAAACATCATACCAATAGAAGTACCATGACATAAATAGAATCAGAGAGACATTCTTGTGACATATCCCCAAATAATCTTTCTGAGGTGTTTTCAGGCATTTTTTAAATTTGAGTTTTTCTACATGAATAAAAACTTTTTTTTCATGGGACCCTTGTAAATGATCTTTTCCACACAAGTCAACTGCTGTCATTTAACATTGCTAAGCAGTAGAACAGATTGAATAACATCTGTAAAAGAAACCAGTTAAACATCTGTGTAGTGCTGGGATCAATGAGTTGGCTTCAGCAGTTGCATCTTAAAGTCAGTCCCAGTTCCTGAATGTATAGAATTTTTTATTGTAAATAAAATTCAGTTTCCCAACATGGAAGCTATGCTTAATCGTGTGTAAATAAAACATAATTAAGAATAAAGAGATAAACAGCCTTTAAATTAAGGTAACTATTCCATGTGGTCCTCAGAAACTCCCAAATCAACCCTGCCAACTTGCAAGTATAGTAATGGCAAAATGTCATTAACTTTGTAAAGTTGATCTAGAACTGTATTAACATACTCTTTCTGGAAGTATTTGGAAATGTAAAGATGCACATCTGTCACATGCAGAGATGACTTAATACATCCTCCTAATGCATCCCAAGGTGCGAGTGAACACCATGCAAGGAGTCAATGTAAAATCTGCATCCTAAACTGAAGTTTCAGAGTCAGCTATGACTGGGGGAAGGTCTGGAACAAGAAGGGGTGATACACGAGTGTGCAGAATTACCCACTGACGCCTGTCGGGACTTCTCCCATTTTCCTCTTCTGGCTCGCCGTGCTGCCATTTGCCTGAACTGTCTCTGCACTGACTTCTTCGTGTCCAGTTCTGTAATCCCTCCATGACCCTTTTTAACAGGAATTTAATTTTTTCCTAATATATCTTCATATTCTTTTTGGTCAAAAAACCATTAAAGCTGAGTTTAAGTGAAATACGGATCTTTTCCTGTGGCTTTATCAGTGAGAGAGTTTTTATACTCCTGCTCTGTTACACTGGTACAAGTCTGTCATCAATAATGAACTGCTGAGATGTTACTGAGGTCATAATTTGATCTGTAAATCTTTATTGCTTTTGACAGTGCATGAGAAGGGAACAATGTGGCTGGGCTTTAGGAATTTTCATGACAGCTAAAGAAAAAAAAATGTTACTGTAGATTGAACAAACGTCATTACAAAAGTGGTCGTTGTGGAACCTCACAATTGCATATTCAGAGAAATCATCTAAGTGATAAATGCGGTTCTTAAAATTATTCTCTTCTTTTTAAAGGATCGTTAATTCCTACATCTCTGCAACTGAAGGCTAATATGCAAAAAGGGGAAAAGTAATTTAAAAATCAACCAGTCCAGAAAGGTCGCTAAACCCATGATGTGCATATTAAGTATCTACTTGTACAAACTCCTCTTCAGCAAAATGCTTGAGCCTTTTGGCTGTGTCAGATTATGTCAGAGACTCTGATCTATAAAGAAGCTGGTAGCCTCAAAGCTCTTTCCAGCACAGTATCTATCCAGGAATATCTGAGTTTGGTGTGGGAGGAGTTTTGTGTATGTGTGCACATGTACATAAATTCTTTGTTAGACTTGTACTGATTCCATAAATGTAGATTATTAGGATGGTAAAGCAGTTAGCTGAAATTTTGTGGGGGTTTTTCTTAAGCAGTAAGAAACTGGCACTTACAGGCTGCTGATTGGAGGTACTGCTGCAGAAGCTTTGCAAGCTGAGCATGCTGGGCACACTGGGCTAAGCTGGGGCAAGTTTGTGTAGCGCAGGCTGTGCCCCGGGAGAGTCACTCTCTGTGAATGCCGACTTCCTTTAAAACAGAGCCCTGGGACTTCACTGCTGCTTGTCCTGTTTGTCCAAGTGTGCCTAACAGAACTGTTGCTGTGAAAGAGATACTTCTCTTTTCTTTGTGAATGAAGTTCTGAGGGCAATTAGGTTTTAGTGGGTTTTGTGATAGTGGGAGTAGGTAGGCAAATAAGCAAAAATATTTTGTGTGAAGGAAGATGCTGATGCTTTGTCTTTCTCCAAAATGTAATCAGAGTTTGATAAACCATAGAAAACCTGCAACAAGAGTGAGTTTAAACCTACTACTGCCATTAGTTTTTGTATAATATAATTAAACTGGAAATAGAGTGTATTTGTGTGCCTTAAAACCAGTCATTATCATTTGGTATACTGATGAAAGTGGGCTGGGGCAAACTGGTATTAGTTGATGTAAATCCAAATTAATGTAATAACCTTCCCCTTCTGGATGAGTCAACAGAATTAACAAATGGTGTAATCTCATTTATTCCTCTGTGGTTCATATAAGTATTTCATAAATAGCAAAAGCAAATGGTTTGTCAGGACTGCCTCTGATACAAGAAGGAAGGAAAATTGTGCTTTATTCTCATCTACAAATCTTCCAGTTCCAAGTGTGTCCTATAATTTCAGAAAAGACCTTTTAGTCTTATAAGACTATTTGAGATCCTGTTATGGATCACTTATCCTTTGAAAAGAAATATTTAGGAGGGTATTTGCCCTGCTCCAGCCCACAAATGGCAGAATAAATATAAGGGAGAGATGTTTGAAAGCCAAGGGGTCTCTTGACTCTTAATTTCCATTAGGTGTCAGTGAAAAGCTGGAGCCTGCTCCATGAAGAGACCTGTGTATTCAAGTGCTATTTAGCCACCTAACTTGGTGATTTTGTGTCTGCTTTAAAATCTGAACTTTATCAGAGTGAATTACATGTTGAGATGATATTTGTCTCCTTAAATTTGCTACCCTGAAGTATTTGCAAGTGTAACAAGAAGTGAGTTTTTTACTAAATGTTTGTAGCAGGGAGCCTTGTCCTTGTTTTATTTGCTATGACTTGCATTCTCTGCTCAGGTCTTTTTATTCCAGAGTGCCTCTGTTCTGTGCCAAGGTAATACATGGGAGATGTTTCTTTTGAGACGGTTTATCTTTCCAATACATTCCAGTGAGAAAAGATTTCAATTCCTTTAAGCTGTGGTCCTACTCAGCTGGTTCAGAAAAATGCTGTAATTGGAATATGAAAGAGAAATGTATATTGGTGGCTGAAATTCTGGTGGAAACTAGATTACACTGCAGAGATTCTGAGCTGAGGTTCCTGGTGGGATGAAAAGCTTTGCTTCAGAAACAGCTTTTGAAGGTGGCAGTGCAGTTCTTTACCTGAATTTTACCTCTTTAGAAGTAGAAGCATGAAAAAAGTGGCAGGTACCAGAGCTGTCCTTTTCTACAAATTATTCCATGAGTTACCTCTGCCTACATTTTTGTTTAAAAGTAGCTGCAGAATTAAGTTTGCAAATGTCAGGAAGAATTATAAATAACTAAGGGATGCAGACAAAAACATTTCTTCTTCAGACTATTTCCAAGTTTATCTCCTTTTTAAAAATAAGAGGGTTTGCATTTCAGTTTTGCAGTTTAATTAGATGCAGCTTGCCCCTACTTGCCCCCATTATTCAGAAGATGAAGGTGTCATTTTTTTGTCTAACTCTTTCTGACCTTTTCTTTTTGTCCCTTTTTTAAAATATTCCTGTACAGACTGGGCAAGATTAAAATCTTCAGGCAGCGTTGTAATGGAACATTTTCTCTCCTGTCTAATAATTTTTAAAACCAATTCACATGCTGATGAATGTTTTATCCAGGGAAGAATTTTAAGAGCACTAATTATGATATCAAGATCACTAAAGTTTGTCAAACCTTTCAGTAAAGATGCTTATCTTTTAGATTGTCCCACCCCTCCTTTTCCTGTCAACCACTGCACTTAGTAATTGGAAGGGAAGAATGCAGGATGTGCAAGATGGGTCAAACTCACCCCTAAAGTTTTTTGGCAGCAGTGGGTAGTGAGGCGCCTTTGAGATGAATATTGCTGGACCCCCACTGAACTGCAGGGTATGACAATGCTGTGTTCTCACTGGGGAAGTGCAAAAGGCAAAACCAGGCAGTGGTAACTTACTAGCTTATAGATCAGCTCAAACCAAGCTTACAGCAGTGGGGTGTCAGTGGATTCATGATGGTGCTTTTGGAGTACACAAAGTTACAAGGCAGCCTGACTGAGGTTCTGGGATGGAGCTGTATCATGGACTGGTGGACAGTGGTGGGGAGACAGAAGGCAGAGAATGCCTACATGCAACACTCACTCTTCACTGCTTGTCATGCCTCTGGTTATTGCTGATACAGGTTCACTTTCTATCCTTACCTTGGAGCTCTCCACTTCACTCCAGTGGTCAGTAACATCTCACCTGAAAGCTCTTTTCAGGGCTGTTTACTGCACACTTGATGCTGTTATTTTAGTTTTTGTGGGAATGCATCCTGCATTTTGGATATTTAAATCCTGTGAGTAAAACTGTATATTAAAGGTTGTATACTTTATTTCCAAGAAGATAGAATGTAAGGGCTCAGAAGTGAAAATTGTGTAAGCTCAAAAGAATTGAAATACCCAAGTGACTAAATCCTTCTTCTGGTGCTGTAACAGATCTACAGCTGATACATCTACACTGCAAATATCTTCTGTGTTCTGGAGCTGCTGCCAAAACCAGTAGTTTGTGATTTGGAATACCACCTTAGTAAAGAGAAAACAATGGGACCTGGAAATGTTTTGATCCTCAGCTCTAATGGATTTGGAAATTATGTTTAATTTTGACCTTTCACTAGATTGGTTGCTGTAGTATACTAGCCATAAATTTTCCCAGAAGGTGCTTGGGCAGGTTATTTTGGTATATTTACCTAGGGGTACTATTAGACTAAAACAACCTACCTTTTTTTATTTACCCTTTTTTTTAAACATCTATTCAGGTGGTGAATTTCATTTAAGTTTAGCTTTTTGTCATTCTAGTTGCCTTCTGTAACTTGTTCTGATCTTCAGGAACTGGTTGGAACTAATTGATCTGAATTAAGTATTGGAACAAATTCAGAAAAGAAAAGTGATCTCATGGTCTTTACTGCCATTCTGTTTTCTTTTGACAGTCATTCTGTCAGTGCAGTGTTACAGCTGTGTTCTTGGCCACTGCTCTCTAACAAAGCCTTTGAAATGTATGAATTGATTGTTTATTGTGTAGGTGACTTTGCTAGGAAATTCATATCCATTCTCAAGGAGGTGAAATATCAGCATCTGATCCTAAGTAATTACATGAAAGGAAAAGGAAAACTAATTTGCTGAGATTGTCTTTTAATTTCTTTGACTTTGAATTATTTGCCTGTTACAGGCAATGTATTTTGTTATTGTTTTATTTATTGAAGATGAGTCCTGAAGTAAAGGAGTAAAAGCTTGTTATTCAGAATGATAAACTGGAAGAAAAATTAATATTGATAAATGATGAGTATGTACAGCTTGCCCAAATGAAATTCTTAAACTCTTCAGGTTCTATGCTTCATTTATAGTAAGGATTGTTTCAAAGTTATTGTTTTACTGAAAAAGAAACTCAGTTGTAGGAAATCAAGACTACTTTTCTGTTTTGACTGTGACATTTTGTTCTATATTTAAATGGACCATTGTCCTAATGCTGTTGGCATCTCATTTCTGACTCATACACATGCATTTGGACACGAGATGCACAATTACTTTTCAGGTATCTGTTGGCTGGCAGTAATGGGAAAGTGACTTGGATATGCAAAGTGCAGCCAGGTCTTCAGGTGTTGTGTCCCCAGGACTACCATAGAGAAAACTTGAGAAATTTTGAAAGGTAGTACTGAATTATTTCTCCATTTTAAGGAGAAAAAAAAAGAAGGAATTTTACAGAATTCTTAATCCTTAATGTATCATGTTAAATGCCATCTCATTATTGCTGAGTAACTCTGCTCTTCAAGGAGGCATATTGACAGAAATCTAAAGGGTTATCTCCAGAAGTGGGCAGTCTTAATTCCTTCCCTGTCTTCATGTGGAGATGTTTTTTCTTGTCAGTAGCTGGGAAAGACATTGGAAATTAGAAGTAAACTTTGGGGGAATGCACCTGCCAATACCTAGAGGGAATTGTTATGAGCTTAGATTCTTTCTTGCATTTGGCAAGAATTCTGCTTCGCTCCTCTGCATGTCTTTCTAGAGTAATCTCTCTAGATTTGTCTTTTCTAGCCCAAAAATAGAACTATAGACAGGAGTTATCTGGTAGCTGTCAGTGGCCTATATGCTTTATCAAGGAGGAAGACAGAGGCCAATGCTGTAGGTCAGAAACCGTTTTTTCCCTTGACATCCCATCTTTATGTGGTTAATTTGTTCCAGGGGTCAGAGTTTTGTTTGCATTACTGTCACTAACCATGTCTTTTGACAGGTATAGAGCAGAATTCAGAAAGGAAACATCTTTGCTGAAAAATATTTCTTTTGAAGAGACATATTGTGTTGGTTTTGATCTTAAAATAAAAACAAGCTCCCAGGGAATGATGGCTAACATCTCCTCAGTAAGCCATCTCTAGATTCACATGGATGCCTTTTACTTCAAGTAACAGCTGGTGGGTGATTATCGACTGTGAGCTGTGCTGTACTTTTGGGTTGCCACACAGTTTGTATAACATTTAGTGTTGGTTGCCACACAGTTTGTATAACATTCAGTGCTGTATAGTGCACTTGCAAAAAAAGAAGACAAATCTCAAGTTAAAGTATGTATGTATGCCATATGGCTGGCTGTACCCAAAATCACTACCCCTGTTTCTCTGCAGTCAAAGAGAATATAAAAACTGAAAAAAGACTCCCTGAATTACTGAAATATTTTTGGTATTTTTTTAACCAATTTTCTCTTAGGGAAACTATAATAGAAGAATCCGTTTTTAAAGATTCAAATGTTACTGTGTAAGAAGTTTTGAGAAGTTAACACTTTCTCAAGTGTAAGTGTTAACACTTTCTCAACACTTTCTCTGTGTAAGAAAAAGAATAATTTTGAGGCCATAGTTTCTGATCTAAACATTTTCCACAGTTTCTATGATAATTTGTCATGTCATCAAAGTTTTTGAGCTGACAATACTCCAAATATAAATCTAGCTGGATTTTTTGTCCAAACTTCAGCATATGCCATGTGTTTCCTTGGTACTACTGTTATTTGTACCTTAGCTGGGCTCCACTAATATTTCTGCTGTGATGGGAAAATGCAGCAACTGAGAATCTTGTTAAATGGCAATGAAATTTCTCTGTGAAGGTGTCTATCATATCCTTTGCCTAAGAGTCTGGAAAGGCATTTACTGACATGGAAATTCTTAAACTGGCATTCATTTATCACATTGCACCTGAAAAATATCTGAGGCCTTCTGGCCTGTGGCCTTGTTGCTTTTATTTGTTACCGTTTAATTGATTTTGTCATGCTTTCAGTTTATTATACTGACAGCAAATGGAGGCGTATTAATAGCTTAATGTGGAGGAATTTTAGTGAAATACACATTTTTGTAAAAAGTTCCCTTTTTTTCAATGTAAAGCTTGTCACATCGTCAAGGGAAGATGTCTTTGCGATCTTTTTTTTTTACAGAAGAACCCATGCTGGATTTGTTTCTTATGTTAGGAAGCCTCTGTGCCTAACAGGTTTGGCCTTTGGCAGTAGAAGTCAGTCTAATATCCTCTCTCAAGTCCAGTTTCCCTTTGGTCTCAGTTTCTTTGACTCAGAGTTGGTTGGTTTATTTATTTTCCCATACTCAACCATTGATTTGAAGAATCATTTTTTTATCTTTCTATACAGTCTGACAATTGCCAAAGGTTTTCCTCCTATTTCTCTGCATTTCTCCCAAACACCATCCGGTTACTGAAATAAGAGTTGTGGCAATTCAACTTATGCTATAAGCTCCCATGTGAGACAAAAGATTGGTTCAACCTTCTCTCTACTTCGATTTCCTGGGTGGTTGTGATCAGAAGGGTCATTGTGTTCCTGAGCAAACAAACCCAAGGCAGTTGATGCAGGAGCCAGTCAGGCAACCCCGGCATGTCTGGTTGCATGAGAACATCCTTAAATTCCCATTTTCCCTGTAATTCAGTCTGAACATCACCACTTACACAGGTTGTGGAAACAACTTCCTAGTTATTCTAGACTACTTTATGAGTCATTCCTCAGTCTTGGCTCACAGTGTGGTTAGAAGATTACTTTCCATGTGATGGGATTTTAAAGCTTTTGATTTCTTTTGTCGGTAACACTCCATGTGGTCTTGCAAGGGGAGGAAGGGGATATTGCTGATTTCTTTGTCTCATACCTGAAAGGCTCAGGAGGAGGATCTAACAAAGTCAGTCCCTTGTGCTGTACTGTTACTGTAAGGATCTGCAGACAGCTGGTAATATATACAGTAAATAGAGGCCAGAATGTTCCTATTTTATTCCCAGTTTTATTGAAATTGTGGAGATGAATGAGATATGAAAAAGAATTGCCACAGAAAGAAACTGTCTGAATTTTAATCAGGGTCAAATCATTGAACACAGCTGTGACAGATGAATGCAAAATTTAGTAAAGTATCTATTGTGAGACTGTAAATTAGATGTCTCAAATAGTTGACATACTACTTGGCAATGTAATCAATCTGGGTTAAACACTTGCGCATAAATTATTTTTGCAAACAGTTCTTTGAGATACAGATGATGAATTCCTATTATCGAAGAGATAAATGCTTTGTCCTTGTTGTTCATATATTTGGAAGAGGTTAAAAAGCACTTGTTTGTAGCAGTAAGGGAGTTTGTTTTGCCTTGAAGGAGTTATTACTAGATTAGAAGCTGCACAGTTATGTAAACTTTTGAAACAGCTTTCCTACTTTTGTTGCTGGAGAAATTCAATGGTATTGGTAACACATTCAAATGTTACATTCTGTGACCTGGGAGAGCAATTAAAAAAAGGAGGGAGAGGAGAAGAAGATTTGAAGATGTGTTTCTTCAGAATTGTTTTAATTTGGGGTAATAATATCAACTCAGACCTCATGATGGAGGCAGACACGCCAAACTTCTGTAACTTAACACACACCTTGTATGCCAGTAGTAATTTCCTAATGTGTTTATAATTTAAAAGCATGTTGTTCAGAATGTACAACAAATAGCATGGTGCAGTGCTGGCCATGAGAGCAACCCACACTGGTGGAGTCTGAAAGAAGAACTCAGTGCTAGAGAACATCCAATGCATCTGAAATGACCACAGAATGCAGAAGCTACAGCTCAGCTGCACTAGTCACGTGGGTGCCACTGTGAGTGTGCGGCTGTAGCTGTAAATGTGCACTGTCCAACCCCAGCACGAAGGGACCTGGCAGAGACTGCAACTCGCTGACAACATCTATAGCCAGCTACATGACTCATGCAGGCATTTACAATTAGATGAGAATATTTGATAAAAGCTGGGTATAAAACCTGCTACAGCAGCATCATAAAGATGCCAAGATGAATATCAGTCTTATGTTAAATATGAATGATAAGGAAGCATGAAATTACCCTCTGCTTTATGCAAGCATTATGTGCAGAGAAAAATACTGGTAGCTGCTACTGCTGTTTAACAAAAGCATGGCAGCAAGTCTTGGAGTGTCCAGAATAAGAGACTTTGGGGGCCTGTTCCAATTGGCAGGGAACAGGGTATTGTGTGTGTTTTTAAATACAGTGTGAGGTTATAGTAGTTCCAGAGAACAAAACGGTTAGACATAGGAAACCTGCAGTAGGATAGATTATCAGTCCCAATACTTACAGCTTAATCTTTGGGGAGGTGTAGTATGTGTCCTCATTTTCAGCAAGAGAGGAAACTGATGGGCAGAATTTATCCTACACTCATGTAAACCATGATGTTCTTGCTTCAGTATTGCACCATACAGTAAAATATACCCAAGAATCTGTTCTTCTGCCTGTGTCATTCCTTAATATCCCATTGTGCAGTGCTGCTCAACCTTTCTGCTGAATTTTCTGTAGTTTATATAAATGAGGTATCAGTGTCATTTATGTCTTTTGACATTAAGGCCTTTCATTACTGTTGTAAGAAGAGAATCTCTGGTGTTTGGTTTGGGGAAGGTATTCCTCAAAAAATTAAAATGCAAATGAGCAATATTAGCAGATGGGGTTCTTCAGTATCATAAAAGGAAGGCAATTTTCC
This sequence comes from Erpornis zantholeuca, assembly GCA_013400515.1. Lineage (NCBI taxonomy): Eukaryota > Metazoa > Chordata > Aves > Passeriformes > Timaliidae > Erpornis > Erpornis zantholeuca. The sequence continues at coordinate 310,294 of VZTN01009016.1, read as the reverse complement.
CAGAGAATAAAAACTGCCAAAGGGCTGCTACAGTATAATTATATTGAATTAGGTACTCTTCTTCAGTAAGATAATGACCTTTTGTCTTTTGATGTGTTCTGGTAAATCCCTCAGTCCTTTAGCACTGAAATTGCAGGCAAACAAAAAACTAATAATGTCAGTTATTAGTTATATAATTTGCTGTCTGTGTCCCTTCCTGGGTCTGTTTTCTGTTTGCTTTAGTGAGAAATAATTGGGTATTTTCAGGTGCTAACCTAACAGTTGGTGAGTCTGTAACTGTTAGAAATAAAAGATCTGACTTCAGGAAATTGTTAAAAATGGTTGTTATTGCTCACAGACTAAAATTAGTTAAACATCTTGAGGAAAATGTACATGGAAAGTTATTGATTAAGTATTTTTACATCTCAGAATAATGTATGCTAAGAGCCTGATCCCTCACTCCAGCACAGCTGTATGTGCTGCACTGTAACTATTGGTGTTACAGCCGTTCTGCTGATAACGAGCTTGGTGTCCTATGCAAGGGACATTGTCCTGTGGCAGTGCACTGGGCAGACTGTACCAGCCCTGGGTTCTCTCTGTAGCTCTGCAGGTGAGTCACTGTGTGACTCTGGTGTCTTGATTCTGATAAGAAGTGCTATGCTGAAGCTGCTGAAAATTTATATATGCAGAGACAAGACTGAGACTTTCATTTATCTTTGCCTTCCTAGCTGTTTATATAACTTGTAAAGCTCTGTGCTTTCTTCAGTGCAATGGATGTCTGCCCTGCTGTCCATGCAGAGGTTGGCATGGTGAGTTTGGGTCTCCTTTACACAGATTTTCAGCAATGCAAGTGGAAACAAATGCCGCAGCAGTAAAGGCATTGGTAGGTGACCAGTAGGTAGAACCAGTGGCACATCTCTCAAGTAGCAGATCAATCTGACACTCGGTCCGTTTATTGCCTCCACAGTCAGCTTGTTTACTTACATGTGCCCATTTTTACCTTGTTTCACTCAGAGGCTGCTGAAGTACTACCCATAGAACTTGTTTTCTATCATTCACCCTCTGGAAGGTTTTTTACATAGGGAGGTAAAATAAATAAGAAGCTAGACCTTGCATCTTTTCATAGTAAGGGCTTAAGGCTCTATCTGGAGCTTTCATATGGGAAAATGTAATAAAACTTGGAAACACTGAAGTTCATCTGTTCCTAGTCAGGCAATACTAAAAGCAAGTGTTTCTTCAATGGTTTTTTCTTTAATACCTCATTTTAATTAAATAATGAGTCAGATATAGCTGAAAATCTTGGAAATAAATGAGAGTCTCTGGAGAGTTATTGACAGATGGCACGTATGGAAGTTTTGTAAAATAATTACTGGCAGTCTGTCTTCAGCAAAGACAGGTTGCAGTGTTGCTGTGCCAAGAATAAACAAGCAATTTTTTTTAATTGTAGCTTGTTGCATTTCAGAGTAAGAGCTGTTATGAGAGATTTGTATAAATGCTTTCTGTATAGTTCTGGAACACATGCCTCACCAGGCCGAGTACAATCTGACTAATCAGTAATTCCTAATTTAGCAGTGTAATTTTGCTAAAACAGTATGTTCTGGTGTTACTGACTTTGTTTGCCATTTTCACAGTTGAAGTAGAGCTGAGCATCTGATGAATTGTGCCCACATTGCAATCTTCTGTAGCAGCCAACGACAAAAGTCATAGCTGGGGGCACCTTTCTGCCCAGCTTGTAGTTCTGTAATCTTGTAGTCCTGATGCACTCCAGGAGACTGTCCTTAATTACAGGTGTCTTCTGCAGAAAGCCTGGCTAAGAGAATTTTAGGTAGTTCCTCTGTAGGGTTTAACTTCCTTTGTCAACCAAATCTGAAATGCATTTGACCTGATTCTCACCTGGGGCACAGGGTGAGAATTGTCAAAAGGAAGCACAGAAACTTCAATGAATGTTTACTTGGCTACTATCACAGCATTTCCAGAATTTGTGTGTTCACATATGCTTCTTCCAAGTGCATGAGTATATGAAGAGAAATAAAGATAAATAAATAAAATTATTTTTGGTACAATTAAATAAAATCCTATTTCAGTAATTAGAACCTACTTTGGGATTCAGCGCTTCATCACTGTTAAGTATATAAGACTCAAATGCAACAAGAATGTGCCAGAATACATCTGGTATTCAGACCGCAGAAACTGTGTATTTTGGGTTGCCCATGCTAAAATGGATTCAAGTTTTCTGCATATCTTAAATAGCCAAAGTATCTTAACAGAGAAAATGTATAGCAAGGCTTACATTAAACTTTTTAGGCTGAGGACCAAATCTCCATTGCAGAGTTACTGTGTACTGCAGCTTTCCATTTGTGAAAGGGGGAATAGAATATAGTGTGAGACTGAACATCCTTAAGGTTGTGGCACCTTCAGTGGCTTTTTAATAGATACATGAGTTTTTAATCACTGGAGTAGTAGAAGCTCCTTAGATTATTACGTAATGGCCTTAGCAAGACTTATAAAGAATTGTCCAGATTCAGGCCATGTGTCCTTACGGGATATGTGTGCAAATGTATACCAAGTTCTCCTTGATTTCTGCCTTGTGTGAGAATTTTATGTCTTGTTCATCAGAAATACAGGCACCCTGTGCGCCTAATGAGCTTAAGATATTAATTTAATTGTTATTTTCCCTAAGAAGGCTAATTTGACAAACAGACACTATTGACCTTGGTGTCACTATTTAAGAGACAACTCCACTATGACATTTTGCTTATCTCTGATGTGAAATTGCATATTCATCCATGCTGTAAGGAGCTGACAGAAAAAATCCCTCAGTATTTTAGACATCTTGGTTCAGGGGCTGCTGAGCAGCAGCAGCACGTCTTGCTGTTTGAAATTATTTATTTCCACATCCTTTTCATTATTCAATTCCGATGCTGCTTGGAATGTTATCTATCGGTACAGTTGCATCTTCTGATTTTAATCTCCAGATGTCAACTCATCTTTGCAAACCTGTAGTAATAGCAATATATAGAAGTATACTTGTCAGCTTAAGAAACCTTTAATACTAGCTGGAAAATGTAGAGTCGGTGATCTGGCTCAGTGTAATTCACAAATAATATGACTGAACAGGATTTCTGCTGGTTGGATTTACCTGGTTTGCAATCTGAATAGTAAGTAGAATGAAATCATACTAGTGATGTCCCATAACAGGCGTACTTGAGACTTAAGACATATCAATTATCATTATTTGTAAAAAATTAATGTCATGGCATGTTGTGGTCTGGCATGTTTGTTTTTCTGATGTGTAGCACTCATGTTATTCCTAAATTAAAATGGACTTAGCTTCATAGGGCCAAATCACAAGGCTTCAACATACTTACCAGATGCTGTCCCTTTTGATGTGTTCTTCCCCAGTTCACTTCCACCCCGCTCCCATGCAAATGTTCCCTTCACTGCTGGCTGAACAGCAGCAATGTTCTCGAGCCAGGAATGCGCCAGGAGATTGATCCATAGCAGTCAAAACCCTGCCCAAAGATGAGCAGCCAGCAGGGGTGTAACAATGTGTTTACAGCAGTTTCAAGTAAGCAAAGGAAAGACGCTTCCTTACTCAGTGTTTTTGGTAAAAATAATGCAGCTCTCCATGGGAAATTATTTTAACTAAGTTGCCATCATGAGGTAAAAATTTCCTGCCTAAAGAGTCTTCCTAAGGCTAGAAGAGGAGGAGGGAGAAGAAATTTATGGGCAGCAAGTCTCTTACATAGTGATACCTGTTATATTGTTACTTTCTTTTTGTGGAAAAATCTTTTCAGACTCAAAACTCTGCAGAAGAAATAGGCCGTTGTACCTCAAGCAAGTACAGAGTCCCATATCTGCCATTTCTGAAGTATTTGGGTACTAAAGGATTTAGAATTCAAATGCGTAACTTCAGTATGTGTTGAAAACATTAATAAATTACTTTGCAGTTTTGTACCAAAATAGGCTTCTGTTGTGAAGCAGAGATTTCTAATATGCAGCTATAAATTGCTGTCTTACAGTCCTTACGTCCTACAAAGTTGCACTATCAAAATTTAATAGGATTTATATGCTGTGAAAACACAAGAACCTTCAAACTCAATCTGACTCTTCTTTATAAAAGCTGGTGGGAGGAAAAAACTCTTTCCTCTTATCTGGCTTTACATTCACTGCTTTGAAATATAAGTATGAAACAATCATCTGAAATGTTTTAAAGCACCAGCAGTTACAGTAGCATTTTACATCTATCAAATCTTCTGTTGATATAATCTCTTGTTATATAATATGATCATTGGGTGATAAAACAGAAATAGAAAGACTTAGTGTGTTTTGTGCTGCTCTGCCCTGTTGTTTCCAACTGCTCTGTGTACTCCTTTTGGCGGGGAGTGAAGGAACTTCAGCAGGGTGGTCTGTAGCATTCCGTGACACTGTACAGGCACTGTGATAAAACTGGCACCGCGTTGGGACTGTGTGCCAACTTTTGACTGTGCTTCCTTTTGACTGGCACCACCCATGCAGATTTGATTCAAATTCCACAGTTTTCGTATGCAGTCTGCATGCACTGTTGAACACTAACTGGCTTTAGAATGTTTAAATTCATCATTCAAAATGTGATTTTGCCCTTTTGTGTCTTAGAGCAAAAATTTGGCTGAATGAATTGGAACACTTCTGCCTAATTAGCGAGTTTTATGTCACCTCATTGAAGAAGGGATATGAGTGATGGATTAAATGTCACCTGTCTTCCTCCATCATTACCAGATGTGTTTGTGCCAGTGTTTGTCAAGTCAGCACTCATGCATAAGTGAGGCATGAATGGGGATCCCTGCACTTTGTCCTGATCTGCAGACTTGCCAGTGGGAATAAAGAAATGCAAGATTAGCAAAGTTTCTGCTATACTGGATTATGGAGCTGTGCGAAAGAACCAGGTACCAGTCACTCAAAGATAGAGCTGGAGGTTTTCAAAAGACTATAATTGCAGTCACAGAGCATTTGCTAAGAGCAGCAGAAGATGCCTCTGCAGTCTGGAAGGCATGAAGAGGCTTCAGGACAGGAGTTAGCAGCCATGTGCATTATTAAAATCAAAACAACTATCTGCATATTTTGGCTAGGTGTTTCTTATATAATCAACATTTCTGCAAGCTAGCAATCTTGTTTTTCTTGAGGTACAGAACCCTCGTGAATGAAACAATGTTCTCAATCATAACTGTGTCACAAACGTGATATCAGATCTCTTTTTTATTAACTTTCCTTGTGTTGTACACAAAACAGTTAAAAATATACTAATCTTTCCCTTTGATATGCAGTCAAGTACCCTTTTTTTAGATGTTAATAATGTTTTAAAGTATATTTACTGAAATATATTTTGGAGATGTGTTGAAATTAGTGATGGTTACTGTTTTAGACAGATGATTTTTCTTGAAAATTAAGATTTCATAGAACTATGAATTTATAGAGATACACTTCCCTTGCACTAAATAATGTATTTTCACCAGTGAATTCTATTTCTGAATCCTTAAGCTTACAGATAACAAATTAATATGTGTAAATAAGTGAAGCATAGGTTATGTTGTAAGTATGGCAGCAGTGGAGGGAAGACAGTTGTTTTTCTGAAAATCGCTGTTGATTAGCACTGGTAAAGGATAAAAGGAAGTATGTCAAATTCAGTGGGTTTTATATATTATTTAATTGAAATCATTTTACCCCAACAGGTAGGCATTTGTCTTTTGCTGACAAGAACATCCAGTCACTCTTCCATTGATTTTGCTTGGACACATCGATATGGCTTTGCTGAAACAAGCAAAAGCAGCTCATTATCTTCTCTTGTTCTTTCCAATTCATCACCCAGGGCAGTCTTGTCCTTGTATCGTTTCATAAATTTCACCACACCATCCTGAAGGCTCTGAGCACACTGGGCTGTGCCGTATCTCCTACCCTTGGATCTATTTATTGGCACAAGCATAAGCATACTGGACTCAAGGATTGCCAGCTGTCTCTTTGATACAGCCCCTCATCTGTCTTTCAAAATAGAGAACTACTTCTCCAATTTTGAAAGCCATGTTTTTTCTTGTCAACCTTGTTTTGGCTTTAAATTGTCATTTTCCAGTCATTACTTTACCTGATAATGCAAAGATTTTAATATGCAGTGTAAGATTATTCCATCCCCTGTCTTTGCATTCAGAAAGCAAAAGAATGAATCTTGCCACAACTGCACTTGACAGAAATTGCTCTGTTGAATGTCTGAACATGGACAGCTCTGAGAGTATAGATTACTGGTCCTTTTAAAAATTGTATACTTAAATTTGTATAAGCACAAAGGAACTTGCATTCAGTTGTGATAAGGCATAATACCTTGTCCAAATTTTGCCTAAATGTTCGGGCTTATTAGACAACATGAGGTATTCCCTTCTAATGCTGTGCAGTGTGAAAGGAATCAGCTCTGTGACCAACTGGATTTCCCGCCTTCTATCACCATAAATACACACATCATCATGTTGTTCCCTATGTCTTTGACTCAGCTGGAGTTCCAGTTTCAGTTATTGTTGTCCAAAAGCTTGTCATTGGAACAGACTATTTTTTTTCAACTGCTAATCTGGGAATTAATAGAACAAATACAATTAAGAATGGGGTAACAGTGTTTTGAAAGAGAGATACTTTATATTCCAAAAGTATCCTTTCAAATTATCTATGGCAAGCACGTTTATTTTATCTATTGGTAAAATATAGTCTGTATTAAGGTAGAATGAATGTGAACTGTGACATCATCAATAGAATGTAGCAGTTACTGAAGTGGCACCACAAGTCAGTAAAGCAATTCTGGTGTATCAGTTCAGCATAAAGCATGCATGAGATGGATTCACAAATGAAACAAAATTAATCTGGGCAACAAATAAGCCATGAGAAAGTGAAGAAAGTATAAACTACAAACTAATTAATATACCCTGTCAAACGACTCAGAATTCTCTTAATAAATCTTCACAAACTGTACACATCAATTGGTGTTCTATGTGCATATGCTAGGANTCCTATTAGTATTTTACTCTTGCGAGTCTTGTAACCAGCTTGCACTTCACATGCAATTTATGCCACAATTTATGAATTGCTTTAGAAACTGATACAAACTTCTATCTGCCAGCTGTCTGGAAAATGGCAGAATGTTTTGCATTTTTCAGAGAGATAAGTTTGAGATGACAAGATTTCTTTTTGTCTGTGTCACACTAAGTCATTGTTTTACCTTTTTTATTACTGTACAAATTTTTGTTGGCTTTGCTATTCAGATCCTTTCACATTCTCTGCCTTCTCTCTGACAGTGAGCTGTTTGGATAATGCATTGCTTTATAAAATTATTTGAAGTAAATAATATTTATTAATGCCCTCATTATGGTATTTGACAAAGAGCATGTGGCTTTATAGGCCTTATTCTAGCAAAGAGATCTTACGGGATATTAGTGTCTGATAAATGTTCTATAAGTGAAATCAGAGTAATTGATGTAATTGATATGAGAATTTAAATTTCAGCTCCCGGATTCTTGATATAGTACTTACCACTTTAAGTTGAGCCTTTTTCATGTGCTAAGGTCTCTTAAGTTATATGGTCTTTCCTACAGAAAAATCTTCACTACAGTTCACAGAGCTCTTAATAAGAAGAGTAGCAGTGTATGGACTGTGATGCTACAGAAAGAGGGTTTACACAACCTTCAAGTTACTCTTTGAAAAAAAAAGACACCTCCCTGGCAATTGTGTCAACTTGGGAATCAATTTCAGCAAACCTCCAACTGTTCCTATTTCATACAATTCTATTCTAGATTGTTAGTATTTCATTTTATTCCCTTCACCTCTGGCTCGTATTTATTGATTTGCATTCTGTGCAATCAATATGTCTTTCAGTATGAATCATGTCAGTATTTGTTCTTTTAGGACTATCATGGTATCATTAATCAGTCTTTCTCCAGGGCTTCCCAGGCACTTGCTGCAGTGTTATATAAGCTGGTTACATGATCAAATTGGCTTCTGATAAGACATCACCTCTCTTCCCTATATTCTTCCCCCAGTTAAGAACAGTTGCAAATTACAACTGCTAGGAGCTAAGTAAAAGCATAAGTAAAGCTTCTTTTGTGCAGTATATCTGCTCACAGGCAGACTGCTTTCACTGCAGAAGTAACCCCAGCTTCCTTTCCTTCTGTAAAAATAGAGTAATTTATACCAATTTGTTTATACCTTGACTGTAGTTTTGCAGCAGGGGCTGTCTCTGCTCTTCTGGTAAGTGCTGATGATTTTCAAGGTTGTACTGGCAGCAGACTGTGTGGGTACAGGATCTAATGGTGCTGTCTCCTTTGTAGTCTCGTTAACATAGATACGGAGCTTGCTTAAAGCTGCCTAATGTTTGCACAAAGTCTGTCTAAGTGCCATTCACCTTGAAATATAGATATAAACTTAAAGTTACTTTGTTCAATTCATGACATTGTTAATATTGCTGAGAGGGTGAAGAAAGACATTAACATAATTGTTATAAATCAGGTTTGAATTCTTTTCCAGATCTTTACCTGGGTTTCCTCACAAAAGATGTGATCTGTTGTTTGAATCAATCAAAGGTCCCCCTTCAAAAGGAATTATGTCAATTATGCTGATGTTTTCATTACTTTTTTTGTATAAAGAAGTTTCCTCATATCTTATTTGTAGTGGAAAAAATTAATTGTATTTCAACAATAGTTTTCTAGTTCATGCAAGTTGGGCAGTCTTGCCAAGCTGTGCTAAGAGCATCTGCTTGTTTGTTTACAGATTGTCTGGTTTCCTTTAAATGTTCAGTGGTTTGCACTCCTCAGCCCACCAGGCCTCTGTTATGTTTCCTTATTTTAAAAAAAGGAAATAAAAGTTCTGAGGATTTGGTACATCCTTTCTGTAATAAAACATACTAAGCTGCTTTTCCTAGAATCTATGATTATAGGTTTTATTGGCTTGGGTTGATTAAAAGTTGAAGCTCTTCCTTCTCACTCGTGTTAGTCCAATTAGTTGTAATAGTTTTTGCACTTAAAAATTTCTTCCAACACTTTGTAAAACAAAACCCATAAAATTGAGATGGAAAGTTTCTGAATTACTACTGGATGCAAAAAGGTAGAATAAGTTATTAAATTAACCATCTTTAACACTATGGTCTGCACAGTGAATATTTTGTGGTTGGTAGCAAAACCCATTGTATCTTTGCTGTCATAAATTTCAGTGGTGATGCAATAACACTTCCATGTGAATTCTCCCTTTCTGATTTCAGTTGTGTGATTTAAAATCCAGCTGCAGAGTTAAGTGCTGTTGTGCAATTGAACACTGTAATGTGAAGAAAAGTCAGTAAAGATTACTCTCCAGCCTTGAGCATGCAAAGCAAATACTCTTGAACCCCTGGTGTAATGTCAGTGTTGTCAGGGATTACTTCACTAAGTCTAATGCACAGGAGAAGCCTTGAGATGCCTTCCTGTATCATCTGTTGTCATTCTTTTCCTTAGAATGGGCTCTATAGCCCACTTGTACTGTGTTTATGTTCTCAATACTAAGGTGTTTCTGGGTGCATGTTTATTATACATATCATGATCATTTTAGTAGTCTGTTTTTACTATTTTGTTTGAAATTTTGTTCTTAAATTATGCTTCAGAGCTGACAGAGTGAAGGATTTTGAGATGTGATATGCTGATTGCAATTTCAATAAAATAAAAGATAAATTAAGTTACTGATTCAGAAGTCCATATTCCTCTTACCTGTGGCAGTCAAGAACCAGCTCATTCCTTTGGGTCAAATATATCTATTTGAAATGCATTATTCATTTCTTTTAGTGCTTCTGTGGATTCCTAGTCTCAAAATACCTTTCCTGGGTACAATTACTGTCCATAGATAACCAAAGTTACACCATACATGTAATATTTGTTAGCTTATAGCTGTGTAAATGATAAACAGGCATGCCAGTCATTTGCATTAGAACAGAGAATTGATTCCTTTTAATACTGGAAAACATCCAGCCTGTACAATTAAGATTTCTTTGAAAATGTTAAGTAATTAAACCGCAGGAAAGCCTTTTTGAATGCTCCATAAGCCAACAGTTNCCAGAATGTTGTAACATGGGCCAGTTCTTTGGGAGCACAATGATCTACATCCCAGAAAAGATGGAGGTAGGTCTAAGGCTTTTCCTTTTATTTTATTTCCACCACCACTGCACTCTCAGTAATTTGGGAAGGTATATTTAATATGCTGTACCTGCAGGTGTCTGGGTGTATGATTGTTCTTATGCATGTTCTCCTCTGTATAACTATTGCTGTTATATTGGTTATTGCTGCTGTATAAATATTGTTCATTTACTGTTGCAATAGTCTTGGTGCAAGTTGAAATGAGTATGGCAAATTTATTGTGATTGAAAGTAGATCCCTGATTATCAGGTTGGGAGCTGGGTGTTGTCTGGACTGAGTCACTATGTCCAAGAGCATCACTATTTACCCACTAGGTGTAGTGGATTACCAATGAACATGAAGGATTTGCTTGCACTTTTATTTGTATGTGTTTGATTTCCAAAACAAGGATCTGAACTTTCAGTAGAAGAGTATAACACAGAATTATGCATTATGAAGACTAGAACTGTGATTGTAAGGGAAAGCATTGGGGGTTTTTTTATAAAATGATAAATGTCTGATTAATCTGAGCAGTAGAAACATGGTGGTATTGACTCTGCATAAAAGCTAAGAAAAAGTTTAGTCATTAAATCTGTCCCATAATGTTGTGTTGCTCATTATACTGTGAGATGAGTAATATTTCAGAAGTAGCTTTTTTTGGACTCCTACATGGATCAAGTACTCTCAGCAATATTTTTAGTTAAAGTATTTTTGGTGTCTAACTTGCTTCTTGAAGACAGGTAGGTTTATCTGTACATCTTCCTGCTATTCTTGCTTAAAATAACCAGCACAGACAAAACCTTTATCCATTTGGTCTCTCAAGTACACTTTACTCAAGACTAGGTGTTAGAACTTTCTAAAAATCTGTTCATCAACCTTTGTTTATAGCAACTTATGANTGTTCATCAACCTTTGTTTAGAGGTAACTTTGTATTTCTTTCTGATAACCTCAAGTGCTTTACAATGTTGGTAAAAGCAGTAGGAACAGGAAGAAACAGCATGGACTACAAACTTGCCAATGAGTTACCCCACCGATTTTGAGTTTTACTTCCTATCCTTTCATGCATTTGTACCCAGAGGCCTTTAGCTAATGATAGATGGCACCTATGGCCCTAATGCAACCCCATGTCCTCAAGTATTTAGAAACTTTTAGGGCTATATGAGAATCTAATTACTTCTCTTTCACTCTTTAATGATGATAACTTGGTATAAATTGTAAAAGGAGGATAAGTTATGTCTTTTCCTTGACAAGACACTCTGTATGTAAAATATGGAATATAATATTTGAGGTGTCACGCCTTTACTCACATTATCAAGTTAATCCTTGCTATTTGGAATTTTCCATATATCCATAGTACAATACATTTCCCTGCTGAATAATTATATGCTTCTTTCTAAAAGATGCCACTATAATATATAGTGGATTATTAGGAAAGGTGTTAAATCTGAATACCAGTTTTCTCTTGTGACTTATCTGTTGGGGATTGTAGATGGGGAAGATTGTTCAAATAAAGTGCTACCCATCAAACCAAAAGCATTACAAAAGGCATTTCAGCCTTTTTGTTTTCACAGTGGAAAAGAGCTCTATTTATAGCAAGAATTCAAAACATTTATTACACTTGTCAGTAGAACTACTTAGTCATCTCTGAGTTATCTAAGGTAATGAGAGATAAGAATGGGAGAGAAATTCAGTATGGTACAAATTAGGTATGTATTATATGGTATGTAAATTAGGCTTGTATCTTCAGAAAGTTCAAATGTGAAAAACCTCTAAGCAGTTTTTTGTAGAGAGTTGGTGTGGACTGCTTTAAACATCAGAAGGCAGAACAGAGCCTGCTGCAAGGCTTCCCTTGTGTGACTGGGAGCAGGGAGGGAAGCAAAGGAAGAACCAGTTCTGGTCCTTTGCTCGCCCTAAACTGCATCACTGAGAATGGACTGTAGATCCAACTGCAGTCTCAGACAAACAGGAAAGGGATAAATTATAAGAATCACTGAGCACTAGATCAAGCATAGAAGAGAATTTATGCCAGTGTAAAAGAGACTTCCTAATCACAAAGCTGTTGCTGTAGCTCCCACAACAGAATCGGGATCTGTGGGCCATTGTGTCTGCTCCATTGTGGGCCAATCACCTATGGGCCATTGTGTCTGCTCCATTCTGTTCCAGCCATAACAAGGACCAAAGGCGTGCTCCTGTATTTTAAGGGAATTATAGGAAAGATTAGAAAGCTCAAAACTGCATGCTGATTTTTTCTCTTTTTTATTTTGTCATGTGTTTTCTTTCTGAAGTACCAAAAAAATTTATTAACTGTTCACTAATATTGAGAAAGTCCAGAGGTGTAGGACAGAACCATTTCTTTCATCCTCAGGGGGTTTCCTTGCTGTCAGGATGTGCATTAAAGGCCACATTTCACCTTCACACTCAACATCCACTGAAATTCAGGGGCAATGTAAATGAGGAAGTGATTTCATTTTAAATTTCATTACTGAGCATACAATTTAAAAAATTTTGAATTAACAAGTGGTTTAGCTGTGCTAGGAATCCCTGATGTTGCTAATTATCCTCTTCATATATATCCTCTGTAATAATTAGTCTTACACGTTTATTTACTGATTACATGGCATCTTCCTATTTAATTTAGTGTGCTACATCCTCTTGAAAATACTCAAAAATACGCATGTGCTTTCTCCTCAGAAAGTGATCTATTTACAGAGTTATTACAGGCTACATGCTTCTTCCTTGTATTTCAAAAGAGTCATTTTCTGTTTTCTTAGTGATAAAATTGTAGATAACTGAACACATTGGAGTTTGGCATGTGGCCTCTGCTCACTGATGACGGTCCTTTGATGATGATATCATGGAAGTATTTCCATGATGGTCCTGTACTCTTGAGATCCTTCAATTAAGATGAATATGTTGCAAAGGAACTTGGGAGCTAAATAATAAATTGGTATTAAACCCCCTAAATTAGAAAAATACATAGTTTATTAATCTATAAAAGCAGTGTTTGAATTTCTTTGAGTGAGCTAAGGAATGAGAACTTGGAATTAGTTAAAAATGCAGTTGTGGTGTTTCTACCCTGCAAGGCTTTCATTTTTAATACTTTTCAGATAACAAGCAAAATAGAATCGTAAATTTTTGTGATGAATAGTAATTTTTATATAATTACTAATTTCATTTAAAATTTACATTTGTATATCTTTAATTAAAATGCAGTGTAATGCAATTAGGCTATATTCTGCTGGTAATATCATCTAATACACACAAAGAAATGCAAATTTAAGGCTTAGTCTGTATCTAAATGTTATCAGGACTCCTTGAGGGTAATGCTCTTTGCATCCAGCTACTCCGGATATTCTTTGCGCTTTGTGAATGCTCAGTAACTTGTAGGGCCAATACCTCCACATTTCTGCAGTGAACATGCCAAACTTCATCTGGATCANGTGTAAATTAAAATAAATTATACTGATTCTATTCCTGTCAAAGGGTTTATAGCACTGATAGATAAATGAGATCAATATCAGGCATTCCATTTGCAGTCAGCTGCATTTTTGCCTTCTAACAATTTCTGAGAGTAAGAAGAAATATTTTCAGTGTTTTGAATCTATTTGTGGTTGCAGACATTTCTATTAAATATCAGGTCTCTTAGCCTGCAACCCTTGAAGAAAAGCAGGTGGGTACAGAAATAGCTGCAGTTTGTTTTCTCAGGAATTGAAATATAACCCAAGCACGTGTTTGCTTCACTAGAGA
>VZTN01009016.1:265649-296242 GCA_013400515.1 Erpornis zantholeuca | reverse complement strand
TTATTTTGGTTAGTGGTAAAAATCAGGCTCTTTCACAGTGTGGCAAGCATTTCCATCTTGTCATGTTATCATGTAGCTTAAGAGATTGGTTGTTTCTCACAGTAGTTGTTTTTCAAATGAGAATGTATTGAATGATCTCTCTCCGAGGCTTTTGGACAATTGGGTTTCACCAGAGCTCTGACTGGACTCAAGTAGGAACTGGAGGCAGCAACTGTGGCAAGAGCTGTGGGATTTGAGATGTGAGGAAACAAGGTTGGTTCTAGAGTTCTAACAGTGGTGCAGCTGGTAACAGGCCCGTGCCTCCACTCAGTGTATGGAAATCACTCAGTGGTTACCCAGGGATGCAAGAACTGCAAAGAGAAGGGAATGGAGTAGTTTGCACCTGGCTGATGGACAGGTATCCCAGTCACCTTTCCAGGGAGGTGTTTGACCAATGGCTTCAGGATCTTTCCAGGTGGGAATTTTGGCCAATTCTCAAGATTCCCCTGCCAACTCCTGCTGTGTCTAGTCCAATTTGTAAGCTTAAATTATTGTTCTGGGTGGAGTGTCCTAGAGAGCTCCTGCTGCAGAAGAGGACAAATTGAATATTTGTGTATAATCTATAGAAACTGTTCGTGCATGTGTGAAAATAGCTAGATAGAGTTAAGATAAAGGCACTTGATATGTCCTGGAGTGGTTTTGCGGGACCATGGGCCAGCTGGATTGTGAAATTCGAGCAGAAAAATTGTCTGGGTAGTCACTCACAATCCAGGTGTAAATGATATTGCAAGGGGAGCCTGGCAACAGAGGCTCCCATTGCCTCCCAGACAGACACTGGCCATCCTGGTAGAGAGCTCTGGATCCCCATATCAGTGTTACCTGGTTCCTAGATCCTAATCAGTTAAAGTTTTCTTTTAAATGACCACTCTGTTTATGAGTATCAATGCAGCAGTAAGCAGCACTGAAAATCAGTGTCCTTTCTTCATGGCAAAATTTTATCTTTAAATGGTAAAAATGTTTTATTTTCTCTGTTTCATTTCATTCACAAGTAGTTCATAAATTCACGTATGACTGCAGAATTTGTCCCCACTTCTCTCTCTCCCAGATATTTGCCACTCCTCAGATCTGTCAGCTCAGCTGCTCAAACGAGCCCTGTCTGACCTGCTCCAGCTAAAAGTGGATCTGAGGGAGCTTTAGCAATGCACCAGCTTTGCAGAGTAGTGATCAGTTAGTGTTTATTGGATTAATAATTAACATGACCGTGCTCCTCCACCTATGCATTTTTTATTGCTAATTCCATTTTGATAGTGATTGAAGGTGATTTATATTTTGTCTTAGTAAACAAACAAGACTCTCTGTTTCCCAGTCTCACTTTGCTGGTGTCTGAAATTTCCTTTGTAGACTGTTCATTCCAAAAAAAGAAATAGTTTGAAATAATTATTAGTATAGCTTGAAAAAAAATTTTAAGCTTGCTTTAGTTTATCGCTTCTGCCACTTTTATGATGCAGCCTTAATAAATATCTCATAGCTTATTGCTTTCTTTGACTTTGTTCCTAACTCCCAATAAATGAGGCTTTGAGTGATGATGCTGATGGAATAGGCAATGAAAGGCTTGTACTTTTTTTTTTACCTGCTTGGGCATGGTGTCACTTTTAGATGCATCAGACTATGGCAATAACATAGACTTTATTATCAATGTCGTTTTTCCTTATTTTTTTATTGTCTGCAAGACACAATGGTCCTCTTTTGTTTGCCTCAAATGGTATTCTGTTTCCCACTGAGCTGTATAACCAGTTTCCAGCTTTCACTTAATAACTTCTGCTTATGTTATTCATGGCTTAAATGGTAGTAATTATTCAAGTGTAAAATAAGTATGCATCCCCTGTGATAGTTTAATATGTTTTTCCACTGTGCAGTACTGTCTGTTGATTTATAATGGATAATTATAACCTATTTATATAACCATATTTAACCACATATAACCATGTTTATATAACCTTTATAACCATGTACTGCAGAGGATGAAATGGAACATACATTGGGGGCATGTGCTTTATGATTATGCATCCAGAGTAGCAGCAGAGGATAGGAATAAATGTGGGTGACTGGGGAGCTTTTTACAGCAGGCAAATATCTATGGAGTGTTTGAAGCTGATTTGACTCAGTGCAAGTCCCTATAAAAAGTGAATGATACCACACGTGAATATGTTGCCAAACCCTGTAGGGTGTTCATGTCTTACATGTGAAGGGAATTGGCTCGAGAGCTTTTCATTCTGCTTCTGCTTGGGCTAAGAAGGAAAGAAACCAGTGACAGACTTTCTGTAAGGACCAAGATGGAGTAGGCACATGATGAGTAGGGTGGCCTGATTTCATGAGGGTAGCCCTGAACTGAGAGCCACTATTTGATACTACACTATTTGTGATGTGGCAATTGCATTTGGTTTTCCCCTTTTCAAACCTCGGTGCCTGCAGCCCTGCCCTCCAAAGGGAGCCTTTGTGCTCTGTAATCCTGAGCCATCAGCACAGTTTCCAACATCTCACCAAGGCAGATTAAGAAAGATCTCGTGACATAGCTCATGTGTTCTACTGATGGGGAGACTGTTGGGGCTAAAATCCTTGTTTCCATAAATATCATGCCTGAAGACTGGATCATTTTAAACCACAGTGGAATTCCTGTGACTGAGCTAGGGGGGTGGAGCCAAGACATGCCACCTGCAGCATCATCTCTAGATATTGGCTATAGTGACAAAAAACATGTAGAGATGTGGATCTTGTTCTATGCTTCAGCAGCAACAGGCATTTTTACAGCCACTAAATGCTGTGTCTTTTGTTAGGAATCTTGTGTGTGTGGTAACCATCCAGAGCAAAAGGGAAAATTGTCTGGTACACTCTGTGTACGTGGCATATTAATAGGAATATTCTGTTAGGAAGAATAGGGGAAAAATAAATGAGGAGTTTCCTGTGTGTATATTAGGAGAGAAGCTAGTCTTTGCCCAGGTCAGTTCTACTACCTACCAACGCACAGAGTTTAGAAAGTGGTTTTCTTGTGCTCAAATGGAAAGTTTTGTATGTAAATAAAAGGATTGAATTAAAATAAATACATGGTAATCATTTTTTCTCCCTGCACAGTTAATAATGATGCTGCTAGTCATGGTGCTGATGTGTTCAGAGTTGCAAATTATTAACTAGGGCAGATGAAGATTATTTGGTGCATCCTGGCGTTAGCATAAATTTCCAGAATATTGGGATACACTGATAATTTATGTGGTAAGAAAATACTGCTTTGGACTTTTCTTGTGTTCCCCTAATGTACATCTGTAGCATAATGATGAGATATTCTGTGTGTGCCTGTTTGTGCTGGTTGCTTACAAAGAACAGCAGCTTGAGGGGCTTATCAATATTAATATACCTCCCCAAGTCTGTAGTTTCTTTCATAAAGTGAATGCTTACAGTAAAAGGCTTGGATAGAAGCTTTAAAAGAAATATATTTAGATGCAGATAGAGAGAAAAGGACTATTAAAGGTAATGTCCAGTGTATGTTTGTGTATATATTCTTTTATATGTGTGTGTTTATATAGTATATATATGCATGCATGCATAAATATATATACTCACATATACAAGTGGATGTGCAAATTTGTCCTTGCTGTCGAAGTGTAAAATTAAAGCCCAAGAGTTTGTTTCTTCAACAGCTGATGGAATTTGCCAATATTTCCAGGAGAATTTTATAAATTATGCTCATGTATGCATCAATATCAGCCAAAGATTTAGTTTGTAGTCTTCAGCAGGAATAGTTGCAAAACAGTTTGATGATAAAATTGATTGTAAAATTGCCATTCATAGGGCTGACTATAAAATTGGGGCTTCTTTGTGCTTAATTGCTCAGAAGGAATTTATTCTGTTCTAATCTTCATCTCTGTCATCACAGCTAGATGCTCTCTGGAAAAAGGAGTGTGGGGTTTCTCTTTAACTCTGTTACTTGCTGAACTTTGGGAAAAGACTTCACGAACTTTTTCTTGGGCTCTGAGATAGCCCATCTTAGTTGGGAAGTTTCTTGAAAATGTTAGCCAAGAATTCTTTGTGCCACTTCTTTGGAAATGATGCAGTCAGCACAGCCACTTCTGGAACTGATTGTCCTGGTGTTAGATGTAGCCATTGCAGTCAACCATTATGTGTGTTATTTGGACAGGTTTCTGCCAACTAGTTGCATGCAGTTTAACATGAAGAGGTTATTGTACTATTTAAAGTTAGAGGAAAAATTGTTTTAACTTGACCAAAGGGAAAGAAGTTAAACCTTTGCTCCTTATTTGGCTTTTCAAATAGCTGTGAATCTAACAGACTTTTTCACATAATGTCCCTGCAAAGATATCATTAGATCAATTGTTTGATTCCAAAAGTAGAGATAATATTTATAAGAGGAAAGAAAAGAAACAAAATCCTGGTTTATTACATTTTACAATAGTGGGGGAACAAAAACATGAATGCTTCAGCTGTGAGCCAGTAACTAATTAAGAGGTACTGCAGTTGTGCTAAAATGATGTGGTGCTGCTCATGCTCCTGGTATGTCACACTGCTTTGATGCCTAAAGAAAGGAGTTAATATGGGGTGAATTATGCCATAGTGTGTGCCCTTGCTGTTCATCTCTAAAATTATAGCCTATTACTTTGGCTTTTAAAATAGAAGGGGAAAGGTTGGTGAAGTACCTTAAGGATTGCTAGGAAAAGGATTATATCCATGTCACTTGTGTCTATATGAATACTTGTCCCCATTTCCAGTCAGATTCATATTCTTATGATCTAAATCAATAACTATATTCACTTGATGGGTGGTTCCAGCAGTGCACAGAGCCCTTGTGCTCAGGTGTAAGCAGTATGGGTGGAGCGCTGCGTAACACCAGGACTAGATTGAGGGTACTTTACTCATCGGAGTTGTGAAGCTGATCTCCACAGCCTCCCATAGAAAGAGAGAGGCTTCTCCACGGGGCATTTCCAAGTAGCTTGGTGAGTCAGCCCTTGTATCGAGCTTTCCCTGGAGGAGGGCAGCAATCTTGCAACTGTGAGGAACTGCACTGGCTGGTGACCAGTGGGTCTCTCCCTGAGTATGTGCCTATGGACTCATCTATTCCGTACAGAACAGGATACTCTGATTAGATGCTTCCACAGGGAAGGATGTTAGAACAAGTTCTCTATGGAGAGGAGGTGCAGTCTTCATTTATAATAATGTTAAATCTGAACGAGAGAGAGCATGTCATTCAAATAAAAATTAATAAAATAATGTGGTGTTGGAAGTCTGAGTTGATGCAAACATGACCTTTATGCCTGCTTTAAGTACAGCTTGCAAACAGAACACATGTTTGAGAGACTGCAAACAGTAGGAGTCAGCTGAGTTGGTTTAAATGTGCATTCCTCATGCTGTGATAATGAGCAAAATGTTGACAGAGAATTAAGCATGAGGGGTTTGTTTCTTAAACATTAACTTTTGGATGAAGCATAAATAATGAAGCAAAATATGTCCATAATTAATATTTTGTCATTCCTACAGTTCATTGAGTATTAGATCAAACTGCAGGAGGACCAGAATATTAAGTAGTTTGTTCTGCTCTTTAAGGAGCTGATATCACATTTCTGTTCACACTTCTTGTTTTTGAGGCCATAATGCAAACCTATTTAGAAATGCACAAACAGTGAAGAATTCAGCTTTATGTAGTATTGGGAGTTAATTAAGAATTATCTGCTGTTCACAAACAGCCAATTTTAGAATTATCTGGCAGAAATGCAGATTAGGTACTTGGTTTTCAAAGTAATAGTGAAGAATATGTCTTCTCTGTTGGCATTTTGAAGTATTATGCAAGTCTGTCCAGGTTTCATCTGGGATAGAATAAAATTTTATAGTCAATGGTAGGTAAATGTACGCATTCTGTAGTGGTGAAAATGGATCTGAACTTTAATTCAGAAAGAATAATCTGAACTGAGGTCTGTGAATTTGTAAATAAATGCACTTTGCATGAAAATGCTATAGATACAGATTAAAACGACATAAATATAAAAAGACCTAAAATACTTTTTATATAGTAGTAATTGATAAATGCTTCTGTGTTACTTAGAAATCGATGGTATATAGATGCTCATCAGAGGAGAGGAACTTCAATTTACATGGTTTAAATCAAATCAGAATCAAAGGGATTTATTGTCTCATTAATGACACATAGTCAACAATCATGGAACTGTAAATACAGAGTCAAAATGTTTTCTATCAAATCTCTAAACACAGGTATGCTTAGAAAGTTTTTTATTTATTAAAATGAGATATCCCAATTCCTTTAGACCTCATTAAACACCAGAACAACTTTGCAGTGTTGGAAATAAAATTATTTAGAGTCAGGGTAGCTGTTAGAGCTAAATACAAAGTTCTGTCTGCCTTTCCCAGCCTCCCAGGGAGCAGTGACCCTGCAATCAGAAGGCAGCCAGCAGTCCCATGGCTAAGATGTTCCTGCTGTCCTTCCGACCCTGTGCTCTGCTGGTCAGGACAGAATGGGCCCTTCTGTAGCCTTGTTAACTGAGGGCAGAGGGGCCTCTGATCCTCAGTGCACAGAGAAAAGAGGATACAGAGACTTAACAGGCTGTGTAAGCAGCAATGTTAATTATCCTTCTGTCTTCTAAATACAGCATTTAGGAATTGATAAATTAATTCGGGGCGGGGGGGGGAATGTGACACTACAGTGTTTCAGGGACAGTGCAGCTGAGAAGTTTTTTTATATTAGGGTAATCTAGCAAACAAGCTTAAAATCCTTGATAATTCTATGGGACCCCATGCTGATCAAAGTGGTATAGTCTAGCCATTTATTACAGCAGTGGCTTGTGTTGCCTTCTGTAATGTTTAATATTTGGTGAGTTCAGGTCATTAAAAGAACATAATAACCTTGGATCCACATCTCCAGTTTAAGTTATAATAAGCAGGATGCTGTCCTGGAGAGCTTGAAATCTGATGCAAATGAAGAACCTTTAAAGTGAGTTTCTCCATTTGCAGCTTTGTAGACCATGGCTTGCAGTTCTTATACCAAATCACACTAACGAATTGAATCTTTCTAAAATGATGTCAAATTCTGTTTCATTTTTTATCTTGCATAGGGTGAGATGGTTGCTTTTTCAATAGCAAACAGAATGTAAGATCAAAGAGAGCTCTATGACTCAAATGTTCCAAGTATTGATATTGTGCATTAACCCATCTATTTCCAAGTGTTCCTTGAAATAATCTTTGCATCTGTAAGAGTTACCAAACCAGAGGCAGAACGAATTAAATGTCAGCTCACTCAGGTGGCTTAATGGAATATTAGAAATAAATATGCCTTCAAAGCCCCAGTAAAAGCATGCAACTTTCAGTGTGTTGTCTTCTTCCTGATTTTAGTTGTATGATGACAGCACCTAGTGATGCTGGACCTAGTGAAACGTGGTGTCTGAGGAAGCTCATATTAAAACACAACACTTGCAGTGTGGTATGTGTGGTGGAACCATGAAAGACACCTAGGGAACACCTAGGGCTTGCAGTAATGCATCCAAAACCACCTAGCAAGCCACTGGCAGCACTGGAGAATATGTTTTAGAGGTGTTTCCTGCTGGAACGACATATGGATTTTTAAAATCATGGCTAGTGCTTATTTTGAGCTTCTTTTGGGGTGGGTAGGGGTGGAACTGTTTAAAAAGTTGCTACAGTCTCTCATCGATAGAAGAAGGTGAGGAGTTCGCACTGTTTCAGCATGAGCAGCTCTACACCCACAGTGAGCCCATCACACCCTGTGAGTAAAATGGGCTGCACCTGAGCTGGTGCTGCAAGGCTGCCCAGCTACACAGGCAGGATGACAGGAATCAGAATTGACTCTCTTGGATGCTATAACCCCTTCTAGTTTTATTAATTGTCAGTGTAGTTACACTGACCTGGGGTCTCAGAATATTGCTGATTAAGAGCAGAAATAGTAATTATGGATTACATAATTGTAATTTCTACTTGAACTTCAGCTGCTTATTCTGATGAAACTGTATTGTAATTGTAGGATTGGATTCATTTTTATCCTGTACTTTTGACAGTGATAGATTAAACATAAGATAGGAAAACATGAAAATTGTGGAGAGCTGAATCTTCAGCTAGCTGTGAGGGGCTTTGAGCAAAAGGACTGATGTTATGGTTAATGATAGTTATAAGCCTTTTAATATAACTCAGAATGATTTGGAGGTCTCCATAAAAACACTGACTTCTGGCATCTTCTAAACACTGTAAACAGCCACTGGGTTTTTGAAAGCAAAGGAGCTCCCTTCTGTCACTGCTCTCTCTTCTCTCATGGGATTCCACCCTAGGAGTAAGTACTCTCTTCTTTGGATGTACTGGGTTTGTATTTTTTGAAATGTGGCTTTTCTGAGCACGTAACTGCCAGCAGTTGGGGGATTCTTAAAGCACTTGCAGTAGGTCTGTCTAAAGCAGCAGTACATTAGTATTGCAGCTAGTGAAGCCAGCACTGATCTGGATTTGTTCACTGTGCTGCATAATTTAAGTCTGATGTTTATACCCTTCACTGTCAATTTAAAATGTAGCATATATTTTCTGGTGCTTTGTGTTATTTATTCCTTATGAGCTTTTTAAATTTAGTAGGGTAAGTAGAAGGCCACTCCCTCCACAGAATGAATGCCAAAGAGTCGAAATTTTTCAAGGAGACTGAAAATAGAAGCTGGGCTGAGGTGCTGAAGAGCTCGCAGCAACAAAGGTCATTTGTTCTCCTGATGAGCACAATACCTTCCACCATCCCTGAGGTCTCCACACTACTTTTCTGTAAACCTGATTCCAGCTGTAATGGAATTTCATTCTCTCTTAAAGTTCTTTGGTACTTTATTTCCAGTTGCCATCTGGCTCATCAATTGTGTTAGAGTAGGAGGAGGAGCTGTTATCTGCACCCTGCTGTTTCCTGCTCTCTTCACTGCATCCTGGATAGCCTTAGGCTTCTCTTTCTCCCCTGTATTAACTTATTGCAAATTTGTTACTTGGGTCTCTGTGTCCTAATCATATTCTTTCTAGCCAAATAGACTGAAGGAACCTTATGGCATGTTTGCTGTCTTTTTCCACCAATTCAAAGAGAGGTGTTAATCATCTTGATTAAGGCCAGCTTCATCCTCATAAATTCTGGCAAAAAAGAAGGATCATCCACCTTGCTTCTGATCCCGTAGTGGTAAGGGCTGATGGCAGGCATTTTGAGTAAGGAATTATTCACAGATTGTTTGTCCTTAATCGTGCTTTGATGATATGTGAAATTCGCGATAGTGAAGTGATGTGATTGTGAGGTGTGAGAACGTTTAGGGGATGTTTTGAGGATGAATGCATTCATATTTGTGAGGCATTACCATCTGGTGGTGCTGAAAACCAACCAAATTAAACATTGATATTTACAGTTTCATCTTTAGTAGTTTTTTTCTGACATGTTTACAGAGAATTGGGAATATATTGGAATATATATGGTCATGAATCAGTGAAGAAAATGTTGAGATTTTAATACATGATCAAGTTATTCTTAAACATCTGCATTTGCTGACCCTCTTCCATTTTCTCTTTGTTTTTTAAAGGCAACAAATTAATATGAAACTGAAGTGTGTAGTGGTTTTTTCTCCTCTTTCATCCTATTTTTTTTCTTATTTTTCTTTTATATTTTCTTATTTTATTTTTTTATATATTCTTATTTTTTTCTTTCTTCCATTGATTAGTGTAACCAGGGGCAGATTTTGCAGTAGCCTGTAGTCAAATCAAGTTCTTTCTGTCTATAAACAGAAAAGTTCTTGTACACATGTTGTCTGTATAGTCTCAGTGAGAATCATGTAAGATTTAAGTGCCCTTGGAAGATGAAATGCCAGACCTTGCTCATGCATCAGCTCTTTAGCATAATTAAAGGACGAAAATGTATCATACTGTTTTATGAAGATATTTGAATGCTAAGTGAGGAAGGCTTCAATCTTTTTTCTTTTTAATTACATTGTAGCATGAAGGTTAAATCAGACAAATTATAAGACTCCTATGCTTATGCTTAACATTTCAGTTACATATATCCTGGTTTATGTGACTATTTAATGATGACAAGTTTTTATATATTCATGTGCCATTTTATTTATGTGCATATACACAAATATATCAATAGCAAAAGACAGTTAAAACATTCAGCCTCATGATTTGTGGAAAATCTGTTGCTTTTCTGTTGGCAGCTTTGTATTAAATGAGTGAATTGTTTATAAGTGACACCACTGAGTGCTGTAAAGACATACACGTTGTTACACCAACTTTCTGAACTTTTGTCTTAGGAGTCTGGCACCTCAGGGATTCCCTATGTGAATATGTTCCTGTGACATCTCACCAGGAAATGGAGAACACTTCACTTTTCTTTTTTGTATTTTGTTTTAAAATAGAGAAAAAAGTTACTGAAAATCTGTATTAGTGGTGACTGGGAATGCTCTGCAGTCTCCTTGCATGACTTCTGAAAATTAAACATGTCCCCGGGCAATCTGCTTCAGATTGAAGGGCCTGAGAAGATATTTAGCTAATTCTATGTAAGATTATTTTATTGCCAGTTTTACATAAATATAAATCTTTAGGAAGTTGTGTGTTACTTCTTAAGAATGAGATTAGTTAGGATTTGCATGCAATTTTTAACTTTAATATAATTAATCCTCACACATGATATAGAGGTCATTAAGAACAAAGTAAGTGTGAATTCTCCATTAGTAGTGTGGGAGGCTACTGTAGTTGCTTTAGCATTCAACAAGAGAAGGAGTAAGATTTTTGGAGATATTCAATGATTAATTTAGTAAATGAGGAGAATCTAACCTGGTTTCAGACACGGTGAGAGAAGCACACTTCTTCCTGGTTTTCTTCATAGACAGGAGTCTGTAAGGACTTGTTGAAAAGTTTTCAGTTGCTTATGTTTGTAGCAACTCTTTTCTATCCTTGCATCCCAACTTGTCTTTTATGCTGACCATAAAAAGTTAATTTTGTTTGAGTGCAGACACTTCTGTGGTGGAACCATAATGCAGGAGAGGAAATGAAGAAAAACATCATTTCCAATTGCGGCTGCAGAGAGAATTTAGATAGACGGAATGTAATTACATAGATTGGAATCTGTCCAGTGTTCCAGGTCTAACAGCTCTATAATGAAATAAAAATCTTCTGTTTACAAATATTTTATTATCATGAGTGCATCCTACACTCTGTTCCAATCAATTTCAGTATTACCCAAAAGAAATAAATGACAGCCTGATGCTGTGAGTGGGAGTAGCATTGTAGGGGCATTCTTTTATTGATTTTTTTGGTGATTTTTACCTTCTGAACTATGAGATCTAATTTGTCAAATTTCATTTTTCTATTTTTTCATAATCACCCCTACAGCAGATGAAATCTTACTCTGCTGATCTAAAACAGGTGGTTCATTACAGGGAAGACAGGTCCAGTGGGCTTTTTTTCCTCCCTGTCTCTCATAAGGGATATTAGGGAGGCAGGAATACTAACAGTTTGGTATTTGCCTTCTGTTGCAATAAACTAGTCATGATTTAAATCAATTTCTCATTCCTTACTGAGTTTCTCAAAAAGTAATCCTGAAGGTCAATGTAATTGTTTTAGCTGTTGAAGTATTTCTGGTTAGTGTATGGAGATCTTTATCTGGAAAAGTAAGTGCAGTGCAGGATTTGAGGGCAGAAATAAGAATTTAATTGGAGTCATCAGTATGTTTTAATGAGCTCAATCTGTTCTGGAAGGAGATTCTCTCTGGTGTGTTCTTGTGCACACAATAGTGGAGCTGAGGGAGGAGTGGTTACTACAGTGAGTATTGATAGCCATTGAGTAAACAGGTTGATAAATCCAGCTGGCATTTGTGATGGATGGGAACTCACTCCCAGTGCTTGAAATAACTCAGTCTGCAGTGCTGTGTCCTGACAGACCTTCCCTCAAGGAAACTTGCACTCAAACTTGAAGAAGGTGATCCAAACAAGAACGGAGCCTTTATTATTCTACACTGTGAATACTGTGTTCAAAAATGCAAGACATCAAAAAATTCATTGACTTTCATTAGCAGAGAAGCACCTAATTCTTTTAAGCTGATAGAAAAATTGGTTTTCAACATTTCAAAAAGGAAATTAATTTCTAACCTGAGGAGCTGAAACCAAAATTTCAGCCTTAGAATATCAGAAGTTCCATTTGGAGAAAACGGGCAAAAAAAAAAAGGCAGTAAAAGTGTTAATGGACTGTGACATATGGAGGGTAAGGCTGCATTTTTGGGTGAGATTTATGGCCTTAAACTTTGTGTGTTGGAGCCTTTCACTCTGGTGCTGGTGGTATAGTCCTGAGTGGTGGTTTGGTAACTCTTACAGATGCAAATCGGTGTGACCCAGTAGCACCCAGGGGTGCCAAGTCTCCAGCTGGCTGTTTTCCCATGCTCCGTTTATGTGTTTAGATCTGCAAGCCAGTAAATAGAGCGGGAGGAAAGCAGCAGGCACAGGTTCCTTTTCCATTTCTGCCCAAAGAAATGTCTTCAGATGAAGCCATCTGACAAAAACAAAAGCCCCCACATACCATGAATGGGTGTACACCTTCATATAATTCTTTCATAAATAGTTAATCTCCCCAAACTTCCAGGAGTTATGGAATAACTATAAAATTAAGGTGATTACATTATCATTAATTAGTATTTCCCTGATGATGAAAATCTGTATCTGCAGATGGTGATTGGTTTATTATATCTGATAAATACTATATGAGCTTCAGGTTAGTTGAGAATGGTGTAAAAGCATATAGATTAGGAGACTGATGTCTTTGTAATATTTCTCATGATAAATTATAGCCATGGTGGTTTTGTTTGTTTTTAATATACTATTAAATGTCATCCTGAACACGTCTTCAAAGATTATTTTCCTGAAGGCATGATAGGTACAGCTGTATTAGTAAAGTTACTACACAGACCCTTTCACTTCATTCAGTAGTATATATTCAGCCTTAAGATTTCTGTAAATCTGCAGGATTTCTGTAAATCTGCATGATTAAGATTTCTGTAAATCTGCAGGATTCAAATCCCAGGGTTTCAGTAGGATGTCACTCCCCTCTGTGTTCTTTGCTATTCTCTCTTTTGCTCATGTTTCCTTCTTCCAGTCCCTTAGTGTAGAAACCAATTCTAAATATGGTAGTCCTTGGTAGGACCTTCCCAGAATGTTTTAGGATTACAAACTCTGCTTGAAAGAATGGCAGAAAGAGAAGTACTGGGGAGAGGGAAGAGAACACCCAAAATCTGCCACGTGCCCAGCAGGATGATGGCATCAGAAGGCTTTAGGCCTGTGGTTGGTTGGTTGCCATCTCTCCACAGTACATGTGCTAGCAAATTAATGGTTTTTCTGCCCACCCACCAAACTCAAAATTCTGATCAGGCCACCATGTGCTTTCTTGTTCATGTTCTCCACAGACTGCTGCAGGGACAGACATTGTAGATTTGCCTTTTGTCAGATGGCTCCGGTGGTTTGAACCTTTGCACTCACTCAGAATGAAGTTGTGTAGGAAGTTGCCTTTTTTTACAAAACCTCCATTAGACTCAGTGGGAGTCTTCAGCATTAATGGCTTTAGGAAGTGTAATCTCAAGCCTATAGTCAATTTTATAATCCTACTGCAGTTAAAATTCTGCCTTGTGCCCTTTAATCCTTTTACCATTCCTCATCTTGGAATTAACTTCCGTCTCCAAAGTGAGTCTGTCAGTTGAAAGTCACTGTACATTTTGTTTAAGCTACTTGCAAAATTTTTAATTAGAATAGTTTAAGAACTGAATCCCTCCAAAGATTTTTCCTTCCCTTGCTTTTTTCATCTGTTGTTTAGGATTATGCAATTTTCCAGGGAAATACCATTTTGGAAGACAGAATGAGGTTAGCAGTACAAACTTCATAGTGGATTTAGGGAACATTTGCTAAAAAATAAATTTCAGAAAAAGTCTCAAGATAATATTGCTTTTATAATTCTTGCACTACTAATCATGGGTTTGAAAGAAAGTAATTATTTTGTGTTGAAAGTTCCTGTGATGATACTGTGATACTCAAAATATGATAAAATTTTTTAATGGAAAAATGCACATGTATAGAGATAAAGCCAGTCACTATATAAGCTATAAAGTGAATTGGATGCATTTTTACAATTGTATTTACAAATTTACAGAGCAGGGTATAATATTGGTTCTCCAAAGAAGCGCATACATGTTCTAACTTATTTCCTCATGCCCAAAATAATAATGGTTTTAAAGAAATTAAAAACTTGAATCATTACCTTCCTTTTTCTGTTCCTCAGGCCACACCACCTCCAGGCTTAAGACTTTTCCTGTCAAGGCAGCTTCAAAACTGACATTTTTGATATAACTGTATTTCCCTTCTTTTCCAATTGCCTGGAAGGCTCTAGAAGCAGAACTTTTCAGAAAACCTAAAGGAGTTAAGTCCATAGATAGATACTGGGCTTTCACTTAGTTTTGGAATAAATCCTGAATTATTTAAAGGACCCTGAGGATGGGAATTTGTGATAAAATGCAAGCATCAGGTGCTTACAAACTGATAAATTTGAACTTGAAAAGACAAATTTTGGAAGGGGAAGAGTTTCACATCTGAGGAATTTCACATTTCACTGGTTATAAAATCCAGATATTACTGTGTGGTGCATGGATACATGAGGAGTATGTTAGAATTTTGTGGAACATATAAAACTTTTGCAAGATCATGTAAACTGCTTTTTTAAACTGCAGAATTGTATGACTAGATTTGTCTCTCAGAGATGTTACTTTTATTTTTCTCTATCTGAGGAAAATGTAACAATTACAGATTTTCATTTGCCAGGGCATGTAGGTACCATTTAACCAACTCTGCAATTGCCAGAACAGGAAACTGTCATTAAGTCAGTGATGAAGCAAACTGAAGTGCTGTTAGGCAGACTAATAGTGGCTTTTTTGGAGACCTCTTATCTTTACAAGCTAAATTGACTGTCTTGTTGAGAGGGAGAGAGGGAGAGTTGGCTGGGGTCAAGGCATTTCATAATAAGCTTGACAACTTCTGCAGGAAGATTGTCTCCCTTACCTGCTGGTATCTCTCAGTGTTAATGTTCGAGGTACTGTGGTTATTAAAGATCTATAATAGCATTTTAATCCTGCTCCACAGCTCTTTTACAGTTGAATTTTCACCATTCTTTTTAGTAGGGGACCCTTATGCTTTCTTGGAAGGCACAAGGTTAGGTTTAACTCAGATAAGTTCTTAAGAAAATTCCTGCAATGGTAAAATAAAGAAAAAGATAATTCTGAAAGCAGATTGGGTCATACTGTAGTGTTTAGTCTTCATTTAATTTGAAATTCATGTAATTTCCAAGCCTTTCTTCTAACTTCCTTGATAACTTCAGCACACCTTGGTAACTGCAGCTCCAGGCATGTTGTGCTAGGTGCATGGTATTGGTTTTGTGCAATCCTTTTGTGAGAGCTGAGAGCTGACTGGGCCATTTCAGATGCATCAGCACTGGGAGTGCTTCACAGATGTGGCACTGCAGCAAGGACTGCTGGCAGCTGGGAAGCATAAGAATGGAGAATGCACCTGTAGGTACAGGCAGAATTTTACACTGAGCAGAAAAGTAATTGTTACTGCCCAAATTATATTTGTATTTCTATAATACCAACTTGTTCTATGTTATAACTAATCCATATTTTGACAAAAAACCCTATTCTGTATGTTTTGAGTGTCTTCTTGATGCTAATATTTCACATGCATAGGCCACAGACATTTTCAGGTTAATAACACTGTACTTGTGCCATATCGTTCCACCCTCATGATGTTTCTTTTGCATGCAGTCTCTGGTATTCCACATGGAAATGGTACAATCCCATCTCTTTTTTTAATGCACAGTCTGTGTTTTCACACTGAAGCATTTCAAAATACCCCCAACCTGCATCCTTTCCTGGTAAAACCAGCTGGTTTCCCCAACATTTTCATAAATGAGTAAATTTCATTTCAGGCATGCACCAATACCTTACAGTAATAAATTAGTCTCATAAAGTCAGCTATTTATAATGCAGTAGTATCTGGAAGCCAGTCAGTAATCAGTCTCTGCTAAATTTATTAAACTATAGCTCTTCTCTGGAATCAGGAGCACTCCTACTAACTTGCTCTGCCTGTAAACAATGTCCTGAGAGTTATGAGAGCTTTAGATGAAATCAAACTCAGTCCCTTTCTTTTGAATGATGGTATAGACACTCAGTTTTTATTAGTACACCTACTATGTTTTGTTAGGATAATCTCATTTGAGATTAAAAGTGTTTTCCCTGACATAAAGTGGAAGGTCTGATAGTCCAGCAGCTGCCCTTTTAAATACAGATGCCACTGACTCCCATGGGAGTATGAGGAGCTAATAAACACCACCAGGAGCCATTTGCAGGTTTTCTATGAATCAGTGTGTAAATACCTGTCACGTGAGGCCGTATCAGTCTATCAATTACAGTGAAGGCAAAGGGGGAAGAACAGGTACACCAGGTTAGAAGACAAATAGCTATCATCAAAAAGAGCTTGTCTGTGCTCACTGCAGGACTTCAAAGAGGGACAGGATGATTTCCTTCCCCAAACACAAGCACTGAAAAGAACTGTGCACAAACTGATAGCAAGTATTGCTCAGGCTTGTAGTGCACATGTGCCTGAGCACATCCTCCAGGAGGGACATCTTCCTTGGTACTGACTTGCTGCCTCTGCAGAATCTGGGTTCTGTCAGTTTGCCTTGCAACTTAGACAAGCTCTTCAGTAAAATAAGAAGTAATTATTTAATCAGTATTAGGCACAGTCATATGGGCAATAATTGAAGCAAATATTACAAATAAAACCCCAAAAGACCTCCTGATAATTCCAGGAATTTTTTTCCCCAAAAATGTGCTGGTTTTCACTGGGCAATCCTGTCATCCTACTCACAAGCTCAATGGTAACTCTTCAGCAAACTGATCATTGGGGTTGTTGGCTGAACATTTTTGCAGATACAATTTTTCAGGAGGTTGCATATCTGCTTCTGAAGTCTCTAATTTTCAAATCCTTACTGTATTCTATTATCTTTCTTGCCTTCTTCCTACTTAGACAAACTTAAGGAAAAGTATTGAGATCTAGAAATCTGCTGTGTGCTCTTGAAAATTTCACCCATATTTGGACATCAGTTTTGTTAAACCTGTGGTCTTCATGATATTCTGACCTTTTGATAGAAACTGTTTAAAACTTACATGGATATAGGACTCAAAAATTCCAAACATTGAACAAGGCACTGGTCCTTCTGCCTCTCTAAGGGCAGGCTGTCCTCCCTGCAGAGTTCTGCTTCCACTGAAGTCCTGCTGAGTCTTTTCCTGCTCCTTGTGGATTGTTGGCTCGTGGCAAGTGGCAGCACCACTCACTGTGCCTGCACACAGACCAGCACTTGCACGCTCACAGCTTTGGCAGCTTTCTGACTCAGCAAGAGCTCGTGCTCTGCTCTGCCACAGAATAGCAAATTGAGTCCTCTGCAGTGTGGGAACTGAAAATTTACTGCCTTACAGTTTCTTTTGAACTACTTTGGTGTTGAAAAATACATCTTGCTTCACCAGCTTCTTAAATTACATGTATTTTTCTAGCTTTGGTCTGTTCTCATATATGTTGGGTTCTAGCCACTCTGTGATTTCAGCATTAGGCTAAAGGACAGTTTAAACCTAACAAAATTCTGTAAAAATAATTACACTTTGGCCTGCAGACTATGGCATTCACTCCTGCTACCACAGTTAAGCAAAGCTTGGACCATATGTGTGTTTGTCAGGTAAATGAAGAAAGAGTGAGTTTGTTGAAGTGTTTTATTTTTGTCAGGTGAATGGGAAAATCAGTGCTGCTGCTGTCTGAGAAAAGTACAGGAGTGCCTGTAGCCTCATTGTGTTTCACAATCCAGATTATTTTCCCAAATCAGTAAGACAGTTGATGGTACTACGGAAGGACTATTGAAGTCTCCGTACTAACACTGTTCAAGAGAAAACATTCACCGCCCTCACTGGAGGAGAAGGCCCTGTAGGAAAATCATCAGTAACAAAAGCTCTTTGACCAAACACACTCCATACTAATGAGAAAATTGAGACATGAAAAGAGCCATCTCTGAAATGTCAAAGAATTGGTAAATAAATGAAACTATTTCTGAGCCCAAATGGTCTAAATAAGGTTTATATATCAAAGGTGACAAATACTGGTTTTATGCAAAGAGTTCTGACATTGTTTATCCTGGAGAAAACATTTTTCTGTTGCCGTTATTACTCTGCCTGCTGTGCAAAGACATGATACCTCTCTTCTTTGGGTCTGTGGAGCTAGGGACAGAAAGGTTTGAATTTGCAGAAGTTGCAAAATGAAGATGTGTTTTTTATATAATATTGGGCTAAATCTCCTGTCATTTACACTGATTTAGGATTACTGTTAAAATGATAGAGCCAATGTCTGGAGACACAAATTTCAGAATTTGCACTGTGCCAGTTTTACTGCTCCAAGCAGACAGGATATTTTCTAGTGCACTAGGAAAAGTGCATGAGAAAATAAATGGGCACGAATCCAGTCTATCAGAACTGAGGTTGGACAATTTAGATGCCTGCAGTGCCATTCATTATGGGTTGGCTTCTGTTAGGTGCAGGGAGCAATCCATTAAATGATTGCAAAAGAACAGTGAGCTTTTTTAAAAGACAGGCTGTAGTGTGCTCGGCTAAAAGCTGTGCTGGCCGTAGGAGTTTTCACTTATACCTCATTCGACCCACACGGATTGCTTCGAAATTTCAGCAAGAAGGTTGCTACCCCCATTCCATTATTAGCTGGCATAATAAAAACCCTGGCATATTATTGCAACTGAAACCTACTGGAAAACTAGGAATTCCAGTATATTTTTAGGAACAGAAACCATACTGGTTTTGACCTAACATAGAGATTTCCTCTGCATAGATTTTCTGCATAGATTTTTCAGAATATTTTGCAAATGTTTATCTTAAGTCTTTGAACATATTTTGTATCAACCCTGTTTCCCTGAAGGAACAGACTTAAAATGTGTATGTAGAAATAGGGGGAGGACAGTGAGGAGTTCTCTGAGTTAAATAAAAGTGATGAAGGTGCTTCAAGCCATGACCAGCTCTAGACCTGTGTCTGTGTGTGTCACCAAATGAAGTGCAGTCATCACAGTCTGAGGTCCTCTGGTTGAGGACCCAGACTGAAGCCTAACCCTCTGTGACTGGTCTGTCCCCAGTCATTGGGGACCTGCCCCCTCTCAGCCCCACCTGGCACAAGCAGCACAGGCTGTTTCTCAGCTGCTGGTGGTCAGAGAGACTCTGGTGGCTTTCTGGGCTTTGGGGTGCAGGAGTGGTACTGATGACAGGTCACAGGTCTCTGTTGATGATAATATCAAACCTGCCTCCACTCACCCTCTGCCAGTCCTTCCTATGTCCTTTTTGCCTTTCACAGCTTCTTTTAAAAGGTACAATACTTTGGCTTTTTGTCCTTGTTTCTAATCTCTTTACTGCAAGATCCTTTCAATTATAAACAATATGGAGAGTGTAAAAGTGTAAAGTATCACTAAGCAATGTTACCACTTTGTTAACTGCAAACAGGATGTTAATGAATGTTAACCTTGACTGCAGAGAAAGATGCAGCAGGTTAACTTCTATAGGTTTTAAAAGTGGTAAGCAAAGGGAGAACTACAAACACTGTCATTAACATTAAACTGGTTTCAGCTTAGTCCAGTTTAAGACAGTTTCTGATGGTGTTAGGAAAAGACAAATTGAGCTGTGTATTGCAACCTGTAATTCCCAAGTATTTTACATTGTAACCTCATCAAAACAAATAAAATCTTGCTAGCTGACTTAAGCACTGGCCAGTAAAGACAGCATATACTCATTGTGTCCTGGTCCAGAGCACAGTCCTTAGAACCAGCAGAACTCACTTTTCATACCCCACGGAGGGATGGCGGGGGAGCCCTGCCCTGCCACTGCACTGCTGCCATCTGGGAAGGCCTCCTCCACTGCCCAGGCATCTGTGCACTGCAGGGCTGGCATGAACTTCCCACTGAAGCATCTCCATTCTGGGGCACAATTTGACACAATAATGTCAAAGATTCTGATGATAAGTCAGAAAATTTAAGTCAAGTGTTAAACTTACACAGGATTTCTGAATGTCAGTCCTGTAACATTTCTTCTGATCAACATAGTCTGCTGATTAGGTTTCCTGTGGCCAGAATTTGGAAGAGGGACAGGGAGCAGCCAGTGTGCTGTGCTAGCAAAAGCAGTCTCAAACTGGAATTCTTTTATGGGATCAAAAGTTATTATTGAAATGTTTCACAGCTGTATGTAATACATGTACACTGAGAGATAACATAATATTGCCTTATATTGTCTTAGGGATGTTGTGCATATATCTTGCTCTGGGATGCAGATTTTTTTTCTTTAGCCTAAAACAAATTTTATACAAATATTTAATATTTGGCTTATTCATTTGCATACCTACCACGAACCAGAATAATACATAAATGATAACTGTGGGGTTTGTTAGATCGAGTATTGTCTTCATCCCAGAATTTCAGACTCAGTAGCAAGGTTTCTCTGCCTTATATAGGCACTGAGGCATTATATCCTAAATCGTTTAGCTAAGAGAAAAGCCTCTATAGATGTTATTCTCGTGTACACATTTTCCAGACTAGCATTATATCATGTTGCAGCTGTTAAATTTCTGCTAGGTTTTAGTTTTGTTGGGGGTTTTTACAGGTAAAAATAAGGAGATAGCTCAAGTTATTTTGAACTTCAAACTGTTATTCCTGTATAGCAATATTACACTTGGCACTGCAGTGCTGAAAGCCAGCCCAGTGATTTACTAGTGATATCTTTACACTGATGCTAAGTTTCAGACTACTTCGTAATACTTTCATATTCTGTGAATAAAGTGCAATTTTGAATGTGTTCATTGGGGCATGAGAGATTGTTGTTTATTCTCTCTATATGCCATCATCTGCAAATTGCTTAGTAGCATCAGTCAAGGTTACATAAATGCTAAGGTTTTCTCTAAAGCAGCAGAAGCAGTGTTAAAAAAAAGAGATAACAGTAGAAGGCTTTCGTTTGTGATTGTAGTGCTGTAGAGATCCTGTCTGATTACCAAGTTAAATTTGTTGTAAATGCAGATTCTGTTCAGAGCCTTTTAAGATTTACTGGTTTTTTAATATGAGGTTAAGAAATTGGTATTCTTGAAGTAAAATACATCCTGATACACTGAGGATTAAAACTGGATGGCTGATACTGCTAATCTCTGTAGCCACAAGACCGAGTGCTCTGATGGGCACTGCCACCCAGAGTGCAACAGCATTGGGTCTGCTCAGGAATAAGCTCCTAAACCCCAGCAGCTCTCAGTCTGCATCGGAAGCACCCAGATGCCCAAGAGCAGGAGCACACAGTGCTCTGATTTTAATCCCCACCCACAGAGGCTTCCAAGATGGAGTGTGTGTGATGGTGGGTCCATAGACCGTGCCAGGAGCCTGCCTGGTGTGTGTTAAACTGAACCTGTTGGGCCAGCAGTGAGTGTGACACCGACTGTCCTGCTCCTCACTACTGGAGAAGGGTGCAGTGCACTGGCAGAGTGAGAGCACCAGCACAAGCCACGCTTGAGTATCTGCCATGGTGACCACGGCAGCTCTACCCCAGGGCCAGCCTGGGTTCAGTAACAACTATGGGCTTGTAGGACTCCTTGTGGTCCTACACTTGTGGTGATCTGGACCAAAATGGTCTTTATCGGCTGTTCCTAATTTAGGGAAGCATGAAGAGAATAAAGTCTTGGGTTCAGCAACCCTTGATTTTTTACTTCACATGCTCAGCAGGGTGTTGTAAAGATAGGAAGCTGTTTCAGCACGTGGCAGGACAATTCATGTCTTTGCAAAACGCTACACTGACACGTCCTTTTTCATCTGAGGGATATTCTGCTGATTAGACATTTTTTCAACAGTAGCCAACAAACAAACTTTGCAGCTAGCAAAACCAACAATTTATTCAGCTGGTGTGGATTTGTTTTTTCTCTCTTCTGTGTTAAACTTCAAAAAATAAATTAATACTGGCATTGAGGCCAGTCCAAAATTTACATGGTATTTCAGTCCTACTCAGTTAACTTTGATCGCTTATGTAAGACTGAAGTAATATATGTTTGATGTGGGACTGTTGGCAGGAGGATATGAATGTATATTTAATTATCAAAGAACTCTGTCATCCCAGATTGATATATCCAAAGACGTCTTTCTCCCTTTGATGGCTATTCACGTTTTCTACCACCTGAATTTGTTTCCATCTTAGCAAAATGAAAAAGAATCAAAAGTCTCTTGATCTAAATCTTTTATTTGTACTGGACTGAAAAGGTATTGAGTTGCTTATATGACAATCAGTACCTGACAGATGTAACATCTCTTTCTAATGCCCTTTATGCAATGTTTCTTAATGTAAAAAATAGTAAAACAAAGGAAAGAAAATCTGGGGCTTTGGTTTACGTTCTTGTCTTGCTAAAGATGGTGAAGAGTTGAATTGTCACAGGTGAACTGAGACTACATCCTGCAGCTAGAGAATGTAAAGAGAATTTAAAATCTTTAAAAAAAGTCTTACATAGTATTATCAATTCCTATATAAAATAATTTAATATTTTAAATACTTTTTAAATAATTTATTTGTATTTAAAACTAACTTTTAAAAATTTTATGTTTGGAACCTTTTTGGCATTAACACTTAAATAAGTTTTTTTTTAATATTAAAAAGTTTTTTAAATATTCCATACAATTCAATATAAAAACAGAAAAAGTAATATACATTGTTCACACATAGTATTGTACATGACACCTGAGCTCTAGAGTGAGCTTTTGAATTTGTCAGGCAAGTCATAGCTTAGTTCTGGTGAACCACTTATTCTCTCTCTGGACTCTAAGATTATAACAGATCTTTACCATCATTATGTAGTCTTTAATATTATATACACATACTGTATAGAGTATTTAATTTCCATCTCTATGCCCAGAATTGTAAATAAATACTTTTTTTCACAGCTTTTAGATCAAAATATTGTTTAGCGCATACACAAATATATATAAGACACACACAAGTTGACAAGAACCATACCGATTTTGCTCAGCTCAGTTACAGGAAAATTTAACTCAAAGGTGCCAAATAACATAATGGGAGAGTCATTCTTATATTTCAAATGTATCATAAACTTATTACTAAATGTTTACAGGTTGTGTCAACAGTAGGAAAATGAGGGTTCCCTTGTCCCCTTGGTGCATTTCACTGACCCTGCCAATGATAAATGCAGTGTGGGCAGAATGCTGGTTTCTCACAGCCCCTTTGTCAGCACCTGGAGCTCTCTGACAGTGTTGCCAATTCACTGGGACAGACTGACAGCACCTCACGTAAGGCCAAACTCTCCACTTTGTAAGGGGAGGCATGTCTGTCACTGAAGATGAAGTTTACTGTCAAATTGTAACTTGCTTTCTCCACCCTCCTGTATTCAGAAAGATGATTTCTACAGATACTGTAAACAGATTTGGGTGGAAAGAGGGGGACTCTCATGCTTCCTATACCACATGCATCATGTACTATGATTGCAATAGTTGTGTCCAACTGTGCAAGGCAGTCCTCAAAAGTCTTCATTTTTTCTTTGAAAAGCTATTCTCCAAGAGGACCCCAAAACTTTACAAAGGCTAAATGGAACACTCTACATAGCTATTTAGGGATACTTGCAGCAAGAAAAAATACCAGTGCAAATAAACATTCTTATCAGGAAGCCTAGCCTAGAAAGATTACCCAGAAGAGGAGCACATGCCAGGTGATATGTGCACTTACAAATTAACAAAACTCACATTTCAGAGTCTGTACTCAACGTTTCTCATTCATATGCAATCTATAAACTAGAAACTATTTGCAGGAATTATTACATGGCTTATTCTTAATAGTTGTTCCTGAAAACATAACTTCTTCACAAGTAACTGACACATGGTTTCAGGATGAAGTTACAAGAGGGTTTTGAATGTTTTGCTCGTGTCTTTGCAGTGTGAAATTTTGAATGCAACTTCAGGAAAACAGAATTCACAAACTGAGATATAGCCTGCCTTCCTTTCACTCCTCCTGCCTGATCTCAGGCATGAAGATGCTTGGATAAGGTGTTCAATCAGCTGAAGAATGGTACCTGGGGTGACTCTGGCCTTGCTTTACATGAAATTTGATTCTTCTGCTTTCAAGGGAGCAGACTCTGAGAAGGAAATTGTTACCTAGGGAGGGTAAGAATTTCAGCCACTTAACTTTAATCAATCTTAAGATATAAACTGGGGCCTTGAGTTTATTTCACAGAAAAACATGGTAAAACACAGTAAAAACAACAGGCCTCTGCACCTCTGAAGACCTCAGCCAAAAAATTTGGATTCTGTAGGATAAAGGAAGGAGCCAATGTTAAACTCATCCTCTCCCATGTCTTTTACCACTTACAGCACTGGTTAGGAATACTGGTGTGCCAGCAAGGGAATAATTCTCAGCTGTTTTGTACACACAGAGTTTCCGGTCTTGGTATTCTCAGCTCAGCCCTTTTCATTAAGACATCAAAGTGACATCAAAACTAAGCCTATTTTGACAAGAGAATTTCAGAATCAAAAATAAGATAAAGTGCTGAACTACTATTTTGCCTTTGCAAAAGTCTATCTAGGCTTAAGAGAATTTGCATTTAAGTTTTTACCTTCCCTTGGATGTATCTGCAGTGTGTATATATAAATATATATTTATACAGTTAATAGTTTATATCAGAATCAAGAGCTTTATTATTCATTAGTACTCATCCGATGATAGACTGAGCAGAAAAGGTGCAGTTTTCTTGTAAAGACAATGTTATGGTGACTCAACAGAAAGAGTTCTATAAAAGGCTAAGCATACAACAGATCAAACACTTAATTTTTAGATGAGAACCATGATCTCTGGATTTAATGGCTTTTTTTGCTTTAGATTCTTCATTTACGCTTAAGCCTGTACAAAACGTTGAGTTACTTTTTCCACACTGGAATCCAGTTAACAGTAAAGAGACAAGCGTGAGGGTTGGGTTTTTTTAAACAAGTGATGATAAAGGCATCTTAGATCAATTGTTTTTCTTTTTGATGGTTAAAATGGTTATCAGTTGAAAGAATGCCTTTCTGGGGAGAAGGAAGAAGTAGTCAACACTGCAACAATTACTGTGAAGTCTGTTTAAGAATTCAAGCCAAATTTCTAGCTTAAATCCAGAAAGATATGGAAGGACAAGTTATGTAGTGTGTCCTCTGAACTTTCAGGTTTCTGGTGTCTCAGACAAATTCAAAATTCTGAAAGTCATATGTGTTGTATGCCAAGTGCATGGAGGGAGCTACAAACTGACTGGGTGTGAGTGAGGAGCTGAAGAGCTACGTACATTTCTCCCTTTTCTGTTTGAGCAGCCATTTGGATTTAATTCTCTCCTAAACATAAGTATTTGCCATCACTCATTCAAATAGTTAAAGATGGACTGTGCTGTCCTTTATAACAAAGTCTGGAAGAAGGAACATTTCTGGCGCTGCCTACCTCTTATTTTGTAACAGCCAGTTTGAACATGTGTAAGAGAGGGTGGTGCAATACCCTGTCATTCTGAAGGGAATTGCAGCCACTTGGCATTTTTCACAAAAGAGTGCTCAGAGGAGCTGCACAGACACAGCCCAGAGAGAAACTCTTGGATTCCCTTCTGAAATGGTGCCACTGTTCCAAAAGTAGCTCAGGACCAGAGAGGGGGGCAAAAGAAAGCGGACAATGAAAAGCAGCATACTCATTAAAAACAAGCAATCAAAAGACCCCACATTCTTATTTGCTACATACCATTCAGAGAAGCAGGTTTTAGTTAGGAGTTAAGCAAAATCTTTAGACACAGCCTCTACAAAGTTTGGTGCTGACATTAAAATACCAATCGTACAAATAATTGTGAAGACTGAAAAGGCCATCAAACAGAGCCGATCCACTACAGAGGCTGCAAACTTCCATTCATTGCAAATGGCTTCTTCTTCATCCTGGTCTCTGAATCGGTTTGCAATGTACCTGACCTCTTCCAAAATCTTAGCCAAGTCTGGGTCACCTTCAGAGGGGTGGCCACTGTGCAGCAGGTTTTCTTCATCTGTTGGTGAGCAGGTCATCCTCCCACAGATCACGCCTGAATCAGTGGTGGGTGTGCAGTGAACCCCTTCCAGCCCCCTGAACCCAATGTACAGCATATTCCCATTACTGGATTGCTGTCCACTCACAGTGTTCATCTCCACACTGGACAGGCTGCAGCGGCGCTGTTTATGTTGACAGGCAGGACGCACTTTATCTTCCCCTGGTCTTTTCATCCTCAGAAACCAAGCACACCAGTTCAGAAGGATGATTCTTGTCTGAAAGAAAAATTTTGAGAATAAGCACCTCTTCACACAGCCAGTCTTTGGTGCTGCTGGTATTCAGATAGCTGGGGTGACTGCTCTGTGCTGTCTGCTAAGCCTGCACAGCATTCTAGAAAATGGTGCCAGAGTTTTCCAGCTGATTCATTTACCAATCCCTGGTGTTGTTTTCTTATTCTAGCAGTGATGTTAATTGCCTCAGACTGACTATCAATACTGGGTCTGCCTCCTCTGATGGGAGTGTCGATAGTGTTAATTCTTCCTGATGCTTGAACAGTGACATGGCAGCCTTTTCCACCTTTACTAGAAACCGTGGGTTAGACAAAACCAAACCAAACCAAACTCTTACTGAAGAAGAGTTACTTTTTAATAGTCTTAATAGCACTGCTTTGGATGGTGGTCAATAAACTTAAAATTGTTTTTCTCTTATATGTGCTCTAATATTAAATCCACATGCCATTACTGTTTGGGTGGGGTTGCTGAAACAGATTTTGGACTGGACTGGACTGGACTGGACCACCGAGCTTTAAAATGTTATGGCTCTGTTCTCATATTGTGTTCACAACAGTTGGTGGCAGATTTTAGAAAGGAGATCTGGATATAACATGGAGAAAATATGGGAAAATTACTTTGATTTAAAAGGAAATACTTTGCAGATTTAATCTGCGTGTATCATTTTACTGTTTTCCACATTGCCTTAATCTAGCCTTACAGAAAGTGCAGGAAAGTCAGAGACTGTTCCACTTCAAATGAAAGCTTCTGTAATTTAATTAAATCAGATTTTAAGAGTAAATCCCAGCATTTCTTTTTCAGAGTTCTAATGAAACATTATTGTATCATATAATATGTAAATCTTACCCTATAATTAGTATTAGATTTGGTCCATTTATTCTGACTGTGG
The DNA here is from genome assembly GCA_013400515.1 of Erpornis zantholeuca. Lineage (NCBI taxonomy): Eukaryota > Metazoa > Chordata > Aves > Passeriformes > Timaliidae > Erpornis > Erpornis zantholeuca. The sequence goes on along the minus strand of VZTN01009016.1, from coordinate 268,902 downwards.
ATTGTTACTCAGAGTTGATATTATATCCATACAAATATCCCAGCCCAAGACAGATCTTGCTCTGTTACTTTTTTTATGCTATCAAGCTTCACCAAGAAGGATAATATTCTGTTAACTGAGGGCCTGATCCAAAATCTACCAGTGTCCAAATAATGTTTGTTGGACTTCAGCTTCTCAACCCCACAGCTCACTCCTCAACCTCAAGTACTCTGTTTTCTGAGGATGTTTGGCTCCATACTAAATATTGTCCCCTTTAGGCCATCAAACACACATCTGAAGAGATCTACTTTTTATTCTCTTCGCTGAAATTTATTTTAAAGGCACCACCCCAGAGCAGGCCAGGGAATATCTCATTATCTCTTGTCCTCAGGGCACTGCTGTATGCACAATCTTTCCAGCTAGTAAGGATAATAATAACTCATTGTTCTAGAGAGAAAAAAGGAGAAAGATCTTTCCATCTTCAGAAATGCCTGATGCTGCCATGAGCTGGGTGAAGTCAAAGGAGAGGACGTTTAGCTGATGACAGCACTGTGTAGTAATCTAATATCAGCATAATGTTCTCTGTAAAAACCACCCCTCACAGAAGGATGTGGGAAATGCAAAAGGTGAGAAGGCTTTCAGATGGAGTGAAAAAACAGGTTTCAGAAATAAAGCAAAGATTTTAGGTTCAGCTGCAACTGCAAAAGCTAGAAGGCAGAAGAAGATACAATTATTTAGACAGTAAAGACATTAAAACAAGGGTTAGTGTTTCTAGGTTTGGTTTAAAGTCTTGAAGCTGCAGAAAATATGCATAGCAAGATAGTTAAGTTTAAGCTTAATAATGGAATATTGTGCATTATTATAAGGCATATAGGCGAGCATTGTTTGTAACAGGTGTACATGTGCTTTTCACTGGTTAGTTAAAGTAGTTGTCTGTAAACTTTAGAAGCATGCTATTGGTTAAAAATCTTTTAAGATTGTTCTGTAAAAAAGAGACTTTAGGTTGTTGGTCCAGGTGTGAGCTGTGTACCATCTCTTGTGTAACTGAGACTGATGCTTGAATGAAATGACAAAAAGCCCCTAGAATGTCTGCTCTCATCCCCGTCCCGTTCGCAAAGTACACCAACAGAAGGACATTGCTTTTAAAAGTCTTATTGCTTAGAAAAAATACTTTCATTCTTTGCACTTTACAGATGCTCTTGAACAGAGATATAAAGATCAGGATTTTCAGAGCAAGTTCCACTTTAACAGCCATCTTTAACAAATGCTTCTTAGGCTATGGATGTTTCTGTATGGACAGCAGCTAAGTACTCTTGAGCTGCACAGCAGCACCTCAAGAGTAGTGCATTTCATGTATTTATCATTTCCATCAGCACCTTACTCTTTTCTTCTGCCTGGTTCACTTCTAACATCTTATTTGAAAATTTGAGCTTATTTGAAAATCACCTTCATTTATATATTTAGGTCTTAACAAAATTCTGAGTTGCATGTAGCTGTTTTGAAGCATATGAGAAGTTAGTGAAGGTACATTTATTCTCTTGCACACACACATTTTCTAAAAAACTAACCACATAAAACATATCTGGATACCTCATTTCTGGTGAAACCGCTTTTCCAAACAAAACATCTGGGAAGGATTTCTATGTTTTTAAGAGTAAGAAGTAATCATAGGCCACTGGCTACTCTGTCACATCCCTGAGCTGAACATTTATGCAATGGATAGTGAGGGAAAACCAAACCTTACCCATTTAGGCATTTTTCCTCCATCTGGATCATGATGGTGGTATTGTAGAACAATAACAGTGACAACAACAGAAAGACCAACAATAATCATAGTGCTGGCAAAATACTGAGCTGCAAAATAAAGAGATAATTACAGGAACATAGTTTGGCTGATATAGCTTTAATAGTATGCATTCATAGCATTTAGTTCTTTGTCCAGTGTAGTGCTGCTCTAGGTACTTTTGAAAGATTTCTCAATAGCAGAAAGATCAGACATTATTTTGAGGGGATACCCAGCTTTTAGCTGTTGTTTTTGTGGAACTGAGCACCTGCCTTTTCTAAGAAACCTTGACACAGGCTGCCTTCCAATTTTCTTTCAGTACTTGAGTAGCCAGTTGTAGAGACTGGCTAGTACTTCTTTTGAAAAGTTTCTCTTTTTGTTTGAAGAATTACAGTAAGAAGACTTAATTAAGTTTATCTCTGTATTCCTAATTGGAATTAGGAATACAGAACACAATCTGGCCAATTGTGTCAAAATTGCAACAAATTCTTCTACGGAAAATTGACTCTATTATGCTTTCCTTAAATACCCATAGGTTCTCTATTTTATTCAGAGCAGAGAGCACCCATCAGAGCCTCTCATCAATAGGCAAAATTTTTCTAATTCAGTTACAGTCATCCACTGTACAGCTGGTGATTTGCCTTAATTGCTGGCCTTTGTGCAAAGTCACTGCACCTTGTTTGCTAAAAAAATCCAGGTGAATAAAGCTTACCAATTAAGGGCACAGAGTCAGATGTTGCTGGCATAATTTCAGCCACAAGCAGCATGAAGACAGTGAGAGACAATAAAACTGTTATACCTGAAAGATAAAGTAAGAAATCATATCAGTGGCTTGTAATTACAACAGGGAGAGCAACAAAATCAATCTGAAGGAGTGCTCTCTGCAAGATGCAATCCCACTGTACCCCTGCTCCAGCACATTACTGCTGCTCCTGTCCTTCCTGGTACTGCCTCCAGTTCAGGGCAGGAGTGCTGCCAAACCAGTACCAGTGCTTACACACACATGGATATTTTTACATCCTTGTAACTGTTCAACTTTTATCATCATTTGCTAATTAGCTGAGGCAAATCAAAGCCCTGTGTTAGCTTTAGAAACATGGTGTGAATTTGAGTATTTGAGCATGTCACACTTGATTAGTTGTCATGGAAGCTACAGGTGGTGTAATACATAAATTTCCCCAAAAGCAGATTTGCTGCCTTGGACAGACTTTGGTATTCTTTGATATTACTGTTGGGTTCTGCAGGAGGTTATGCCCAAGAGGTCTTCACTGCTGAGTTTTGGAGTTTGACTTCTGTTGCTCAGTGTTGAGTTCTCATCTTTCTGGAAAAAGGCTTAACTTTTTTCTCAGAACTAGACTTAAACAATAAAGAGTCATTGTCAGGTGGGAAAGGATTTAGGAACAAAAAATTCATCCTAAAATATGGTGAGGTACAACTTGATTAGGAAGGCTATTACTCAATTAAACTCATATTCTGGAAACATCAATTTTG